>JBBPDI010000003.1:10477081-10510353 GCA_037974545.1 Cucumis variabilis
GCGGCGCAAACATTGTCAGAGTACATAATGTGAGAGATAATGTGGATGCAGTGAGATTATGTGATGCAATGCAAAAACAAACAAAGAGCTGAAGCATTATTTGCTTCTGTTTTTGTCAATTTACTTTTTAACCTAAGCACGAACACTGAAGTTTGGATAGCGTGTTCGTGTCCCACACGTGTCAAATACTTGGACACTTTGACTTTTGAACAATTCAACAAATGTATTAAACATGCATAAAAAAATTTATTGAGTAAACTAAAAAGTCACATGTATGACAATAATAATAAATTTTGAGCATGAAATATATCAAATTAAGTCTTTTAAGCATATAAATGTATCAATTCATTTACTATGAATTTTCTTTTACTATAAAAATGTATATATTCTGACATATACCAATCTTTTTCTTTTGTCACATATATCCATTTTTTTTTTTGTCAAAACTTAATTTGAAATGTAACCATTATATAGGAATGTTATTTATTTATACAATGTAACATCACAAGAAATGTATTTAATAAAAAAACAAAAACAAAAAAGAGGAAACATATATACTAGAAGTGTTCTTATTTAATCTTTAACAATTGTATACTGCCAGATAAAACAAAGTTTGAATGAATATGCAATTGAAAAGTATAAATGCCAAAAAAAAATTTAAAATTAAGAAATGTGATGATTTATGTAGATTGAATTGCGAAATATATTTGCAAATAGATTGGGAAGATTTCTGCAAATTCAATGTAGTGATTTCTTTTCTTCATCTGAAATGATTTTTCAATTACCGTGACAAGAGTTATTTTAAAAAATATCGTGTTTTTTTTAATAGAAAAATAGTGACAAAAATAGGATAATTTGTCAAAAAAATGATGAGAAATGATGGTGTGGCAATCTATTATAAAAAATAGAATTGGTTTGGAAAATGAAGGAAGTGTGTATCGGGTGCACGACTTCTATCTTAAGAAAAAAAAGAAAGTTATTGGTTAATTCATAAAAAAACGTAATTCATCAAAATATATAATTTAAAAAAACTTAATATTCAAACCTTAATTATGATTATTATATTTTGATTTCTTAGAAAAAACAACCATATTTTAAAAAAAAATCTAGACATTTAATTAATTGATCAACCAAGCTCTTATTATGATTATTACAGTTTAATTTATTAAACACTAATTAATAATCTATTAATAAATCAAATCATAGTTGGAATTTTTAAAAAAAGCATAATTAACGAAATATATAATTAAAAAAATAATATTCAAACTCATATTATGATTATTATGTTTTAATTTCTTAGTAAAAAACTAGAATTTTTTTTAAAAATAACAAATTTTACAAAATATTTACAACATATAGTAAATTCTATCTCTGATAGTCGTTAATAGAATAAAATTTTTTGCTATAGCTTGTAAATATTTTAATTTATTTTGCTATTTTAAATAATGTTCCAAAAAATTACCATATATTAAAAAAAAACTTAGGCATTTGATTAATTAATCAATCAGCCCTTACTATGATTATTATGGCTCAAATGATTAAAAACTCAATTAATCATTCCTTATTTTTTTCCTAATCCAACCAAAATTATTATGATTATTATGATCATATACAACAAACTTTAATTTCTATGTTTAAGTGCATTACAAATTTTTCCACACATTTTTCTTTTTAACACAAACATTTAAAATTCCCTCTCCATCTAATTCATTTGCATTATTTACTTTTGAAATCATAACGACAATTTAAAGTAAATAATTAAAAAAAATTAATGGTCTAAAATTTGAAACTATAGTGACAACCATAATGAATTATATGAGCTTTTTTTATATAAATTTTAAGCTAAAAAATTTGTATAGTTTTAGTTAAGTTTTTTCTTATGCTTTTAAGAATGATTTTTTACTTAAGTTTGTGGTTTTTGTGCAAATAAAAAATGCTTTTTCATTATAATTATATATTTAAAAGTGTAATTTATAACAATTAAAAATTTGATTACAAACTAAAGATTTTCTTCATCTTTCTCTACAACATCATCACCTTGTCGTCATCGAGTCTACGTCGAATGAGTCTACGATCTGTGTCGGCAACGTTGAGTTGTCGAGTTTGCTGAATAATTAATTAAATCATAATTAATTAATATTTCATTTAAATCATATTTAAATGAATCACTCATATAACCTATAGTTTTAATTTAATTAAACAAAATTAAACAAAACTATTAATTAACTTTCCAATTAATTAATTACTAAATAAAATATCTTATATGTAATTTAATCCAAATTTGAATCATATTCAAATATAAATTTCTTTCATACCCTATAGTTTTAATATGTATCACATACATATTAAATTTTAACCTATAGTTTTACTATGAATCTAATTCACATTAAATTGATTTTTGAACTCATTCAAATATTTTATTCTCTCATAAATTAATTTTGCATCATATTCAAAATTAAATTTATATAATAAAGTTTAATTAAAATATAAACTTTATATTATAATGTATCACCATACATTGTATTAATTCCTAAAGTAAATTTAAACATTTCAAATTACAGTTAATACAATTAAATCTCACTACTCTTTACGAGCTTGGAAGGGGACTTAATGGAGCTACAAATTAGAAGCTACAATGATATAAGATTAATTGACTAAATTCATTAAGCACATTAATAAATATTCGTTAACTGTGTGTACACTCCACTTATAAAGACGCACAACTGAACTCTTCTCACTATAGATATATTTTTGTCTCCACAGATATAGATCAATAACAGTAAGCTAGTCTTTCACAAGTGTTCGTAAAACAAGCTGGGTCAAATTATCCTTTTACCCCTAGGTTACTTCTAGTCCTTAAATATCAGTGCTCCTGTAATGAATAGCTTTTTTATGGTTCAACTACTAAACAGAAATCTCTCTCCTGCCATAGAGAGGGTAGGAGCATATATTCAAGTCTCGGAGATAGCATTTAAGGGAACACTCATCTACTTACCCTAAAGTCGAAAAAGAGTGAATTCTATCTTGTGTGATTATTTTCCAGCTCTACTCGGTATTATCTCCAAAATGATAAGCATATTGAGTCAACAATCAGGTCACTTTCACCTGTACAAATCAAAGGAAAATCCCTTGCAAGCAAAAGTTCATAATACAATCACGATTAAGACTAAATTATCTAGGTCATCCTAATGAAATAGAAATCTAACTAGTTAACGGAGTTACAACTAGTGGTTACTATTTCGTGGTCTGGTCTTATGCAAACTCATAGCATAGAATACCCTCACTTGCATGTCATCTACACGAACGTGTTGGATCATTGCATTTGTATCAAATACAAAGTGAGTTGTATTCATAGTGTTACCAAGATAGGTACCCAGCCTTATCCTTATACTATAGGCCATTCAAGTTGATCTCGAACATTGATCCTTGTATGTCTCTACATTCTGTTTAAGACTCATCAAACAACTTAAGATTTTAGTTTATTGGATTTAGGTTATTAAGACAAAACTAATAATAAAATCAATAACGCTTCTTGAAATTATAATAATAACACTTTATTAATAATGATCAATGAATTATATTTACTATCTACAAGTTTTAGGACATAAAACCCAACAAACTCTCACTTGGACTAAAACTCTAGTCTCTATGGGATGTACATAATAAAGTAATCCTCAAACATTGAAAATGGTAAAATGTACAAGTATATTAAATAAAATGTATATATACAAATACAATAAACTAGGGCATCCTCATATCCATTACACATCACTCACTTGTCCTAGATTACCTGGATCAACAATGTTGTACTCTAAAGCGATCTTGGTGACGATCATATCCCCTTGTTGCATAATCTCTTGTATCAGATGATACTTCCTATGTGTTTTCCTCATTTGTAGCTACGAGGTTCTTTCGAATTGGCTACTGCTCCAATGCTATCATAATATAAAGTGATGATCATGTTCATGTTTGGAACAACTAAATTATGCAGGAACTTCCTTAGCCAAATTGCTTCTTTTGATACTTCACAAGCAGCGACGTACTCAGCCTCCATAGTAGAGTCTGCTATGTATCCTTGTTTGATGCTATGCCATACCACAACTCCTCCGTTTAGAGTGAACACTGATTCCTACATGAATTTCCTAGAATCCTTATCAATTTGGAAATAAGAGTAAGTGTGTCCTACAAGGATCAAATCCTTAGCTCCATACACAAGCATGTAGTCTCTTGTTCTCCTAAGATACTTGAGAATAATTTTACTTGTCATCCAGTGGTTTAACCCTGGGTTAGATTGATACCTATTGACTACTCCCACAGCATAACAAATGTTTAGTCTAGTGTAGAGTATAACATGCATTAAGCAGTCCACAGCTGAGCCATGTAGAATACGTCTCATATCCTTAACTTCTTGAGGTATCTTAGGACAGTGTTCCTTAGACAAGTGAACCTCGTGCCATAAAGGTAATAAATCCTTCTTAGAATTCTACATTGAATATCGAACCAACATTTTGTTGATATAGGTTGCCTGAGACAGTGCTGCCATTTTTTTATGACCCTTTATGATTTGGATCCTAAGAACATATTGTGCCTCTCCCTAATCTTTTATTTGGAATTGAGCTTCCAGCCAAGTTTTAACGTCAGTTAAGTATCCCACATCATTTCCAATGAGAAGGATATCATCCACATAAAGTACTAAGAAAGCTACTTTACTTTTGTTGACTCTCTTGTATACACAAGGTTCATCAACATTTTGGTCAAAACCGTAAGATTTAATCACAATATTGAAGAGGTTTCCACGTGTATGGTCATTGAGAAGCCACCTATTTACATGTGAAGGTAGGTTATCTCTCCATTGTGTTTTACTTTTCCTTTTCTTTGTTCTTGCGTGTAGATCTGTATTTACAGAAGATTAAAAGAGCTCTCCAAGACTTTCTTCTTCTTTCTTTCTTTACTATATTTTCTGGGTTTCTTCTTGTTTGGATTTCCTTGAAATGATGGTCAAATGAAGAGAGGAAGAAGAAGATGAACACATAACGTTTTAAAGTGGTTCGACAAATGCCTACGTTCACTGTGATTTGAGAGCAAGTATTATTTCTATTCAGTCTGTTTTGTATAAAATATCAAAGTGATACAAGGTATTTATAGACTTCTCTATGTCTCTTAGTTAAAACTCTAGATAAATAAGAAGTTAAAACTAACAAATTTAGCTATATGTCTTTTACAATAAGAGATAACTATTTTAGTAAGAGTTTCCACAAATCTCCACCTTAAAAGATATAGTGTGAAAAATTTGTGTATGACTTGACTCCCAAAGCATTTGATATAGTCACTCCTTTCGGGTTCCAGGAATCCGATTGTTTGAAGACACTTGAGGAACTTCGTTTGAATGACTACCTTCATCAACATATCAGATGTGTTTTCACTGGTATGAACCTTGAGCACTTCTACTTCCTATTTTTTGATTTTTTCTCGGATGAAGTGAAATTTAATATTTATGTGCTTTGTTCTACTGTGATACTATTGGTTCTTGGACAAATGAATGGTGCTTTGGTTATCACAGTATATCTTTGCAGATTTTTGTGATAAGCCAAAGTCCTTCAGTAGTCCCTTTAGCCAAATAGCTTCCCTAATAGCTTCTGAAAGAGCTATATATTCAACTTCAGTAGATGATATAACGACCACAGGTTGTAGTGAAGCTTTCCAGCTCAGTAGGTTGCCTCTAATTAGGAAACAATATCCTGTTAGTGACCTTCTTTTATCTAAATCCCCTGCATAGTCAGAATCTATAAAAACATAAAGCTCAAACAATTCTTTAGGACATATTTTATAGATTAATTGAGCATTCATAGATCCCTTTAGGTACCTAAAGACCCATTTGGCTGCTTCCCAATGCCTTTTTCCTGGGTTAGCCATGTACCTGCTAATTAAACTAGAAGAATAAAATAAATCAGGCCTAGTAGAAATCATTAGGTACATTATGCTCCCTATCACTTGTGAGTAAGGGATGTTTGCCATGTATTTAACATGGTTGGGATCTTCTGGGCTTGGACAGTTAGCAGTTGATAGTTTGAAGTGTTGTGCAAGAGGAATTACCACTTGCTTAGCATCTAACATATTAAATCTTTTAAGTACCTTATAACAGTAGTTACTTTGGTCAATTATTAGAAGCCTCTTTGTTCTTTCTCTTGTGATGTCAAAGCCTAAAATTCTCTTAGATTCTCCAAGTTCCTTCGTATCAAATTCTTCCTTCAAGGCTGTCTCTACTCTTTTAATATCAAATTTTGATTTTCCTGCAAGCAGCATATCATCTACATATAAGAGTAAGTAAACCTTAGAAGAATAGGAATTTGAATTTATAAATGCATAGTTGTCATAGGAAATTTTATTAAAACCAAAGTTTAGCGATGAAATCGTCAAACCTTTTGTACCAACATCTTAGTGATTGTTTTAGACCATAGATGAATTTTTTAAGATAGCATACCTGATCTTCTTTACCTTTTTCAATGTATCCTTGTGGTTGATTCATGTATATGTCTTCTGTCAAGTCACCATGTAAGAATGTTGTTTTAACATCAGGTTGTTCAAGTTCTAAATCTTCTTGAACAACTAATGAAAAGAGCATCCTTATGGAGGTTTGTTTTACAACTCATCAGAATATTTCATTATCGTTAATTCCTTCCCTTTGTGTAAAGCCTTTGGCTACAAGCCTAGATTTATCTAGGGGTTGAAGACCAAGAACTTCTTTAAGTTTATAGATCCATTTGCAAGATATGGTCTTACAATTTCTAGGTAGTGTTACCAAGGTCCATGTATCATTGATAATGAGTGATTCCATTTCATCATTCATGGAATTTATCCAGTGTATAGCATTAGGACAGCTCACTGCCTCATCAAAAGTTTTTGGTTCATCATCATTTAGATGATTCACATCATTTAGGGTAAAATTTACAAAATCTTCTTCACTATATTTGAAAGGAGGAACAATAGTTCTTCTTTGTCTACTTCTTGCCAAAGAATAGTTTGATAGATCTTCTTCTTCTTGAGTAACTTCTTCTAGAGTAGGTGGCAGATTGATACTAGATTCTATTTCTTCCTCAATGGTACTAGGAAGTTTATTTGATTCATGGTTTGGTGGATGCTCCACCTCAATCTTTGAATCAAGTGTTTCATTAGTTTTATCAAACATAAACATAGAATCTTCCTTAAAAACCACATCTCTACTAGTTATACACCTTTTTTCTATAGGATGCCATATTCTAAACCCTTTAACTCCCTCTGTAAAACCTAGGAACATATATTTTCTAGCTCTAGGTTTTAATTTTCCCTGACTCTGATGGAAAAATCCTATACAACCAAAGATTCTAAGGTTTTGTAAATTAGGAGGATGTTTAGACCATTTTTCTTCAGGTGTTAGAAAGTTTGTAGAGTGATGAAGCCACCTATTTGTATGTGAAGGTAGGTTCTCTCTCCATTGTGTTTTACTTTTTCTTTTCTTTTTTCTTGCGTGTAGATCTGTGTTTACAGAAGATTAAAAGAGCTCTCCAAGACTTTCTTCTTTTTTCTTTCTTTGCTGTATTTTCTGGGTTTCTTCTTGTTTGTATTTCCTTGAAATGATGGTCAAATGAAGAGAAAATGAAGAGAGGAAGAAGGAGAAGATGAACACATAACGTTTTAAAGTGGTTCGACAAATGCCTACGTCCACTATGCTTTGGGAGCAAGGTATTATTTCTGTTCAGTTTTATCAAAGTGATATAAGGTATTTATAGACTTCTCTATGTCTCTTAGTTAAAACTCTAGTTAAATAGGAAAAAACTAACAAATTTAGCTATATGTCTCTTACAATAAGAGAACTATTTTAGTAAGAGTTTTCCACAAGTATCAAATCTAATGTTATAAGATCTAGATGCTTGTTTCAACCCATAAAGGGATCGATTCCGCTTGCAAACGTTTTGCTCCTAACCTTGGGTTATAAATCCCTCGAACTGAGACATAAAGATATTTTCTTCAAGAATGCCATTCAGAAAAGCAATCTTGACATCCATTTGCCATAATTCATAATTATAAAATTTGGTTGTGAACAAAAGAATCCTTATAGACTTTAACATAGCAATAGGGAAAAAAGTTTCCTCATAGTCAATCAATTTCCTTTAGGTATACCCTTTTGCTACAAGCCTAAGTTTGAAGGTTTGTACCTTTCTAGTTGAAACTCTCTCTTATAGACCCACTTGCACCCTATAGGTTTCACCCCTTCAGGTAGATTTACAAGCTCTCATACTGAATTAAAGTACATAGACTCCATTGCAAGGTCCATAACTTTGATCAATTGGTCTTTGTCTACATCATTCATTGCCTGTTTATAGGACAATGGATCTTCAACACCATCATCTGGTATGGTAATCTGAGTTTTAGTTAAATCCAAGTAATGGTTAGGTTGTGATACAATCCTCACACTGTGTCGAGGCATTCTCAACGATTGAGAAGGACGAGACTAACCTGATGTGTTGGTTTCATCATCTCTTGATGAAGGACTAACTTCATCAACGACTCTTGTTGATTCATCAATAGCTTCATTTAATACTATTTTTCTTTGTGGTTTATGATCTCTCATGTGGTCTTCTTTCAAGAAAGTAGCATTTATCGATACAAACACTCTATTTTCTTATGGATAGAAGAATAGACCACCTCTCGTTTTTTTAGGGTAACCAACAAATTGGCATAACCTTGAACGAGGTTCCAACTTCATGAGATGTGTCACTAACACGTATGCTAGACAACCCCAAATTTTAAAGTGACTTAAACTAGGTTTACGTCCTTTCCATAACTCGAAAGGTATTTCATGAACACTATTCGAGGGTACATTTTTCAAGATATAAACTGCAGTCTCTACCACATACCTCTAAAACGAGCTAGGCAATTGAGCATAATTCATCATTGAACGAACCATGTCTAAAAGGGTTCAATTTTTCCTTTCTAAAATACCATTTTGTTAAGGTATACCAGGTGCTGAAAGTTGGAATTGGACTCTATGTTCTATCATATAGTCTTGGAATCTCAAATTCATGTACCTTCCAACTCGATCAGATAAAAGTATTTTAATCTTTTTACTTAACAGATTTTCAAATTCAGCCTTATACTCCTTGAACTTTTCAAGAACTTCAGACTTATGCTCCATTCAGTATAAATAACCATACCTTGAATAATCATTTATAAAAGACCTGAAGTATTCAAAACCACACGAGCCTTCACATTCATCAGACATGGAGGTCTAAATGTATAAGTCCTAGAGGCTCTTTGGCTATTACATTTTCTAGTAAAATGTCTTTTAGTCATTTTCCCTTCAAGATAAGATTCATATGGAGGTAATAAATCATCTTCTAACTCATTTAGAAGTCCATTCTTTACTAATCTCGATCAATCTCTCGATTCGATCGGGATTAGTGTAACCTAATCTTAAATGCCAAAGATAAGTATTGTTATTTGGAGAAATTTTTTGTCTTTTATTTTGAGTGTTAGCAGTTTTAAACATCTCATGATTTAAAATTGCTTTCGCTTCATTAGGTTTTAATATGTATTAGTTGTTTTCTAACTTAGTTGAACAAATATGCACACCATTCTTAAAAATGAACGCTTCACTTAAAGAAAAAGATATGTAATCAGATTGTTCAAGTAAACAAGAAATAGATACAAGATTCCTTTTAATCTTAGGAACTATATACAAATTTTCTAAGATTAAGTATCTATTTCTAAAAAACAACTTCTCGTCTCCTACTGTACGAGCTGAAATGATGTCTCTCATTCCAACCTTGAGCATCATCTCACCCCCCTCGAGCTGCTGGAAGGAACAAGTTTTCTATAAAGAAGAACAAACATGGTTAGTGGTTCATGAATCAAACATTATAAACGAATTTAATGGTCTCGTGTTAGATCTGAATGGATGATTGTCCAAACATCTTCTGGAGGGAGTTCATAATCTGACGTGCAGTGACCTTCTTGTTCAGTATGTTAGACATACTTGCCAAGATATAGATGCGGGCCTTGTCATTGGCCTTTGTCCAGAAGTTATATGCATTCATGACAATCTGAGATGCATTTCGAGCGGGGGAAGGAGATTCTTGTATTAAGACAAAGCGTAGATCATCAACTACCAAAATCATATTCATATTCGACTTCCACATCGCATAATTCTCACTAGTTAATTTTTCATTTTTATTCAGTGAATTAATTGCGGAAGACATACTAAAATAACAAACATTTGACCGTATTAGTTTTCTTTATCTTA
The DNA here is from genome assembly GCA_037974545.1 of Cucumis variabilis. Lineage (NCBI taxonomy): Eukaryota > Viridiplantae > Streptophyta > Magnoliopsida > Cucurbitales > Cucurbitaceae > Cucumis > Cucumis variabilis. Next base: position 10,487,361 of record JBBPDI010000003.1, read on the forward strand.
ACCCATTACACAAAATAACCCAATCAATTCAATAAAAACAAACAATCAAAGAACCCTAATCAAACAAATGATTTTGTTTTTGCAACAATACTTCAGAAGTTTAAAGCAACCATCACCGAAGGGTGATCAACTACTTCTCTGCTAAATGAGACAATCTCAGCTAATTACTAATATAGAAATAACTCTTATTCTTATAGTTCTTAGCTATTGTTGTTAGATCAATGATTCATTAACTAACTTAATTCATCCGTAAGTGTGACCCTACCATTTTACGATTCCAGAGGTATGCTTCAACAGGCTACCGTTAGAAACGACAACTATTAAAGATTAACCCAAGAAACCCTATCCATTTTTGGAGTTTGTATTATTTCAACTTTTATGATCAGACCCTCCAAAGGGATGGTCGCTCCAGGATGATACACAGGTGGATCATAGAAATCTAAAGGTGCAACCTAATGGAGGAGACCGTAGGATACATTGACATGCGTCCTTCTTCCACTTACTATGAACATTTACCTTATTCACCTTGTTATTGACCCATACAAATACTTTTTGAAGGGAGGCCTTGCCTAGGATGATAGGAAGTCGAGTATAAATCTCACATGCAAACTCTTAAGGACGTGAGAGCTAAAAATTGATATATCATATATACCATTTTTCTTCCACTAAAATTTTATATTAATTTATGATTTGTTATTGTAAAGACCTAAATTTTGGAACTAAACTGTGGTCATTACTTTAGTAGAAAAACACTTCTTTTAAACATGAGTCTTTATAAAACCCATGAAAGTCAAGTAACATCAAAGAAACCTTTATTCGGGCCCTATTTCAATCGACCAAAATTTTAGAAGTACAATTTCCAAAACAAAAGCTCATAACTCTGTTAAACCACAAAAAAAAATTCTAAACAGTCTTATGTCCTAAAGAAAACAACAAAACATAGGCGGAAGCATTTTGAACGACATTCCCTATGGCAGTTACGCCTCCTTCTTGCCTTTCGTCGGTCTACCTCCTTTGTTATCTTTTCCTGAAAAATATTAAACATAAAAGGGTGAGTACAAACATACTCAGTAAGAGACCCACTACTGGTCCCGTTAGGGGAAAATAAATTATTATCTCCCTAATGGAGTACCCTATACAGTCACAGTCTTGTGATCCCGTAAGATACACATAATCAGTCTAACGCCTCGAAGGACGCATAATCAGTCTAGTGTTCTGCAAAAACATATATCAGTCAAATAATTCCGCAGGATATAAAAAGTGGTGATCCCGTAGGACACCTGCAAGGTAACTACACAATAGGGTAACTAATAATTTTTCCCCTCAGTCCAATCTTTCATCTTAACTGTCATTTACAAATCATTCTCATAACCTCATCGCATAAACTCCACTTAACCCCTAACAATCAACTTACTCTAGTTCAACCCCAAAGCCAGTCAAAAACATATCTAAGTAACATTAATGTTCTCCACATTCTACAAAAGCATAACCACATCGTCTCCTCAGTTCCAAAGAACACACCCCTAACAAAATATCATACACTCACTCAAGACAAGAATCCACCTTTTCAAATCTACCCCCTTTAAGAATAATCATCAAGTTTCAGTCGTTCATCAGTCATATATCTATACACACATATCCAGTCAGACACAACAATGCAGTCAAATACCAAGTCCACATCCGTCCATACATAGATATACATTTTCTCAGCCAAACACAACATACAATAAACAATAAGTCTACATTCAAATGTATATATCACAACCATCATCTTTTTTTCAGTTCAGATATAACAACACAATCCATCACATTCAAAGCTATACGTGAGTCCAGTAGAAAGCCCCTTACCTTAGTGTTAGGTGAGCTCCTTAACCACACTAGAATTCACGAAAATAACCTAAGCATAGGTAATTAGAAACCGATCACTTCTACAACCAATTTCATCCATTCTATTTATTCTTTATACAACTTCTACAACTTACCCAAAATGTGGAGAGTTGAATCCAACCCCATTCGTTGAAATCCAAGGGATTTAGGCGAGTTTCTGATTTATACCTTCAAGAATAATTTCAACCAATTACTAACCCAACAATATTGGTTATATAAAAAAAAAACACCCTTCTGAAACCTCAACTGTTCGTGGCAGGACGAAATGACAACGACAACAAACTAAGCAAAACTATGTGTAGTTCAGTTGGAAGGGAAAAATTGGTTTCAGATCGGGCTCCAACTTACGACGAATTAACGAACATCGGCTTTGGGAACTCCAACATGCAGATTGGAAGGAGATGAATTCGAATCTGCAACTGGCTTCACATGTGATGGAGACAGAACAGAACGATGAACAGTGGAGATTGGCGGCAGTCAACAGCCAACGACGAACGATGCAACTCACAATTAGAACGAACGACAGAATTGCGGCAGCTAGGAGGCATGGATTAGAGTGGGCGATGAGCACGAAGGTTTTGACTTCAGCTTAGAGGAAAAGCGGCTCAAGACAGAGATGTATTCGAATGGGAGAAGGCGTGTGTGGCGACGGCTTTGCCCACGGAAGAGGGACGTTGTTCGTAGGCTGCACCTCACGGCTGAAGACCGAGCACGGAAGGAGATGTCTGCAGGTCGACCAATGATGAAGCTTGGCCGGATAGAGTTATTATGGGAGGTATGCGGCGGCTAGGGCAAGGGAAGAAGGAAGAAGAAGAAACATTCGAGGAAGGGCCGGTCGCGCGAGGAAGAAAGGAAAATTCTAATTTCTTTTTCTTTTCTTTTTTATTAATAATATTAATAATTAATAATGAATGAAAAAAAACATAATATTATTATCATTATTATTTCCCAAACACTTTTTCCCTTTCACTTCTTTTCTTTTCCATAAAATAAAATATCCTCTTCCAAGCTAAAAGATATAATTTGCACCCAACAAACATTTAAAATCCTAAAATAAAGTAATTCTATTAAAAATCAATTACCTTAGAACTCGGGGTGTTATGGTTATATTTAGCTAAATTCCGGCTAAATGAATCTAACTAAGTCTACTCTTATTATAAATCTTATAATAAAACTTTACTCTAAAATTTCTAAGCATATAAACCATTTAACTTACATAGTGACATCTTATGCTAATAGGAATTTAATAAAGTTAATTCAATGCCGGTTCTGGGTTAGTTCCCAGGTAAGAGGTGTTCTATTAACCGTCAACTTAAGTACCCCCAACCTTAGATAGAACTTTATCGTTTGAGTTCCCTTATAATTTTAAATCACATTTGTCCTACGTAGTTTCATTAAACTAAAATAAGACTTCATTCTAATCCTATTAGAATTATTGTGATCTTAGGTCTATTTAATTTTAAACAATTTAAAATTAAATCAAATTAAATCTAAGATTCTATGTTTGCATGCAACTCTTTATCATAGGTTGACGGTTTCTAATCATCAAAATTTAAACTATTTATAAAATCAATTAATTAGCACTATAATATGCATACTATGGTTTAAATTAATTAAAATCAAATTATAGTTAAATAAAATCATGTTACATGCAAAACATTACAATAATATAACAATTATATTAAACTATGGATGTAATATGCTCAATGCAAATTGATTTTCATCTTAATTAATATAACACTTATATAAAAAAAAGTCATGGAAATCAATCAAACATACACAAGACATTAATATAAATATAACAAATTATATTTAACTAAGTATTGTCATGCATCATGTTTATTCAATTTCATATATTTAAAATATCATCATATTTGAAATTACTCATGAAATTCACAATCATGCATTAATACCATACATTGTAACAATTAGAATATATAAAAATGTATGGACATGCTTAAACTAAGGTGGAATTTATCTAAATGACATCCACAAAGCATTTAAATAACAATTGAACCTATTAAATTGTCCCATATGATAAAATAAAGCAACAATTACAATAATTAAGCTTTAAAAATATCCTAAAAGTGCTTTCAAAGATGCAAAATCGGTCTAAAAAACTTTAAAAGCTTGAAACTGAGCCCAAAAACCTTGAACCAGTAAAAACAACATCAAACCGACCCCAAAGGAAGAGGGAGTTAGAGAGATTCTGGGATACGTGGGAAAATCATTCACATTCCCTAAATAATAAGGGACTTATTAATTTAATTTAATTTAATAATTAATTATGGTTAATTTTCATAAATATAACAAACCGATAAAATATTTATGGCTCATGTAACAAAATGAAAAATTCCATGAAGCTAGCCATTTTTTAAAAATATTTCAGGTTTGCGCTTCCTTTTCATCATCTTACCTCTCTTTCTATTCTACGATTGTTTTCTTTCCACTGTCTTTTTCTCTACTTCTCCTGGAATTTTTCTTTTCTTTTTCAATTTGTTATTTGGTTCAAGATTATGTATTAATTTTTTCTCATACTGTCATTTGGTTGTTTAAGATCGTGTGTCAAATATAAAAGTTCATGAAAAAAATCATTGGGATATTTGATAGCCAAATCTAAACGATCATATATAAAAAATATCTAAACGTGTCCCAAATATAAAAGATCGTGAAAAATAGTTAGGATATTGGATAGACAAATCTAAATAATCGTGTATTAACAATAGCCAAATTTAAACGATCATGTAACAAATATAAACGATGTGTACCAAAAAATCTTGAAAAGAAATTGTTAAGATTTGACTACTCAAATTTAAACGATCAAATCTAAATGATCGTTTAGATTATAAATGATCGTGTACCAAATTTGAATGATTGTCTACCAAAAAATCTAGAAAAAGATCATTTATATTTGACTACTTAAATTTAAACAATTAAATCTAAATGATCGTGTACCAAAAAATCTTAAAAAACAATCGTTTAGATCGATTTGGACTCAAATATAAACGATCAAAATGAAACAATCATATAGGAAAGAATACCCAAATCTAAACGATCGTTTACGAAATATATTACATGTTGGGTGCCAATTAATCACAGGTATTTTTGGTATTTTTCATTGTGCGCCTGTGGGCTTTTTTCATTTTCAAAATTGTTCTATAACAGTAAGCTAGTCCTTCACAAGTGTTTGTAACACTAGTTCGACAAATGACTGTTTTACCCATGGGTTACTTTTAGTCCTTAAATATCAGTGCTCTTCTAATGAACAACATGTTTATGGTCCAACCAATAAACAAAAATTTCTCTTGTGCCATAGAGAGGGTAGAACCCTCTATTCAAGCTCCAAAGACACCATTTAAGGAACATTCATCTACTTACCCTAATGTCGGGAATGAGTGAATTCCATCTGCCACCCTAGGTGCTGTACAAGTCGATTCATATCACTTCATGCTTATTCGATTAAAGAAGGCTTATTTTCATCTATCTTTACATTGGCACTACTCTTTGAACTTTTATGTTAAATGCAGTGATGCTAAATCAACACAAATGGTATTCGACAGAATGAGAGATAAGAATATTATCGCATGGAGTGCAATTATAGGTGGTTATGGAGTGCAGAGTGATGGAAGAAGATCCCTTTCTATTTTCTCTAACATGTTGAAGGAGGATTTGAAACCCAATGAAGTAATTTTACGACAATATTATCTGCTTGTAGCTATTCGTGAATGGTTGAAGAGAGATGAAGGTATTTCAAATCCAAGATTCAGGATGATAACTTTGTTCCTTCCATGAAACATTATGCCTGTATGGTTGATCTTTTAGCCTGATTAGGTAAATTGGATGAAGCATTGGACTTCATTAAGAAAATGCCAATTCAACCAGACATTTGTATGTATAGAGCTTTCCTTCATGGATGTAGATTATACTCGAGGTTTGATCTTGGAGAAGTTGTACTTAGGAAAATGCTACAACTACATTGAAATGAAGCTTGCTATTATGCGCTCTTATCTAACCTTTATGCATCAGATGGAAAATGATGTCAAGTTAATGAGGTGAGAGATTTGATGCTTCAGAGAGGTTTGAACAAAGTCCCAAGGTATAGCCTTGTAGAAACTAATGCATGTGTACTATTGCATTAGTTGAAGCCACTTGTATGACTCATATTTTTATGTTAAGTATCTTTATTCAACTTTCAAGATAACACTTTTTAAAAAGAACAAAACAAATGACACTAGAACACTCTTATCAAGGTCATTAAAAAACACGCATTCTGTAAAAGCTACAATCGTTTAAAGAATATCAACATTCACCTATAGAATTCAGCAAATAGATCTTTGTCGCAGATGTATGTCAACAACTTCACAACTAGTATTTTTAAATCATATGAAAAAGTTACAGCAGTAAATGAACTTCAAATGGATAATAAATTGAAAAATTACCTTCTCAAATGTCTCCTTAATTACTTTATCACTCAACTTCTCACTCCAACCTTTCTCAAGGATGATATCATAAAAGGTAGCACGCAATTCTCCACAAAAGTTATAACACTAAATGAAACAATTTTACGCAAAGTTACAATGCTAAATGAGCTTCAAATGAATAATAAATTGAAAAATTTGTGTATCTCATGGACTACCAGGAAATGTTGAAAGTTACACAAAAAGAAAGTAAAACTTACTTTGTCGACTTCATAATCGTTCAAGCCGTTCAATGAGTAGTGCTTCTGCAACAGATCTAGCCACAAGTAGACTAAATTTGGGCTTGTGAGACAGATGTGCGACGGTAGTGGTGAGACAGATGCGAATGTGTGACGGTGGTTTGTAGCATGTGAACGTGCAAATATAAGGGACATGTAAACGTGAGACAGACGCGGACATGCGAACGAGCACAACAATTTCTTCAAAAATCTGTGACAGATGCAACAGTGGCTGGACACGAGGGATGCTGGGAAGGACCACAACTGTGAAGGGACGAGAGCCCTACACAGCGAAATAATTAATAGACCTTAACTCAATTTAATTAGAATTTAAAATTATCAGTGCATTGGCAAAGTAAAAACTAGAAACAAATTTCTAATTTACTATAAAGGTTAGGCATGCTTCTAATAAAATTAGAGAAAAGAAATATAGAGAAGAAGAAGAAGAACTTACGTTCGTTGAAGGCTCTGTATCTACAAATCACCAAATTGGGGCACCACCACCACTTGAAAATCTTTCTATGCTCTAAGCTAGAGATTGATTTCTGGGAACAAAAAATTAGAAGAGAATTTTTTTAGAGAGAATTTTCTTTTTGAAAGAACTATAATATGCAATTTTTTTTTAGAATACCTCTAACTTATGACGTACCTTGGATGAAAAAGAGGGGATTAGAAAGATTTTGGGATACGTTGGAAAACCACCTACGTTCCCTAAACAACTCTTACTTAAGAATAAAATATATTAAAATAATTAATTCATTTAAATTTAAATAAAATATATTAAAATAATTAATTCATTTAAATTTAAATAAAATATATTAAAATAATTAATTAAATCGTATTTAAATAATATTTTATTTAAATCATATTTAAATTAATATCTTTCACATAACTTATAGTTTTAATTTAATTAAATCAAATTTAATTACACAAAATTAAACTAAACTATTAATTAATCCTCCAATTTGCTTCAAAAAATAATAAAAAAAATTATGATAATAGGGCCTAGGTCACTACACTTTCTAAATTAAAAAAATAGTAAATTTAAAAGTTGATAACTCTCTAATAGTCGTTTGATGTCACTGATTACTTGTCATATTTACCATATTCGCAATATGCAAAAAAGAGATGCCATGGACTATTTTTATTATTATTATTATTATGTTTTTGTCATCTGATGCAATTTTTCTCAATTAATTGCTATATTTAATTTAATCAAAATTTGAATCATATTAAAATATAAATTTCTCTCATAACCTATAGTTTTAATTTGTATCATATACCTATTAAATTTTAACCTATAGTTTTAATATGAATTCAATTCACATTAAATTGATATGTGAACTCATTCAAATACTTTATCTCTCATAAATTAATTTTGAATCATATCCAAAATTAAATTTATATAATAAAGTTTAATTAAAATATAAAATTTATATTATAATTTATCATCATACATTATACTAATTCCTAAAGTAAATTTGAATATTTGAAATTACAACGAATATAAATAAATCTTATTACCCTTTACGAGCTAGGAATGTGACCTAATGGACCTACAGATTAGAAGCTACAATGATATGAGATTAATTGGCAAAAGTCATTAACCACATTAATCAATATTCATTAAGCTACAACGTTAATTATTTGACACTCCACTAAAGACGCACAATTGAACTTTTCTCACTGTAGAAATATTTTTGTTTCTAAGAATATAAACCAATAACAGTAAGCTAGTCCCTCACAAATGTTTGTAACACCAGTTGGGTCAAATTATCGTTTTACCGATGGGTTACTTCTAGTCCTTAAGTACCAATGGTCCTTTAATGAACAACATGTTTATGGTCCAACCAATAAACATAAACCCTTATCGTGTCATAGAGAGGGTAGAACCCTTTGTTTAAGTCATGGAGACACCATTTAAGAGAACATTCATCTACTTACCCTAAAGTCAAAAAGGAGTAAATTTCATCTTGTGTGATTATGTTCTCGGCTCCCCACTCGGTCTTGTCTCCAAAATGATAAGCATATTGAGTCGACAATCTGGTCACTCTCACCCATACAAATCAAAGGACAATCTCTCATGAACAAGAGTTCATAATGCACTCAGAATTAAGACTAAGTTGCCTAGATCATCTTAATAAAATGAAAACCTAACTAGTTAACAAAATTATATCTAGTGGTTACTAATTCGTGATCTAATCTTATGCAAACTCATTACATAGGATACCCTTACTTGCATGTCACCTACATGAACGCATTGGATCGTTGCATCTGTATCAAATACAAAGTGAGTCATATCCATAGTGTTACCAAAATAAGGTACTCAATCTTATCCTTATACTATAGTCCATTTAAGTTGTATCTCGAACATTGATTCATATATGTCTCTACATACTGTTCAAGACTCATAAAATAACTTAGGATGTTAGTTTATTGAATTTAGGTTATTAAGACAAAACTAATAATAAAATCAATAAAACTTATTGAAATTATAATAACACTTTATTAATAACGGTCAATGGATTATATTTACTATCTACGAGTTTTAGGACATAAAACCCAATAGACTTGGGCATAGTGGACTAGTTCGATGGAGAAGAGAGGGAAGAAAGTGAGATTGTGAAGAAATGGAAGAAATCAACAATGAGAGAGGAAAGAAATTGACAATGAGAAAGAGTAAAGTGAGAGAGAGAAGATACTTAATTTTACAAAATTAAAAAAAAAAACCATATTTTTAACATCGATTTTAAACCGACATTAAAGCTTCCTCTTTGATGTTAATTTAAAACAGACATTAAACATCTTCATTTTAAAAAGTGACATTAAAAATTCATTTTCATTTTTTCCAACCGATATTAAAGGCCATATTTCTTCTAGTGCTAAATTTTTTAAATTTTATTATCATGTGTGTTCTTTATTGACTTCAAATTTTCTACACTCATTTAACAAGCTAAAAGAGTAGCGTGCTATGCACGTGTTGAAAGACTAGTGTATATATATATATATATATATATAATATTAATTTCATGAATTTCGTGGGTGTTACACTATGGCTAAGATCTAAGAATTGGAAAGGAAGTAGAAAGATTTAGAAAAATCACTAGTTTAGACATGATTTTTCAATAACTTCCTAAAATTTTATTTATTATCTTAATTTAGATTTTGTGTTTTTTTAGGATCATTTTAACCTTCACATCAATATTAAATATAATTGATTTAAAAAATATATAATAAATATTATCTTAATTATATTACATTAAATTTATTATCCATTTTATAACTTGCATAATTATTATAATAAATAATCCACAATTATATTTGCATTTATTATTAGGATATTATTTATTGTAGATTTATTTTTAATATGGTGTTAAGTTGAAGCTAATATGGTAATATTATATTTAATTATTTCTACAAATTCACTTTATTCAATTTTATACTCAACTCAATATCAAATTTTCACAAACCTACTTTACGACGTCGTCCACTGTTCTAATTTTCTCTGATCAGTTTTTCAGTTTGGTATTCTGATTTTTTTCTTTTCCCTTTCCATCTCCTTCAAGTATATCCGGTAAGTCTGAATTTTTTTTGTTTGTATTTCTTTATTCTTCCTATTTATGTAAATTTTTTCATATATATTTCATGTTTAATTTTCCCCTAAAGAGTCTGTAAACTAACAGTTTAGTGAGTTCAATATTTCGGTCATCTTCTTCATTTTTTTGTTTCTTAAATGTTCCGATAATAATATATACTATTATATACCACTATATAATCTAATTCTCTTATGTGATATATTGATATATAATCCTGCATAGTTTTAATAATACATAAGTTGTGACACATACATTTATATTATTAATTGCAAATGCATATTTGTTTCATTAAACTTATTTCTTTTCTTATTTTTGTTTCTTAAATGTGCCATCAACAGTATATAATATTATATAGTACTAAATAATCTATTTCTGTTATGTGGTTTATTAGATCTATACACCTGCATATTTTCAATAATACATATGGGGCAGAAAATTTCAATTGTGAGACCTGTTTTTAATTCTAATATAGGAAGTAAAATTTTGGCTAAAACTACTATAGAAATTGACCTTTGGATATATGCGCAGAAATAATTAAGCAATAAAATCTTTTATTGTTAGAATAAGTTTTATGACTAAGAAGTTAATTAGCGAGGTAGTTTTAAGAAAAGAAGGGTTTGCAGTAGAATCTATAAATCTAAACGCTCTCAGAAGAAAGTCGATAAGTTTTAAATCGACTAGGGGTTTGGGTAGTCTTTGCGATAAGAACCAAGAGTTTCTCGATGAAGAAGTCTGCGAGGAAGCCTTGAAGTTTAAATTCGCGATAAGTGTTCTAAGCGAGTAAAAGTTGGTTATTTCGCAAGGAAGGTTTCTTGTAAACATATATAACTACGCGATAAGGTTTTCGTGAAAATTTTTGTGGTTAAAGTTATTTGTGGTATGGGATTAGACGAGAAGTAACATCTAGCTAAGAAAATGTCAAATCTAATTCGACAGGGGTTAACGTGTTAGATTAAGAAAATGTCTCTTCCCTCTCCAAGAGTATAGAAGGAAGAGGAGAATTTTTGTTAAAGTGTGGTGAGTGGTTTTCTTCTTAAATGTTTTGTGGTTCCGCTTTACTATTTTGAAAGATGATTTCAAATGAGAAAGTGTTTAAAAAAGAAGCTGTGAAAGTGTTTCAAATGAGAGTGTTAAAGCTTGATTTGATGACTATGATTTCCATGCTATGAAATGGTTTTCAAACCATTAGTTAATTTTATAATGCTAACTTTTATGTGCACATAGAGTCAAGGCCGCCATGAGGTGTACGAACCACATGGTGATAAGAAGCTAGCTTATGCATTGAAAGGAGCGTATAAAGTTTAGCGGCCTGAGCAACAAGGATGAATCTGTATGTTCTCGAATGTTGTTGATACAGTGTCAAACACAAGGTAATGAGACCAAGTGTAGAGAACGATTCGGGATCCTTGGTGAAAGGAATGAATGTTAACTAATATGTGTTTATGTGAAATTGTTATGTTATGAATATGTTAAGAATAAAGAAAGGTTTATGCGAGATGAAATTATTTAATGTTATTTATGCAAAATGATGTTTATGCAAAGGTATTGCAAAAATAATTTCATAAAACATCAATCTTTTAGACATTATTTCAAAAATTCATCTTCCAAGATCAGGCGTTTAGGCCAAGTAGAGAAGGTTGAAGGATTTGCGGCGAGATGACTCTAGACGTTTTGGAAATAAAGCATTGGTTGTTTGGTCAAAGTGTTGTACTTTTGTATCAAACGCCTGTTATTAATAAACGTTTTGGTAGGTATTTATTATACTTGACGTTTCGGTTGACCACCGTTGTGTTTTAAGATTTGTTGATAGTATAAAAGGAGTTGAGAATAATATTTTATGATAAGAAAATTTCAAAGTTGTAACAAACTCACATCCTATTCCTACTACTTCGACATTTTCGTTGGTAGTACGGTTTGGAGTGTGACAACTAGTCTTTTCTTTTTGAACTAGTTTTTCTTTTTTATTATTAGACTTTTATTATATTTTTTCATACTTTTATTTCAAATATTCATAATTCAATGATGTTCACTTCCAATTTTTAATTTAATTATGTTCTTTCCATATTTTTCCATCTACTATACTATCAACGTTCCTCAATCTAGTATAATTCATACACTACCTTTCATTCATAAGCACTATTGATCCAAACATAACATCATACTATATTTTCTATATTGCACAGACATAAGATATACATAGTATTATTTCATATATACTACACATAAACTAATTTAATATATTTTCTCCATTCAAACCAGTTTCTCATTAAAGTCCTTGAATCTTCAATTCTTTCATTAAAGTCCTTATATCAAAACATATTCAATTTTCCTCCAACATTATTACCTCCTACTTCTCACATACATTACATATATCAGAGGAAAAGAAATGTTTTAATGACATATATTATACAGTCACATTTTATTTGATATTTAGGACAAAATTTTCAAAGTAAACAATGCCACTCATCATAATTTTTCCTCATCCATATTCCTGTAAACATAAACACCATTCCTCGAACATTATACATTTCATATTAGATATACCAAACAAAACAAGCAATCCTATAATATCATATATTAAATCATATCAAACATATACACTTGTAACTATTGAATGTTCAAAATTACTAGCAACAGAAAATATTAACTAACCAAAACAAATTTCAATAATCCACAAACATGTTTCTACATTTAATGTTCTTAATTAGTATATTCTATGCAACTTTAATATACTAAAGTTCTTGTGAAAGCAATTTAAAACTTGATCCTTGAAATGGTTCATTATTGAACTTTACTCTTTTTTTTTTTTTTTTGGCTTGACAGATCCAAATTTGTTGTGAATGGAGACCTCATTATCTTTGAAGGTAGAGTTTCTCTCCTTATGCTCCTCCTTATAACCTGCTAATATGCAAATATATCTCTTTTACGAGCCTATTTATTTAGATAGAACTTAGCATGGTATATATCATGTATTATGTCATATATATATATTATTTATACTATACATACATTAATTGTAGAAGATTTTTCAATTACGCTTGGTTGAACATGTACTCTTCCTATTTTCTTTTTCTACATCAAACATATCGAACATAAATTAATTGTTTTTATACTATGTTTAAATTCATAACTAAATATATATATATATATATATATAATTTCACAAACCTACTTACTTTCATTTTGATTACTTCCTTTTCAATTTTATCAACTTCTTTTAAGTAGAGTCGTGCTATTTACAATGTCATCAACCCAATCATTTTGGCCATCTTGTTCAACATGATAGTTAGTTATATAGATAAACATAGTTATATGAAATAGTCATTTACTATGAATATTAGTAATATAGTTGTTTTTCTTCATTTTCATCATCTTTTTTTCGTTTTTTTCTCTTCTCCACCCAAATGATGTTTTCCCATATTATCTTCTCTTGCACTATCTTCACCATTATTTGATTGACTGGTTCCTTCATTTCGATTGTCATTGTTATCCCTCTTTGTGTTATCTGTCTTCAACTGTTACACTGCTTTTCTCTTTCAAAATTTTTTTAGGCCTTCAACCTCAATAAACAATTTTTTTTATCTTGATGTTCAATGTTTCATGGCTGGCTAGCATTATTGCTTGGAATCTTGAGAAGTACTCAGGCATCTCAACGTTAATTTCCTCAGCTTGCTTAAGCATTCTCCTTTTTTTAAGAGTTCTTAGCTTCTTTTGTAGTTTCATCTTCATGGAACGTGCTTTGTTCCATGAATTCTACTTCAGTTAACATTGCCTTGAATTCAAACTGTTGCAAGAAATACATACGTATATTAGTACAATATATTGTGGTACATTATTAATATACCATACAAAATACAACATACAAAATAAGATATCTATTCATTGTCAAAGACCCTCTTCGCAAGGTCTTCCCACTATGGGTGGCTATCAACAATCCAGTTAAGCATGTAGACATTCCTCTCATCTAGGTTCCGTCAATAGAGGTATACACTCATATGCCCATGCAAGAAGAGGAAAAGCAAATCCAGCAATTCCAACGGCTAAGGCAAAAGGGTTTTTTATGGATTTCTTTATAGAATCTATTAGAACACAATATCTAATTATGCCCCATTGATATGCATCAAATCGGCTTTCATCATCTACCAATTTGATGTGGTCCATATCTACCTCGTAGTTAATTATTTTCCTAATAAAAAAATTTCCAAGAAGTATATTTTTGTCATTTTCACCTTGTCATCATCTTTCAATTTTTTTGAATCATTAAAAATAAATGAGACTCGTGACCTAGGATTAGGGTCTTCATTCTTGAAGTATTTGGATAAGTATCTACCATTTAACTTTTCCATATCTATAGGGGGAATTTGTCCATAATTCAATCCAGTGATTGCTTCAAATTCTCTTATCCCAAACTTTGTTATATGCCCTTTAAAATTGAATCAAAGTTTATCTTCCTTAGTCAATGTACATTGTCTTCTTATGATGTGATACAACAATTAACTTTGGAATTTTGTTATTTTTAGATCTAGAAAACTTTTGAGAGGTGATTTCTTAAACAATTCTAATTGTTCCCTATTTAATTTTCTTCTAATGTTTTACAGGACATCTATACGGACATAAATACTTAGTTTTTGCACTCTTGACCATTTATTCCTTTTAAGGATCAATGGTGCATTCTACAAATATACATAATAGAAAAATATCATATCATGTATATTGTATATATCATATATCATAAATCATATATCATTAACCATTAACCATTAATCACTAATTATATATTATACATCCTTAATGATATATCATTTTATTGAAGATATACTATATATCATATAAGAGACAGTATATATAAAATATGATCATTAATACTTCATAAACATCCTCCCTTGCAGCTCTGTTTTCCACACCTGTCATCTCCACTTTAGCTTTCAAATGCATAATAACATGTCAATACCAATTCATAATGCAAATAAAAGACATTATATATATATATATATATTATACCTTCTTTGTTTATGTTTTTCCTACCTTCTCCAAACTTCTTCTTTCTCCTTTTTCCCCACTTCTTTTTGCCCCCTTCTTCACAATTTTTTTTCCAGTTTTTTATTCCTTTTTATTAGATTGGTTCTTTTCTTCTCTTGTTTTATCTTCAACTCTCTCTCTTCTTCAATACTTATATTTCATATAATCAAATAAATGTTATATCAATGTATAGTTTGTTACAAATTTATACTACAAAGCAATTATTTCACACACATACATTTTCATATTCAATTTTGTTTCCTTTTCCCCTCAAGATTTCTTTGAACAATCTCCTCTTCGCAATTGGTAGATTATCTCGTACAATTTTTTTTACATATACCTATAAGTTCAATCAAACAAAACATATATAATGATTTGTTAATATGTATACTACCTTAATTGTAATATTTACTCATAAATAAACATACCTCTTGCTCATTTATAGGCATTTTTGTCTCTTGTGTTTTGATAACTATGTTTGGTTTGACCTCTTTGTTTTTCTCATAGATCACTATTTGTGTAACCATGTGGTCCTCTTAATTTATAGTTCTCATCTCCTTAGAAGACTAATTGTAGTGATTGGTAGTCACTTGGTTCCTCCTCATATCTCTCTTCGTAATCTGAAGAGTACGAATTGCTTTTGTTTTCATCCTACATAATATATAGAAATTATATATTAGTCAATCCGGTATACCATATACCATATACGTTCATCAATTTACAACATAGTTCATAAATTTCACCTCCACATCATCTATCAGAATTGGATCATCCTTGTTTGATTTTATAGGTCTAGACATTGATCCAAGAACTCTTTTCACTTCTATGCACCATTTTTTGAGCTGCATATAAAGATATTTTACCATATATACTACCATATAACATTTATAAATCTAAATACATGTTCATTTAACACATAAGTTACAACTAATTTTTCAGTTCATAGAGAATGTATTAGATATTATACTACATATATTAAATATAAGAAACGACTTTTCAGAACACTAAGCACACAGTCTAAGAAGACATTGTTTTGCACAACCGAAATTTTAGTACTTTTAAAAATAAGAAATCCTAATTTATTCGTAGTCACAATCTACATACTTATTTTGTTCGATTTTGGTCTCATACTATTATAATATGTTCAATCTACTTAATATACCCTATCACGTATCGTATACGGAATGTATATTCTTACTAATTGGAAATATTTGCCGATTTTTTTCTCCAAACTTTTCTACTTCAGGCAGTCATCGTGCGTCTTCTTCATTGCGTAAATTTTCACAAATATTCTACTAATCTTCTTCTTTAGTAAAGAAATGGATGTTTTCGAATAAGGAAGTTTTTGCCGATATTTTCAAATTCCAAAACCATAGCCCACAATTTTTGTTTTCATGTTGATTGTCCACCTTCTGTTTTCCTTTTTTTAAAAAAAAAATGTACTTAACAATGTGTACATTTGTCATTTGGGCTCCACATTTGTGTGATATATTAGTCCATTTAGTACATTTCTGAAAATTTTGGCAAGTTAAAGTTTATCTTATAATATGGTGTACCATTTTAGGTCTTAGTAGTTAAAACCCTAAAAAAAATGTGGGCAAGCAAGAAGCAAGTCTAAAAGATTCTGAAATGGAGTGGGCCTATGACCAATAAAAAGAAATGGAGTGGACCTATGGCCCATAAAAAGAAGAATAAACTAGAAGAATAGTAATTTTACGGTTGTCATTTTAAAAAATAGCAAACTTGTTTTTTTTTTCAAAAATGACAAAATGAAAAAAAAAACTATAATAAATAAAAATCTGCAAAACCCCAAAAATATCCCTATACACAAAGTATAAGCTATTTTCTTATGATAAAATAAAATAAATACACTTTAATAAATGTTGAAACATAATTACAACTATATACTTGTCTAATCAAAATCATAACCATTCTTCTCCATTTTTCAGACCCGTTGCAATGATCTTCATTTTTCATTTTTATTTTTCGATCTCATCTTCTTCAAGCAAGCAAACCCCAATATGATTACCTTTTCATCATCCCTTTTGCAAGTAAACCATTTGTGATAAACATTTGAAGCACTCAAAAACTATCTTCATTTTTCATCTTCCATCTTTGATTTTCAAGTCTACAATCTCAAACGCTTAGGGTGGAGGAACAAAAGCCTTTAGTCGGATGGACAAAGATACAAAAGTTCCTCATTCTTTCTCTTAGGTGAATTTTAGCTGATTTTTTAAAAATTATTTATATTATTTAATTAATAAAATGTAGATGGAATTTGGAAAATTTTATCTAAATTAAAACAAAATATGATAGCCTATTTATTGTAAAAAACAAATTTAAAAAATAAATTAAGATCTTAAACTAATTTTAATTCCAAATTAAAAATTCAAATTTTTAAAAATAAATTAACATCTAATAGAAAACTAATTTTAATTGTCAAATTATTAATCGATGGAAAGATTAATAATTTAATAATTAAGAACATATAGATTCAATAATTAAGAATATATAGATACAACAAACTAAACAAATTATTTTGAATAAATTTTTAAAATCTTCAACAAAATTGTGAAATAAAAAATGAATAAAGTTGTTAAAATATTCAACAAAATTGTTAAATCCCAAAATATTAGGAAGATATTATGATAGAGGTTGTATACGTTATTAACACGTTAAAATTAATTACAAACTCATAAGTGCATATCACAAATTAGTTACACTCAAGAAACTTTTGATAAGAACGCATATATTGAAATAATTACAGTTTACAAATGTGGGAACGTGTGGCACTTTTGAAATCATGTTAGTTGGTACGTATTTCTTCAATCAGATGAACATCCAATTATAGACGACAAAACAATGTTGATAGAAATTATAATTTAATTAATGTTATTAAGACAAATGAGCATGTTTTGGTCTAGAAGTATTTTTAAACACAATTAATGCAATTATTTTTTAATTTTAATTCATTTTTGACATTTTTTATGAATTAATGGTACTGAACTAATTTTATATATATATATATATATAATTGATAAAATAAACAATAATTTGTTTATTTCAAAATTCAATTAAGGTTATTTTGAAATAAAATTAATGGTTGAGATTTTCCCAAATTCAAACTAATAATTTGGTTATTTTGAAGTTGTACCAATGAAAGGTATTGCATTTTAAAATGAATGGTTGAGATTCTCTAATTCGAAAAATAATAATTTGGTTATTTTGAAATTCAATTAAGGTTATTTTAAAATAAAATTAATGATTGAGATTCTCCCAATTTCAAAATAATAATTTAGTTATCTTGATATTAAGAAATTAATGTTATTTTGTGATCACGTTGAGATTCTCCAATTTTGAAAAATAATAAAAGGTTATTCTGATTCAAAATTTATCTTGAGATTTTTCAATTTTGAAAAATAACAATTTTTTATTTTAAAATTCAATTAAGGTTATTTTGATACAAAATCAGAGATTCTCCAATTATAAAAAATAATAACTTTGTTATTTTGAAATTGGAATTTCAATTTCGTTATTTTGAAATTAATAAGAATGAATAAATGTGTTAAAATGTTGAATCAATTAGTTGAGTCCCAGATACTAGGAAAAAAAGTTATGGTATGAGTTATCTTATGAAAAAAAGTTATGGTATGAGTTATCTTTTTCAGGTCGAAAATAATTAAATGTATAACACAAATTAATTATAAGAGATCAAAGTTGGGAAATGGGTATTTAGTATTTTACAAAATACTGCACAAAAAAATGACATTTGCTAAAAATTAAAAGAAAAATGTGTTTAGCCATTGTCCAAAATAAAAAAGGAGTTTTGCCTACCCCTAAAAAAGTTGTTATATGTCATGTTATTCCTAAAAAGGAAAGGATGGGAGTAGAAGATGGGTTTTTATAGATGGAGGAGCCCTAACTGAGACATGCAATGTGATTAGGAGCGAAAGGCAGGTGGTGTGCATGAAGGCTAGCCAAAATGCACAGAGTAATGGTGGCCCAAATTTGGAGAACTTTAAGACAACGCCAATTTAGTCTCTCTTCCTATTGAGAACATAAAGAACTCTCTTCTCGCTGATAACACAAAATATCGAACAACAACGACCATCATCATTAGATTCCTTACTCCTTTCTTAAAAAAAATTCATTAACAAACATCTCCATCTCCTACAAGATCCAAAAACGGAGAATACTGTGTTCCTCTTCAATACCAGGTACCTCTTTTTCCATTAGTTCTTTTTCTTTTCTTTTCTACCACGTTCTTATTTTTCTAGTAGATTCTCTTTGTTTCTTGTCAATTCACATGGAAATGAAAATGGAGTTTCCAAAGCTAATGCATTGCCTTGTTCTTCTCTCTTCAAATGCTTTTCTCCAAAATTGCATTTCTTCCTTCTCTTTCCTTTTTCTTACTTTACCGTTTTGTTTTACTTAACCTTCGAAGATTGAGGCATAATCATTCAGGAATTCTTTTCTTTTACAACTTTTTCTCTCTTTGTTGAACTATTACACCGGGGACTAATCTTTTATCTTCAAGGATTTTATTTTTATTTTATATTCAGTTTATTAAAGTTGTGCTTGATCTTCCCCCGTGGGAGCTTTGTTTTTCATAATTGAAGTTAGACGTGCAAATTTCTGAGGTAGAAGTTGGAGTATGAGCCAAACTGAGCTGAGCTTATAGTTGGGCATTTGTTACTTTAGTCGAGCCTCGTCCTCCCTTCTGTTTTTCTGAATTTCAATTTTTAGAAATGGAACTGGAGTACGAAAGTTTGTGATAGGATTGCACTTATGTTGGTACGTGCATTCCGTTTCTCAATTATATTCCCACTAGTTTAATAAACAGTTTGGGTTTTGGAGTTATTAATATACATACATACATATAGTAGAGTTAGTCATAGGATAAATTTTGGTAACGTTTCTTGGTTCAGTGTTGAAATTTTGGACCCTTCCTATTTATAGGGAGGTAATACACAAGAGCAGTAAAAATGAATAACACAGGATTTATTCGAGATTAACTTGATTTTGCCTATAAAAATGATAATGGAATTTCAGTGTTCGCTTGGGTTAGTACATACTCAAATTTCTACTTTTGTATTACATCAGTGCTTTGCTTTGAAAATAGAAGAATAATGAACATTTATCGAAATCTTGTAGTTGACTTTTTGTTGTCATCTTGCAATGCAACCCCAATTTATGTTGAATTCATTAACTTGTTGAAGAGGCTAATTTTAGCTTCAGTTACTCAATTTCGTCTCACAAATGAACAGTTTGAAACATCGCATTATCAGCAGGCAAGGATTCAGATATGGAGGTAAGTTGACATTTAATTCTCAAATCTTTTTAATCAATGGAACCAATTTTGATGGTATGAGTATTCCATTAAAAAAATGTAAGATTAAGTATTAAGTTAATTTTGAAAAAATCATTTTTCGAAGTGATTTTAACAATTTTAAAACCTCTCTAAACATGTATTTAGTTTATTACTAGTCTTTCAACATGTGCATTGTACGTGACTCTTTTAACTTGTTAAATGAATGTAAAAAAGATAAAGTCAATAAAAAAAATTACATATAACAAAATTCAATAAATTTAATTTTCAAATGTACAAATATACCCCATTTAAAAAATATATATATAAAAGATACACATTATTATTGTTATAATTAAAGTTATTTGATAATGAGTTTATTGAAGAAAAAATGTTTGATAAAAAGGTAATCCAAAATGAAAGTAGAAAATGGAGAGGATTAAAGTGATTTTATGTTAATGTTTTAATATTTAATGTATTCTATAAGATATAATGCATTAAAAAATAATTAGATTATAATAAAAGTTATATAATTCAAACACAAAAGTGTATTAACCACACTCATTTTATTAATAAAACGACTCTAATAAAAAGACAAAAATTAATTAAATAAAAAAAAACATGAACAAAGAATGTATTATTTTACAATGTTCAAGATTCCCTATTGTTACATTCTAAAAAAAATCTTCATGGTTGCAGGACTCAAACATATCTAATGAAAAAATACCCACAAACATATATTTAGATCACATGTTTACATTCTAACAAAAAAAATCTAAGGTTACATGATTTAAAGATCCATGAAGGAATACAAGCAGACATATTTATATATAGAACTAAATAAATACAACAAAAATGAAAAAAAATAAAAGAGAACACAAGAATGATATTTGATTTCTTCTTTACATTTTAGTTTTTTGCTGTGACTTATATTTTGAATGGAAGAAAAGAATAAAATATTTATACTAAAAAATTTCAAAGAGGAGGAAATTAAAAGGTTGGGAGATCATATAGAAGAGTTAATAAGAGAGAAGAGAGTTAATTTAATTTAACAATTAACTACATTAATTATTGTATTTAAATGACAAAAGTGCCACCAAAATAGTAATGAAAAAAAATTTATAATGAATGAACAAAGTTGAAACAAAAAAATGTCTCCCCACTTATGCTTTTATATATACTATAAAAAATAAATATATATTCATAGAAATTAAAGAGGTTAGCTCCATGTGAGTAACACACTCAATCATATTCTATTTCATATGTTACTTAAGAAAATAAGAAAAACACAAAGTAACAAATAACGTTGTCTTATTATTGAGTATGCATAGCTAGCTAGATGAGTTAGAACCTTCAGGTTGTCAAGAAACTAACTGCATCTTTGCATCTTTACCCTCTTTTCATATGCACTCGATTTTCTTCAAATGGGTTTTCATCTTCACATGCTAAATATTGAACTTTTGGAGAAAAAACTGAGAGGGAAAGAATAACAAACTAATAGAATAAAATACTCAATAATGTTGGTAGAAAGAAATCAAAGAAGCCTTTTATATAGTAATGAAAGTTGAAGAAATGTAAATGAAAAACCATTAGTCTTCCATAATTAATTATATTACAAAAAAAATATTTAATTTTTAAAATATAAATGAAAAACCATTAGTCTTCCACAATTAATTATATTAAAAAATAAAATTAAAAATGAAAGTATATTTAATTTTTAATTAATTTCTAAAATGTAAATGAAAAACCATTTAATTTTCCCTAATTAATTATATTATAAAAAAATATTTAATTTTAAAATGTAAATGAAAAATCATTAGTCTTTCACAATTAATTATATTAAAAAACAGAATTAAAATTAAAAATATTTAATTTTTAATTAATTTCTTAAAGACAAATGAAAAATCATTAATCTTTTTTAATTAATTATATTATAAAAAAACAAAATTTAAAATAAATTTACCATAAAACCAAAAAGTGAATTAAAAAGAAAATTAAATTTAAAGGCATAATGGAAAGAAAAAAATTTCTCCAAGACATTTTCAAAATTAGCAAAATAAAATATTTATGAACTGTAGCAAAATTTTAAATTCTACTGTAACATATCATATCAATAACTATTAATGATAAAATTTGTTATAAATTGTAAATATTTTGTAAAATTTATTATTTTTTAAAATTAGGCTAGTATAAAATTGGTTTTTCGTTGTCTCTCTTTTCCCCCATATTTTTTTTTTGGTGCCGCCAGCCCCTCTAATTTATTAGCCATTAGTTTATAGTTTTACAGTTTTTCAAGAAATGTTGATCTAATCTTCATGTCATGTATCTTGATTCAACCAACAAACAAATCTCAAATTAAAATTAAAACCATATAATTCCAAAAGACTGAAGTATTTAGTTTGATTTTCTTGTGGCCACTGTGCTCGTATATTTTTCTCAATTTCCCTTAAATTTCTTTACCCACTGCCGCTATGTTTTGAATAGAAG
>JBBPDI010000003.1:10510453-10540721 GCA_037974545.1 Cucumis variabilis
ACAAAGTTAACGGTGTTATAACTTAAAAGTGACTATTTTATGGTTCCAGTCTTATGTAAACTCTTTACATAGGATGCTCCTACTTTCATGTCTCTACATGAATGATTTAGGATCACTTTGTTTGTACTAACTACAAAGTAGGCCG
The DNA here is from genome assembly GCA_037974545.1 of Cucumis variabilis. Taxonomy (NCBI): domain Eukaryota; kingdom Viridiplantae; phylum Streptophyta; class Magnoliopsida; order Cucurbitales; family Cucurbitaceae; genus Cucumis; species Cucumis variabilis. The sequence continues at coordinate 10,510,599 of JBBPDI010000003.1, forward strand.
CATCAATAGTATCTCCTGAATAAGGTGCCCAATCTTATCCATATACTATAGACCATTTAGGCTATGAGTTAAACTTGATCCACTTTTATGTCTGTACATAAAGTTCAAGTTTACATAATAGCCTCGAAACATTAGTTTATTGGCTTTCAGATTATAGTATAAGACGATTTTATTTAACAGAATTTTGAATACAAATTATGAGTTTTAGAACATAAATTCCAACTATATACTTGTTTAACTAAAGTCAGAACCATTCCTCTCCATTTTCCAAACCCATTGCAATGATCTTCATTTTCTATTTTCGTTTTTTGATTCTCCATCTTCTTCCATCTTCATTTTCCATTTCTATTTTTTAATCTCATCTTCTTCAAGCGAGCAAACCCTAATCTTTCCATCTTGAAGCTGGCAAACCCCAATATGATTAACTTTCCACCATCCCTTTTGCAAGTTAACCATTTGTGATAAACACGCAAAAACTATCTTCACTTTCCATCTTACCTATTTGATTTTTAAGTCTACAACCTACAATCTCAAATTCTTAGGGTGGAGGAACAAAAGCCTTCAGTCGGAAGAACAAAGATACAAAATTTGCTCCTTCTTTCTCTTAGGGAAATGTAAGTTGATTTTTTTTAAATTATTTATATTATTTAATTAATAAAATGTTGATGGAATTTGGAAGACTATCTAAAAACACAATATGTTAGCCTATTTGCTGGAAAAAAACAAATTAAAATCATAATACGAGAGCTAATTTTAATTTCCAATTTAAAAATACAAATTTAAAAAGTAAATTAAGATTTAATACAAAAATTAATTTTAATTCCCAAATTATTAAAGGGTTTAAAGATTAATAATTTAATAATTAAGAATATATAGATTCAATAATTACGAATATATAGATTCATAAGTGCATATCACAAATCATGATTTGTGAGTGAATTACATGTATCTTCATTATTTAATAATTAAGAATATATAGATTCAACAAAGTAAATAGATTATTTTGAATAAAGTTGTTAAAATCATCAATAAAAATATGAAATAAAAAATGAATAAAGTTGTTAAAATATTCAACAAAAACGTTAAATTCCAAAATATTAGGAATATGTTACGATAGAGGTTGTATACGTTATTAAGACGTCAAAATTAATGTTACACTCAAGAGACTTTTGATAAGAACATATTATTGAAATAGTTACAGTTCGGGAATGAGGGTACGTGTGGCACTCCTGAAATCATGTTAGTTAGTACGTATTTCTTCAATAAGATGAACATCCAATTATAGACGACAAAACAATATTGATAGAAATATTAATTTAATTAATGTTATTCAGTCAAATAACATGTTTTGGTCTAAAAGTATTTCTAAACAAAATTAGTGCAATTATTTTTATTTTAATTCATTTCCATCGTTTTATGAATTAATGGTATTGAACTAATTATACACACATATATAATCAAAATTGATAAAATAAACAATAATTTGTTTATTTGAAATTCAATTAAGGTTATTTTGAAATAAAATTAATTGTTGAGGTTTTTCCAAATTCAAAATAATAATTTGGTTATTTTGAAATTGTACCAATGAAAGGTATCAAGTTTAAAATCAATTGTTGAGATTCTCCAATTCGAAAAATAATAATTTGGTTATTTTAAAATAAAATTAATGGTTGAGATTCTCCCAATTTCAAAACAATAATTTGGTTATCTTGATATTATGTTATTTTGAGATCACGTTGAGATTGTCCAATTTAAAAAATAATAATTTTTTTAAAATTTGAAATTCAATTAAGGTTATTTTGATTCGAAATATATCGTGAGATTTTCCAATTTTGAAAAATAATAATTTTTTATTTTAAAATTAAATTAAGGTTATTTTGATAGATAACATGAGATTCTCCAATTTTAAAAAAAATAATTTTGTTATTTAGAAATTGGAATTCAATTTGGTTATTTTGAAATTAATAAGAATGAATAAAGTTGTTGAAATAATGAATAAAAGAAATTATGATATAAGTTGTTATATTTTTTCAGGTCGAAAATAATTAAATGAATATCACAAATTAATTACCAGGGTTGAAAGTTGGAAATCATGGGTATTTTGATATTTTACAAAATACTGCAAAAACAAATGACATTTGCTAAAAATTAAAAGAAAAATGAGTTCCATTTTCCAAAATAGAAAAAAAAAAGGAGTTTTGCCTACCCTAAAAAGTTGCTATATCGCATGTTATTCTTAAAAAGGAGAGGATGGAAGTAGAAAATGGGCTTTTATAGATGGAGGAGCCCTAAATGAGACATGCAATGTGATTAGGAGTGGAGGGCAGATGGTGCGTGTGAAGGCTAGCCAAAATACACAGAATAACAATGGTCTAAATTTGGAAAACTCTAAGATAAAGTCGCTTTAGTCTCTCTTCTTACTGAGAACACAAAGAACTCTCTTCCTGCTGATAACACAAAATACCGAACAACAATAACCATAATCGCCAGATCCTTGCTCCTTTCTTAAAAAAAAAAAAAAAATTCATTAACAAACATCTCCATCTCCTACAAGATCCAAAAATGGAGAATACTGTTTTCTTCTTCAGTACCGTGTACCTCTTTTTTCAATGGTTCTTTTTCTTTTCTTTTCTACCACGTTCTTTATTTCTGCTAGATTCTCTTTGTTTCTTGTCAATTCACATGGAAATGGAAATGGAGTTTCTGATGCTAATGCATGGCCTTGTTCTTCTCTCTTTGAATGCTTTTCTCCTTAATTTCATTTCTTTCTTCTCTTTCCTTTTTCTTACTTTACAGTTTTGTTTTGCTTAACCTTCAGAGGTTGAGGCGTAATCATTCCAGAAGTCTTTCTTTTACAACTTTTTGTCTCTCCTTGTTGAACTATTACACTGGGACTAATCTTTTCTCTTCAAGGATTTTATTTTTATTTTATATTCGGTTTATTAAAGTTGTGCTTGATCTTCCCCCTTGGAAGCTTTGTTTCTCGTAATTGAAGTTAGACATGCAAATTTCTGAGGTAGAAGTTGGAGTACGAGCTAACCTGAGCTGAGCTTATAGTTGGGCATTTGTTACTCCAGTCGAGCCTCATCCTCCTTTCTGTTTTTCTGAATTTCAATTTTTTAGAAATGGAGCTGGAGTACGAAAGTTTATGATAGGATTGTACTTATGTTGATACGTACGTTCCATTTCTCAATTATATACACACTAGTTTAATAAACAGTTTGGGTTTTGGAGTTATTAATATATATATATATATAGCCTCAACCAGCCCTAAGCAAGCCATCATCTTCTTGGGTTCTTTACCCTCTAACCCTCACGAAATTTCCTTCCTCTTTTACCTTCCTTAAGCCGTTGAACACCACCAGCCCTCACTACATCCGAATTGGTCCTGTTAGCCACTATCGGATGTCCAACCACTCCAACTATTGGTACTCAACCTCTCTCTTTCCAATCACTCTCTAGATTCTTCACAGTTTTCTCTCTCTAGGATTTACGTCTAGTCATCGCTCACCATCGCTAGTTCACCAATTGTCAAAGCCATCATTGTTGCTGTTGCTTGCAAACCACCTCCTTTGCGTCAGTAGGTTCTCATGGAAGTTTTGGTTGAGTTTGGAAATTTGAAACTTGAGTGTTTAGTTTTATGTTTTTGGGATCTGGAATCATCTTATTTTTGTTAGTTATGTATTTGAAAAATGATCATTTTACATTAATTTGGCTGACTAATTTTTATTTTAAAATTGTATGAACGACTGTAATGACCAAATTAGAGATTTCAAAAAGTTGAGTTGTTAGCGTTGGTATCAGCAGAACCTCTCCCAATAGGCTATGGTTCGAGGATGAACCAAGCAGAAGCCAGTGGGCATGTAACGACTTAAGTTTAGGAGAAAGAGGACGTGTAGGAGTCGAGTCACATTCGAAGGAGATGGATCCGAATGATACAAAAAATGATTAAGAAAGGCTTAAAAGAATTGAAAGTTATTACCTATATCACCTAGGTGCATCTCCTCTTTCAGTGGCTTAATCATAGGAACTTCATAGTTAAGTATGTTTAGCTTAGAGCAATCTTATGCTGGGTGACCTCTTGAGAATTTTTCTAAGAAGCATGTGAGTGGGGATAAAACATGCTCAAAGGACTTATGTTGGTTTGTGGGAATAACTTTTTACTCTTAGATGCATTCAAGACAAGCAAGGATGACATTGCCAATTTGCAGGGGATGTAGGAGAATGTTGGGGCCATCAATTGCCAAATCCAAATTCTGAATCCTGATTCAAATCCTAAGCCTGGAGTGTTAATAGAATAACGTTGATGACCTTGTTGATTTAGTACGAGGCGGTGCAACATGTATGGAGAATTTTTTAAAACGTCAAAGGACCTTGGTGGAATCATGTGGGGTCAATGAAGAGGTTGATGACCTGGGATAAATCTATTGAGGCGGTTAGAAAATGTTGGTGGCCTTGGATATAGGGTTGATAAAGACAGTCAATGGCCCTAGATGAAGTCAATGGAGTTGATAGACAATGTTGATGGCCTTGAATAAAGACAATTGGGGCCAACATGGGATGTAGGTGGCCATGGACACAATTAGGGTCAACGTGTCATGAAGGATTCGGTCTAAAAAAGTCTTGTGAAAGTTGAGTGTTGAGTGAGCTCAAGGGACTTGAATAGAAGTCATTCCATGATGTGTCGATTCATTGACCTAGCATGTTGTAATTGTTAGTTACCTTCCATATTTATTGAGCATAATCGTTATGTAATTTGCAATAGTTACTTGTATGTTTTTCAGTGTCCCTTTAGGTGTGGGCTACTTACTAGTACGTGTTGTGTTCTGACCACCAACCAGATCGTAGTCCATGGGGAGTGCTACAACTTTGGTAATCCTGAAGAGGGAGCTTATAAATGATTGACTATTAAGCTTGTCTTTTAAATCTACTTTGTTTAAGAACATACAGGGAGCTAAAATCCTATTTTAGTTTTAGATCTTGTTGTGTTTTCCCTTGAGCTCAGGGATCGGATGTAGCTGGGTGGTTGTAATAGCCTAATAGACAGTTTATTTATTTTGTTTTGAGGATTGGTTTCAGTTTGACTTTAGTTTGAATTGATTAGTTATATAATATGAGATTCTATAAAAGTCATGCTGTACCTTATTAGAAAGTGTTTGAATGTTATGTCCTAATCTGAAACTTCCGATTTCTATTTTCTAAAATTGCTCTTGCAAATGTTAGAAACTCCTAATTCAACTATTGTTCTGTTGAAATATATTTGCTTTTCTCCTTTCCCTTTATTGGGAAACCTGTAGTATATAGACTCATCTTAAATGAATATTGGTCCAAATAATACTTAATTGTGTCAGTAGTGTGTTCCTAACTATCCCATAACGTATGCTTTGGCAGGGGAGCTTTGCTGGCTCATATTACAACAGGGACGATGTACAAGTCTTAGGTGCTTTAAGTGTTCTGGCTTCACTTTTGCAAATTAAAGGTCATATCAGTGCAACTATTCAACTTCCTTCAGTCCATTATCTGTTCTTATCACGCCTCCCAACTTTTCTGTAGAATTGGATGAGTCAATACTGGATGCACTCGAAATTCTTCCTCAAAGAAAACAACATAAAAAATTGTTATTGGTACTTTTCCATGATACCCTATATTGTAATTTTGGCCTCTGTTTCAATAGATTGCATGTGTTGGTGCTTTCTTCATCTTCATTTTCATTTTCAGATTAGTTCATATACTAAATTTTATCTTTATGTGGCTAGGTTGATGAGTTTCGAATTTCACAAGTCTACCTAAAGTTGGTTACTATCTTCTTGCTGGATTCTCAAAGTTGATTTATGCATTGGTAGTAGCTTATTTTACTATTGTTCATGTTCACTATCTATTGCTAGTAGCTTATTTTACTATTGTTCATGTTCACTATCTTAGCTTGATTTCTTTTTTATGAATTTAGAGAGCCATTTTGTGTTCTTTTTTAGTTCAAGTATGAGTCGAAACAAAGTGTATGAAGCATAGAGAATGGTGGATGGTTATTGTTGGCCATTTAACTCATTGGGTTACTATAGTTTTACTATTTTATTGAAAGGTTTTTGCTATATGTAAGTGATCATTAGGCATTTTTCAGTCAATTCTAAGCCATAGTGGAGACCAACTTTCTATTGAGAATTAAGTTGGTATGTTGTGGAGTCTCCATTGAAACCAATAAGGACTTCTTTATTTGCTTCTAGTTCTTGCTTTAAATATGGCGTGGTTGCCTCACAAAAAAAATCAGTAAAAAGAATGATGTTTTTTCTCCGAACTACTAAATCTCTCTTTCCTGGCACCTTATTGATACTTAGTTGCTTTTTTGGTCTAAATTTGGCATTCTATTTTTGTTTTCATTTTTTAATGGTGCAGTTTGTTAGATTAAATGTTAGTTTCTTATTGGTTGTTCAATCATTTTATTTTGAAAGAGTATCTTAGTGATTTAGAAAATTTATAACATTTTGTCAATGCTATGAAGTTGATATAATGTTTTCACATAACGGTGGTGCTTTTACTGACAAAGTTGTAGGATTTAATTGATCATCGAATCTTCTTGCATTGAAATGGTTTGTAGTCGTACATAACTCATTCCATTTTCTTATGATCCTGTTTTTTCAACAGAATTGAAGTTAGTTGTTATAGATTGTGATACTATTTACTGACACTCTCTACCAAAGTGTTGCTTCTTTACTTGCTTGAAATACTAGAGTTGAATGCTAGAAATTTTTCTTGGGATATATGATTGAGTTGAAATTTTGGAATTGTTATCTATTTTTCTTAGGCCATATGATAAAGATTGAGTTGCAAGTGACCATTGGTATCCTATCTTCTGATCTTTTTTATCTACATTTGTTAAAGATTTTCTATATTTGTTTAATTAATATTCTCTATTATTGGTGTCTACGAGATCATACATTGATATATGTTTTATAAATTTATGTAGGTGGTGAATGAAATGATGTCTTAATAGAGGAAAAAAGAACCAACGATGACAGTAGTTCATAGCTATATGATAATATAATCTTGAACACTTAGTGAATTTTGTTTGTATTTTGAGGGTTAAACTTGTGTTGTTGGTACATTCACTAAATACTTTATCTACTTTTGTATCATTTAGACCACAACTTTATTTAAGTAAATTATTGAATACTTTATTTTGTAATTTTAATATATTATGAATGAAAGTTATTAGTATTGATTGTGTTATTTAAGTAAATTATTGAATACTTTATTTTGTAATTTTAATATATTATGAATGAAAGTTATTAGTATTTATTGTGCTATAAAGTATTTATGTGTGTAGATTTAGATAAAGTTGAGTACTTGAACTAAAATTTATCAAAAGCTAATTAATTCAAAAATTATTTTTGAGAAAAAAGTTACCTCTTTCGTAGCCATAAGTTAAAGCTATAGAAAGAGTTATATAACAAAAATGAAATGCTATCAAAACTCAAAAGGTTATTATAATTAGGTTAATTTTCATAAAGAGTTATATAACAAAAATGAAATGCTATCAAAAGTTATTATAATTAGGTTATTTTTCATAAATATAATAAACAGTTAATATTGATGATCCTGTAACAAAATGAAAAAACACATTGAGCTAGGAATTTTTTTTTTAATATTACAGATTTGTATTTTCTTTTCATCGTCTTTCTTCTCTTCTTTTTCTACGATTTTTTTCTCTATCGTCTTTCTTTTCTTCTCTTCCATTTTTCTTTTGTATTTATTCAAATTATTATTTGGTTCAAGATCGTCTACAAAATATAAAAGACATATTTTCTTATTTTTTTCAAATTGTTGATTGTTTCGATTGTTCACCAAATATAAAGAATCTTGAGAAAAATGTCCTTTAGATTTGACTCCCAAATCTAAATGATCATATAAAAAAAAGCCAAATTTAAATTTAAAGATCAAATCTAAACGATCAATTTAAATTTAAAGATCAAATTTAAACGATCATGTACAAAAAACTAGTTGAGATTTGGCTACCCAAATTTAAACAATCAAATCTAAACGATTGTGTACCAAATATAAACTATTTAGTACCAAATATAAACGATCATGCACCAAAAGATACTGAAAAAATCGTTTAGATTTGGTATCCAAATTTAAACAATTAAATCTAAACAATCGTGTAAAAAAAATAGCCAATTTTAAATGATCGTTTTCCAACCAAATATATTACATGCGCTGAATGCAAATTAATCACAGACATTTTTGATATTTTCCATTATAGGCATGTAAGTTTTTCCGTTTTTAATTTTTTTTATAGAGTATAAATATTTTTGTGCTTTGTTATATTTTTGAAAAGACCCCTTATAATTATTATAATAATTGAAAATGATTAAATAACATTATTATAGCATAAAATTACAGATGTAAATACTATATGATAGTATTGGAAAAAGGCCATGATATGTTAGAGATAACACATTATTTAAGCTATATAAACTTAGTATAGCTCTAATGAAAAACACTCTCAAATGTTTTTATTGCAACATGTATAAGCTATATCTTTATATTCTACAATACGCTCATTCTAACTTCAGAAAAACGGTGTAAAAAGTCCCTCTTTTATAATATACACTGATTGAACTTTTAAAAAAGGTTATAAAAAGTTTATTATATCCTTTTTTGTTAGCTATTGTATATGTTATTTCTTGCAGGCAAGTACAAGGCTACATGGAGATATCGAGACATTCCTTCTCCATCCTCCATCTTTCATTTCAAAAGAAAGGTTTTTGTGGAAAAACCAAGTTAATTTTTCAGGTCTTGAACCCATGCCATCTAACATCACAATGGTGGCTTTGGGATGTTTTTGTTATAAATAGATGTGTTGGAGGGCAAGATTGTCCAGGATATTAGGAGTAAGGAACACAATATCCTTCCGTTGAGAAGGTTCCATCTGCCACTTCAACTGTCATTGACAAACAGTCGCATTGCCAATCTTAAAATCGAGATTTCATTTTCATAATTTTGAGTTTCTTAGGACATTTTTACCTTCTTATGACCTAAATTCTCTTTCTAATCATAAACTACCATAGGCAATTGGCCAATTTTCAGTAGTCGAACATCTTATTTTCTGCTCACTTCTAATAGAAGTTTCTCATTCTAATTGGTAGCCTTTGAGTGACTGTTTTTGCCTAATTTTAGCCCGTTAAGATTTTGATTTTTAGTTTATGAAAGGCAGTCTATAAACTCTCATCCTATCATTATTTTTTTTTTCTTCTAATTTTTACCAATGCTTTAAAAATTAAGCTAGTTTTGAAATCTAAAAAAAAAAAAGTACTTTTAAATTTTTATAATTTGAATTTAAATAAGAAATCAAAATTTTTTCCCTGGATTGAAAAAACTTAGCCTAGTTTGATAAACAGCCTATTTTCTCTTAATATCTTACAATGATTTGTATCTTTTTTAAATACAATGGTTGAATGAGCAAATTCAAAAAACAAAAACAACTTTTTGAAGGTTATTTCTTTTAGTTTTAAAAATTTGACTTGGTTTTTTGAACTATTGGTAGAATGCTAGAAGTAGTGTTTATAGGCTTAATTTTAAAAATCAAAATGATGATCAAACAAGTGTTAATTTTCAAGAACCAAAAATTCAAAACTCAATGGTTGTGAAATGAGATGTTCAATATCTTTGAATTTTCAACCTAAGTAGCAATTGAACAAACGTAAGACATCTTGGTGCATTTTTAGTATTCCATCGTCTCTAAATCACCAACTTATTTTATTAATTAGGGTTTTTGAATTAAAATTTACTTCCATATAGCTCGATTTTGATTTTGAAAACCTTTCTTCTTGCAGCAGGCAAAAGTGCTTTCACTTTACTGTACTTTACACTTGTGCTTCCTCATCAGAATGTGAAATTGACTAAAGGCTTGGACTGGAGGACTCATATGTTTTACAACTCTGAGGCCAGTAGGATCCTCTTTCGCCTCTAACAATATTGTAAATAGTGAAAATTGTTTCGTACTACAGGCTTTTGGGCTCTGAAAACAACTTGAGTTCCTATATGTGCTCAATTGATTATTAAAGTTAGATTTTTGTCTGTCGTCTGTAAAATTTGTTATAAGTTTGGAAAAATCAAACATTTATTTCCTCTCAATATATATGATAAATTAGATAATTTGTTGTATGTCTAAATTTTTGCAAATGCAAGGCTTCAGAACTCTTGTCAAAGAAAGGAAGCACAAGAACACACACTAGAAATAAGAGAAATATATATATAGAATTCTAGCACATAATACACCAAGAACTCAGCCTAATAAAAGAGGGTTGTACTTTCCCAATGAACGATTCATTCTACAAAAACACACACAAACCAAGATAACTAACGCTAGCACAAAACACCCAAATGTATACTAGCATTCTTCTCTACATCGCAAGACTATAAGACCACAACAACTACCTTTTGTTGGGGTGAAAACCCCTTTCTACCTCTCCTCTTGTATACTTGCTTAATAGAAAGTTAGAGAAGATTCACCTTGTCCTCAAGGTGAAAATTAGGAAATTAGACTTAAGAACTGCATACGATTCCTATGTAGCTTCATGGGCAGGTTGGGTTCTTACCATACATTCCTAGTCACCCTCTGCTTTTTTCGAATGTATTTGATCCACCTTTTCCAATTCCAAAATCCATTCCATTTAGTCATTCAACAACCATATGTTTGATTGCATTTGATTCTTATTCTCAAAACTTTCTTCAACTGAGAAACATGAAAAATTGAACCACACGGTCAAAAACTCCTTTCAATTTAGCATCAACCAGAATCACTTTCTCAACCACACTTAATTCAAGTAAAAAAGGTACTCTGATTCAATTGAGCCTTCTCAATCATGCCAGAGACAGCATCTGCTGCCTTATTGTGGTCTTGATCTATACTAAATTTTGAAGTCATACCCCATTAGCTTCGTCACCCATTTTTGCACCTTAGGAGGAACTTCTCTTTGTTGAAGAATGTGGTGAAGAGCTTTTCGGTTAGTATACACTGCAAATCAATGGCCTAACAAGTAATGTCGTCATTTTTCCACCTACAAGACAATAGCCATGAGCTCCCACTCATAGACAAATTTCTCTTGGGCTACTATTGAGGGTTTGCTGAAATATACGATCGACTTCTTATTTTCTGATAGCACAAATCCTAACTGAAATCCTGAAGCATCGATCCCAATTTCGAAGGGTCGGTTAAAATCAGGGATGGCTAAAACTGGCAATGTAACCATAGCCTTTTTAAGATTCTTAAACACAATCATAGCCTTTCCTAACCACTTAAATTCGTTCTTCTTCGTGAACCATGTTAACGAGGATGCAACGATGCCATTGTTTGCCACAAACCATCAATAATACTCAATCAAACCCAAAAATCTCTTTAACCCCATCACTATCTCAGGAATATACCATTCAATCATAGCTATAATCTTCTTCTGATCGGCCTCCACGTCTTTGCTGACACTCGATGTCCCAAATACATGATTCTATTTTTTTCAAAGTGACATTTCTTTTTGTTGGCTAACAAACTATGTTATCGTAGCTGTTGGAATACCATACTGAGATGCTCCACATGAGTCCTCACATTCACTTTGTAAACAAGTATTCCATCAAGAAATACTAATAAGAATTTGCACAGATAAGGCTGAAGAACCTGATTCATTAGTTGAAAAGTTGTCGGTTCGTGGTTAATTTAAAAGGCATTACAAGGAACTTGTAATGGCCATCGTGTTTCAAAAATGTGATCTTTCTCGCATCCTTGTCTCCTACTCAAATTTGATGGTACCTCGATTGAGATTTATCTTTAAGAAAATACAAGTTCCATTCAACTCGTCTAACAACTCATCAATCATTACAATAGGAAACTTGTCCAGGACTGTGGCTCTATTTAAAGCCCTATAATTGACACAAAAATGCTAGCTTCCATCCTTCTTTTTTACCAAGACAAGCCTTGAAAAAGAGCTAATGCTTTGTCAGATATTGTCGGTTGCCAACATGTCACTAACCAACCTTTATATCTCATTATTCTAAGCATGGGGGTATGGATAGAGTCTCACGTTGATAGGATCTGTTCATTTGTAATACTCGTATCTTCTATCCCATTTTCTTGCTAAGAAGTTGAGGAGAGGCTAAGAGTTTTGTCCAAGATCTCGAGATAGAAGTGTTCAAACTTGATCTTGTTCGCTTGAGAGAAAAGGCAGAGAAAATATAGAAGTAAGAATCCTAGGCCAGCTTTGAGCAATCTTGAGTGAAATGGTAAACAAAGAGCAAATCTTGATGTTAAGGCAAGATAAGGCAAGAGCATCTCGATGCTTGACGACCGAGTTAAAAAATAGAAAGGTTTTAAAGATGGATCTGAGGCCATTTTAGGGATGTGTTTGCAATAGAAACTAGAAGCAGAAAAGGGAATATTAGGATTCTTGGACATGATTTCAGACATGTTCGGTCGAGAAAGGTGAAGATCACAAAGGATCTCAGGTCGTTCTCAATTGAGCCCACTTAAAGACGCTCGAGGGACAGATCTCTAAAAATTTCTATTGCTCGAGGCTAGCATTTTGGGACGCAATAAGACATTTTAAATTCAAAAGCAAGTAGAGAGAAGTTAAATTTCCATGCAAGAGTGAAGTCAGGAAAAAGGGTAGTTCGATGACAAGTTGTAGTTGGGTGTTCATCTAAGAGACATCCAAAAGGTTAAGGGTGTTCACAAGTTTGAGCTAAAGAGGAAGAGTAGAGCTTGATGCTAGATCGGAGTAAGTTTAAATTTCTCCTTCCTCGTTTAAGAAGTCTAAGAGCAAGTTTGCTAAGTTGGGGCTTGTTTTAGGCTCTAGATATATTATAAGCTCGTGTTGAGCTAGGAAAAGCTTGAAGAATCGTTCTTAAGCAAGCTAAGACCATCCAAAGCGTTTAAAGAAAATTAAGGTTAGTAAGAAAAGAGTTCTCTTGAGTATGAAAGGAAAAAGGTAAGAAGTTGAAGAAGTTTCCTTTAGTTGAAACCTAAGATTTACTTGATGTTTCTAGTTATTTTCTGGGTAAGAGGAATTAGTGCAAATCTATAAACCAAGAATCTAGCCAAAAGTTATGAGTGACTAAAAGGAATTTAAAATAAATTTGTAAGCTTGATAAGAATTTATATTTTAAAGCATGCTTTGAGTTTAAGCATTTGAATATGCTAGATTTATGAAATTAATTACAAATCATGAGTTTCGAGTTTAGAAATGAATTATGAGAAAACATGATTGAGTTAAAGTTCTAAAGCATTCAATTTGAGAAATGTTTCTTAAAATGTGAGATTTATGAGAATGTGTTTGAATGCAAGATTTTGTAAATATTTGAGCAAAGAGATTATTTAAAGTAAAGCTAGATTTGAAATTTGCATAATGCAAGATTTTTTTCCTAAGCATTCTAACTTAAGTAAGTTAAAGTTTTAGCATGAGATTTTTTAATATGCTTAAGTTTATACCAAGATGTCTTGATCTGATAGCAACCCAATGGGGGAGATTGTCCTGTGCACAGAGGTCGTGTGATGAGGGTATTCAGTAGATGCCTGAAGTTTTCATCACATAGACTAGGTAAGAGATAAGGACCTCCACAGATGTCTAGATTTTCCATATCATGATAGCTATAGCAAGATAGCGTGTTATTAGCACCTAGAGCTTCGTCTCGCAGGTACCATATCATGGGATAGGGTTTTCATTCTTAGAGTTTCGTCCTATATATACAAGGAGTTCAAGGTATAACAAGAAAGAAAAGAGAAAGTTGAAAGATAAGTTTGAAAAGAAAGTTGCTTTGCTAAGTTATGTATATTTTGCTAAAAATTTTTATTAAGGGTTTTTTGTAAAAGATATCGCTCATACGACATTATAACTCATATTTTTAATGTTTATTTTTCTTACAGGTAGAGATCATGGTTCTGATGCCTGTTAAAGCTCCGCCTACTCGACTACATTATTGTATGACTCATTCCATGCATCCATGATGGATTGTAATTAAGCTAAAAGAGGACTTAGTTGTTGTTGCCTGTGATCACTACAAGAAAATAGAGATCTCCTGATGCACAAAAGCATTGGAAGATATACACAAAACCATCGGGAAAGGATCTCCCAATGCATAAACATGAGTTGGGATGAAAGTCGGGTGAAATAAGTTAGGAGAGGATTTTCCGATGACAAAACTAAGCATCGGCAGATCCTAGACATATCCCATTGTTGTACCTAGACATAGATATATCCCAATGCTATATACAATGTCGAGATATGTCTAGGATCTCCCAAAGCTTTGTTTTGTGCATCAGAAAATTCTCTATTGACAGTACAAATTGGGTAACCATCCATTTCTTTATTAGAACCATCTTCATTATCATCATCTTCATTGCATAGGTAACTAGTTGGTTTTTCAGCTTGGACTTAATAGTTTCACAATTACAATACGTCAACAAGGCGTACAGTGCAACTGTAATATGTTACTAAATCAAGTCATTGCGCGTAATGTGCTTACCATAACTTTCAATATTGCGTGCTTTGATTCTAAGTGGTGAGTGATGGGTCATGATCATAGATGCTCACTATATACCTCTTCATCGCATGATACATAAGTCCTTGTTGAGTATAAGTTTTTCTACTGCTTGCCCTCAAGCAAAACAATAAGTTTACCATGGTGATCCAAGATCGAACTCAGGGAATTGTTTCTAGACGTTAGTTCTAGAGTTCATTTATCGTTTAGGTATTATGACAATTAAGGTGAAAGAATGCAAGGAACTAAAACTATTTACTTCCACCTAGAGATTCATGCACAAGAATAAATTATGGCAAAGTGGAAGATGCAGTGAACTAACTTGTATGCAAGAAAAAGGTGAAGGAAGGTCTACACATTATTAGGTGAAGGAGTAATGTAAGAGTCTTGATGTGATATAACGACATAATAGTGCATGATTAAGGTGACCTTTTCTTGAAGTGTTTAAATGCCACACTTCACATATTTCAGGATGCAAATGACTATGCTTGACTAGGCTAGAAATATCTAGAAGACTTACCCTCTTGGTGCACACCTTATAGAACTTCTCTTTTAAGGACAGAACCTCTTGGTGCCTAAAGTCTACTCTTGTTCACCTTTTGGGATACAAATGTTGAAAGTTATCTCGCTAAGGTGGAGTTTGTTGCCAAACTCCTCCTTGCGCGTATTAGCTCTATCCTTTCTACTTACCCTCTCGAGTAGTTGGCGATTGACACTGGCCAAGTTAGCTTAACTAGGATGACCTAGATAACTTAGTCTTAATCTTGAGTGTATTATGAACTCCTGTTTGCGAGGAATTGTCCTTCTGAAAACATAATTACACAAGATGAAATTCACTTATTCCTCACTTTAAGGTAAGTAGATGAGTATTCCTTTAAATGGTGTGTCCAGGTCTTGAACAAAGGGTTCTATCCTCTCTATGGCACGAGAGGGGTTTCTGTTTATTGGTAGGACCATAAACAAATTGTTCATTAGAGGAACATTGGTATTTAAGGATTAGAGGTAACCTAGGGGTAAAACGATAAATTAACCCAACTGGTGTTATGAACACTCGTAAAGGACTAACTAACTGTTATTAGTCCATATCCGTGGGCACATAAATATATCTACAGTGAGAAGAGTTCAGTTGTGAGTCTTTAGTAGAGTGTACACACAGTTATCAAATATTGATTAATTTTGTTACTAAGTTTAGCCAATTAATCTCAGATCGTTGTAGCTTCTAATCTGTAGGTCATTAGGCCCTTTTCTTAGCTCGTAAAGGGTGTTGAGATTTATTTATATTGGTTGTAATTTGAAATGTTTAAATTTACTTTGGAAATTAGTTTAATGTATAGTGATGCAATATAATATAAAGTTTATCAAACTTTTTTATATAAATTTAATTTTGGATATGATTCAAAATTAATTTATGAGAGAGAAAATATTTGAATGAGTTCAATATTAATTTAGTGTGAATTGGATTTATATTAAAATTATTGCTTATAAGAGAAACTTATATTTGAATATGATTCAAATTTAATTTAAGATAAATATAAGATATTTAATTTAGCTATTAACTAATTGGAAAATTAATTAATAGTTTACTTTTATTTAATTAAATCTATAAGATATTGCAGAGATATTAATTCAAATAAGATTTGAATGAAATATTAATTAAATATGATATAATTAATTATATTAATATAAATCTAAAATATATTCATTCAAATAAGATTTTAATGAAATATTAATTAAATATGATTTAATTAATTATATTAATATAAATTTATAAGATATTAAAGAGATATTCATTCAAATAAAATTTGAATGAAATATTAATTAAATATAAATTAATTAATTATTAACTAATTGATTAATTGTTAATTAATTAGTAGATTTGATAATAGAATCTCACGATTCTCTCTTACTCCTTTTCTTATTCCAAGAAGGAAAGAAAGTTATAAATATCTAGAAGAATACAATTTTCTTTAAGAAAAAAATAAGCCAAGGCTTTTGCTCTACAAAAAGAAGAGAGTTTCTCTCAAATATCTTTAAACTTTTTTTCATCTCAATTGGTTCCCACTAAGCAATCTCATCCCAGAATATAGAAAGGTCTCCGACGGGTGATGTCCTCAATTTGATGATTTGTAGATTCAGAAACGTCATCAAAAGTAAGTTCTCTGTATCTTTTAAAATTAAAATCATGCTTAGTTTTTAGTTAGAATTTTGATTCTAAAATTTTGCCAATGTACTGGTATTTTGGGATTTCCTAATTAAATTGAGTAATGGTTCTCAAAAATCTTTTGCTGCCATAAGACTTTTATCCCTTTAGTTAGTTTATTAGATTTGTGTTATTAAGAGAAAACTAATAATATAATCAATAACAATTATTACAATAATAACACTTTATTAATAACAATCAATGAATTATATTTACAATCTATGAGTTTTAGGACATGAATCCCAACAAACTGCACTTGGACTAAAACTCTAGTCTCTTTGGGATGTACATAATAAAGTAAACCTCTGGCATTGAAAATGGTAGAATGTACAAATATATTACATAAAATGTATATATACAAATACAATAAACTAGGACATCTTTATACCCATTACACATCTACCACTTGCCCTAGATTACCTAATGTACGTAACTCTTAGACCTTGACTTTTTAGAATATCCTCAAACACTTTAGCCGTGAGAATCTCTGTAAATGGATCAGCAATATGTCCTACTATTATTTCAATATAAAGTGATAGACATGTTTATGTTTGGAATAACTTCCAAATTATGTAGAAACTTCCTGAGCCAAACTGCTTCTTTTGCTGCTTCACAAGCAGTGACATACTTAGCCTCTATAGTAGAGTCTGTAATGCATCCTTGCTTGATGCTATGCCATACCACAACTTCCCTGTTTAAGGTGAACACTGATCCCGATGTAGATTTCCTAAAATCCTTAATGGTTTGAAAATTAAAATCAGTGTATCCTGTAAGGATCAAATTCTTAGCTCCATACACAAGCATGTAGTCTCTCAATCTTATAAGAAACTTGAGAATAATTTTAACTGTTGTCCAGTGGTGTAACCCTGGGTTGGATTGATATCTATTGACTATTTCCATTCCATAACAAATGTCTGGCCTAATGTAGAGCATAACATACATTAAGATGCCCACAACGAAGGCATAAGGAATATGTCTCATATCCTTAACTTCGTGAGGTGTCTTAGAACACTGTTCCTTAGACAAGTGAACCTCATGTCTAAAAGATAATAAATCCTTCTTAGAGTTCTACATTGAATATCGAACCAACATTTTGTTTGTATAGATTGCCTGAGACAGTGCTAGCATTTTGTTCTTATGATCCCTTATGATTTGGATCCCTAGAGCATATTGTGCCTCTCCAAAATCTTTCATTTGGAATTGGGCTCCTAGCTATGTTTTAAGGTTAGTTAGGTATCCTACATCATTCCTAATGATAAGCATATTGTCCACATAAAGTACTAAGAAAATTATTTTACTTTTATTTATTTTCTTGTATACACAACGTTCATTAACGTTTTGGTCAAAATCATAAGATTTGATTGCAGTATCAAATATAATTTTCTAAGATCTAGATGCTCTTTTCAATCCATAAATGGATTGATTCAGCTTGTAAACTTTTTGCTCCTGATCTTGGGTTATGAACCCCTCAGGCTGAGACATAAAGATACTTTCTTCAAGATTGCCATTCAGAAAAGCAGACTTGACATCCATTTGCCATATTTCATAATCATAAAAAGTGGCTATGGACAAGAGAATCCTTATAGACTTTAACATAGCAATAGGGGAAAAAGTTTTCTCACAGTCAACCCCTTCCTTTTCGGTATCACCTTTTGCTACAAGTCTAGCTTTAAGGTCTGTACCTTCGTAACTCAATCTCTCTTTCTCTTATAGATCCATTTGAACCCTATAGGTTTCAACCCTTTAGGTAGATCTACAAGCTTCCACATTGAATTAAAGTACATAGACTCCATTTCAAGGTCTATGGCTTTGACCCATTGGATCTTGTCTACATCATTCATTACCTGTTTATAGGACAATGGATCCTCAATTCCATCATCTGGTATGAAAACTCGAGTTTCAATTAAACCCAAATAATGGTTAGGTTGTGACACAATCTTCCCACTGTGTAGAGGTATTCTCAACGATTGAGAAGGATGAGACTGAACATTGGTTTCATCAACTCTTGATGAGGGACCAGTTTCATCAACAACCCTTGTTGATTCATCAGTAGCTTCAGTTAATACTAATTTTCTTCGTGGTTTATGATCTTTCATGTAGTCTTCTTTCAAGAAAGTAGCATTTATTGATACAAACACTCTCTTTTCCTGATGATCGAAGAATAAACCACCTCTCATTTTTAGGGTAACTAACAAATTAACATAACCTTGAACGTTTTTCCAACTTCTTAAAATTTGTCACTAACACGTGAGCTGGACAACCTGAAATTCTAAAGTGACTTAAACTAGGTTTACATCCTCTCCATAACTTGAAAGGTGTTTCAGAAACACTCTTTGAGAGAACATTGTTCAAGATATGAACGCAGTCTCCACTGCATACCCTTAAAACGAGCTAGGCAATTAAACATAGCTCATCATTAAACGAACCATGTCTAACAAGGTTCTATTTCTCCTTTCCAATACACAATTTTGTTAAGGTGTACCAGGTGCTGAGAGTTGGAATTGGATTTCATGTTCTATTATAAAGTCATGAAACCTCAAATCCATGTATCTCCACCTCAATCAGATCAAAATATTTTAATCTTTTTATTTAATAGATTTTCAACTTCAACCTTATACTCCTTGAAATTTTCAAGATCTTCAGACTAATATTCCATTAAGTATAAATAATCATACCTTAAATAATCATATATAAAAGAAATGAAGTATTCATAACCTCTTCTAGCTTTTACATTCATCGGATCACAAAGGTTTGAATGTACAAGTTCTAGGGGCTCTTTGGCTCTATAACCTTTTCCAGTAAAAGGTCTTTTAGTCATATTTCCTTAAAGACAAGATTCACATGGAGGCAATGAATCATCTTTTAACTCATTTAGAAGTCTATTCTTTACCAATCTCCCGATCCTATCGAGATTAATGTGACCTAATATTAAATACCAAAGATAGGTATTGTTATTAGGAGAAATTCGTTGCCTTTTATTTTGAGTATTAGCATTTTAAAACATCTCATGATTTAAATTTTTTTTTGCTTCATTAGGTCTTAATACATACAAGTTGTCTTCAAGCTTAGCTGAACAAATATGTACACCATTCTTAGAAATGAACTATTCATTCAAAGAAAAGGTTACATTATATGGTTGTTCAATAAGACAAGAAATAGATATAAGATTCCTTTTAAACTTGGGAACTATGTACAAGTTTTCTAAAAATAGGAATCTATTTCTGAAAGACAACTTAACATCTCCCACTGCACGAGCTGAAATGACATCTTCCGTTCCAATCTTGAGAGTCATCTTATCCTCCTCGAGCTGCTTAAAGGAATTAGTTTCCTTTAAAGAAGACCAAAC
Organism: Cucumis variabilis; assembly: GCA_037974545.1. Lineage (NCBI taxonomy): Eukaryota > Viridiplantae > Streptophyta > Magnoliopsida > Cucurbitales > Cucurbitaceae > Cucumis > Cucumis variabilis. The sequence continues at coordinate 10,530,668 of JBBPDI010000003.1, forward strand.
ATGGTTAGTGGTTCATGAATCAAGTATCCAGTCATTTTAGTGTTTTTTCACTAAACATATTCTAAGACAAGTAAATCATATTTACCTTCTTTTTTATTCTTCTTAAACATCTTTTGGAAGGAGTCCATGATCTGACCTGCAGTAACCATGGTCTCTTTTTTCTTGCTTAGAGTGTTAGACATACTAGACAAGAGATAGACGCGGACCTTGTCATTGGCCTTTGTCCAACGAATATATGCATCCCTGACATTCTGAAATGCATTTCGAGTAAGAGAAGTAGTACATTCCTTCATTAAGACGAAGCGTAGATCATCATCAACCAGAATCTTATTCAGGTTTGACTTCCATGCGTCATAATTCTTGCCAGTTAATTTTTCGTTTTTAAGAAGTTGAATGATTGAAGAAGACATGCTTAAACAATCAATTGATTGTATTAGTTATAACCCATTACACAAAATAATCCAATCAATTTATAAAAAACTAAGAAATCCTATCCATTTTTTGAGTTTGCGTTGTTTCAACTTCTATAATCAAGACCATCCCTATGACGACATGCAGGTAGATCATAGAAATCTCGCGGTGAAACCTAATGGAGGAGACCGTAGGATACATTGACACATGTTCTTCTCCCACTTACTATGAACATTTCCCCTATTCACCTTGTTATTGACCCATACAAACACCCTTCGAAGGGAGGTCGCTCCCAGGACAACACAAAATTGAGTATGAATCTTACATGTGAACTCTTAGGAACATGAGAGCTAAGAATTGATATATCATATATACCATTTCTCTCCCACTAAAATGTTTTATTAATTTAGGGTTTGTTGTACTTAGCTAAATTCCAGCTAAATGAATCTATCTAAGTCTATTTTTATTATAACTCTTATAATTAAACTTTACTCTAAAGTTTCTAGGTGCATTAAACTATTTAATTTACCTAGTGGCATCACATGCTTAATAGGAATAAGGTTAATTCAACGTCGATTTTGAGTCAGTTTCCATGTAGGAGGTGTCCATAAACCGTCAATTTATGTAGCCTCAGCCCTGACAACCGGTGGAGTTCCCTTATAACCTTCAATCCTATTTACTCTTAAAGTTTCTAGGTGTATTAAACCATTTAATTTATCTGATTGCATCTTATGCTAATAGGAATAAGATTAATTCAACGTTGGTTTCGGCTCAGTTCCCAGGTAGGAGGTGTTTCGTAAACTGTCAACTTAAGTACCTCCAGCCTTAGATAGAACTTTACTGGTTGAGTTCCCTTATAACCTTAAATCCTATTTGTTCTGCTTAGTTTCATTAAACTAAAAATAAGACATGATTATAATCCTATTATAATTAATGTGATCTTAGGTTTCTTTGATTTTAAACAATTTAAAATTAAATCAAATTAATCCTATAATTATAGGTTGATAGTTTCTAATTATCAAATTTTATAACTATTATAAAATTAATTAATTAGTCCTATAATATGCATACTATGGTTTAATTAATTAAAACAAATTTTAATAAAAAAAAGAAACCATGCAACATACTAAACATTACATCAATATAACAATTATATTAATCTATGGATGTAATATGCTCAATGCAAATTGATTTTCATCTTATTTAATATGACACTTGTTCACACGAGATTTCGAAGAAATGTATTTCGTGGAATTTTAACTTTGTATATTAATTGATATTCTTGATACAGTCTCTAATATTTACTCATTTGATGTTGTCTCTCTAATACAAGTTAAATTTAGAACTTCTTGATCTTCAGTCTTTAGGATGTTGTAGTTGCAAGTCAATTTGAGCTTCGATCTTCTGAAATTCAATGAAAGTTTAATATTCCAAGTCTTCAATCCTTTAGAAGATGTTGATCTCAAAGTTAATAAGAATTTTCACGTATTGTAAGCTTTTTAGAAGTTTGAGTCTTCAATTCTTCAGAACTTCAGAGCTTCAACTCTTCCTTCAACCAAAGATGTTCAAAATGAATGGAAAGGTCTCTATTTATATAGAATTTTCATGGGATTTAGGTGGGCTTGGGCCCATTTGCTGGTTGGTCTTGGACTTAGGCCCATTTTGCTTGGTGGGCTTGGGCTTGGGTCCATTTGTCTATTGAGCTTGGACTTGGACCCATTTACTTGATGGGCTTAGACCCATTATCCTTTTTTACCCAATTTTTAATATCTAGGGTCTGAATTGAGTTGAGTATGATAAAACATAATTACCTAAACTCAATCAATTTATAATTACCACAATATTTGTTGTGATGATATGACATAATTTAATTGGTTGAAATTTCTTGCTCAACAAATGCCTTCTTTTAGAGATTAGTATACGTGTATGGGTGGACGAGTCTCGAAAATGATATCTTGAAACAAAAAACAAGTGATTTGTTCTTGACTTTGACTCTAGTTAATATGTCAAATTAATCACACTATGCATTTGGACATAAGTTTGATTAATGAAGTTTGGAATATAACTCAAAGTTAATTTTGTAGGAAATTTTTATTTTAATTCACAATACATATATTTTTTTAAAATAAAAATCATTTGGAATATGGCAAAAAAAATTTTTTGAATGAAATTGAATTTTTTTGTTTTGAATTTAATGGGAGAATTGAAACTTAAAATTAAGAAAATTGGCATATCGCGAACTTATTAATTTAAGTCAAAGTTTTAATTTTTTTTTCTTTAAGCAAAACTTTTGTTACTTAATATAAAGTTGAATTGCATTAAGTTAAAATTTGAAAAGTTTGTCCTTTTTTACTTAATTTGAAATTCATTTGTGATTTGGGATAAAGTTTAAAAATTTTCCAACCAAAGTAAATAATGATTTGGTGAAATTTTTTATTTTAAATCTCCATTTTTTTCCATCAAGAAATTAATTAGGATGAACATTTTTTTAAGAAATATATTTTATTGTTTATTTATTTAATTAATTATTAATTTTGTAATAAATAAAAATTTTAAGCATTAATCAAACTCAATCTGAACTTTGAATTCATTTTCCCTATTTTGTTGAGAAGTTTGGTTGAGATTTGCTACATTTCCTACTTTATAAATAGAGAAGAATGTTTGAAAATAAAAATAAGAACGCAATACACCATTCCTCTTCTAGATTCTTCTTCTTCAATTTTTTTTTTAATTTGTTGCTTTATATTTGGAAGAAAAGAAAGTGACCTTTTTTTTTTCATACGGTGGTAATGATAATCGACAGAAGAAAAAAAACAAAAAGAAAGGGAAGCCGGAGATGGGGGTGGGGGGAAGAGTAAGGCAGAGAGGCTGTACAAAAGAAAAGAGAAAAGGAAAACATTTTTTTTTAAAAAAAATCTGATTCTTTCCTTTTTTCTTTTCTTTTCTTTTCTTTTCTTTTCATTTTCCTTTTCTTTTCTATTTTTCTTTTTCGTTTTTCTATTTTTTTTTCGTTTTACTATTTTTTTCTTCTTTTTTTTTCGCTTTTCTTTTCCTACTTTTTTTTATCTATATTTTTTTCTGATTCCTTTTTCTATATTGTTTTTCTCACTTTTACTTTTTTTTTTTTTGTTTAAGTGTTGGTTTTTATCTTTTAGTTAAGTGTTGTATCATTATGTTTATGTAATGTCCCAGGCCCAGGATTCAGACAAGGATTTGAAATTTGAATCTCTGACATTAGGAGGGAGACATGAATGAACTGAAAACGTGGTAAACATGTAAAGCCCGAGATTAGGAGGGAGACATAAATGATTCGATATCACATCTAAATGAGAGGGATCCTGAGGACATGAAAGTTATGTTAAGAAAGACTTAAAAGAATTAAAAGTTAATACCTATACCAACAAGGTGCACCTTCCTTTTTCAGTGGCTCGATCATAGGAACTTCAAAGTTAAACGTGTTAAGCTTGGAGTAATTCTATGTTTGGTGACCTACTATCCTTTGGACTCAATACCGGGTTGTATCTCATTTTCTTTTCCTTTTATAATGGATCAACTAGAAGGATAACCATTTTAAAATTGCCATTTTGAAAAAGAGCAATTTTTTTTAAATGGCAAATCAGGAAAAAAGAAAAAAAAAAAAGAATTTACATACCACTACTAGAAATTTGGGTTTTAATGACACTACTAATCATTGTATCATTGAAAATAAATAAAAAAAACGGGTGGGGTGAGGTAAATTGTCGTTGAAAATAAAAGTTATGATAATTTTTTGACATAATTTAATTTTTTTACACAATTTTTGCATCGTTAATTACCGACAAATTTTTTGTGTCATTAATTTCTTTTTCAAACTTGTAGTAACCCCAAATTTCAATTTTTTTTTTATTTATCTCCCTCACGCAATTAAAACAATAAAAGTTTCAATTTTATCTCAAACAAAAGTGTTGCTGTCAAACAAAACGTCAACGCAAAAATATTTTCCCTCTCGAGCTCTACTAAAAATGCAAAAAAATGATCATCAAACGAACTGGGCTATTGTGTCGTTGTGAAGAACCCTTACCTTCCTATTTTCTTCCATTTGCCTCTGTCGATTCCATACTTCATCCACTGCTGCCGTTGATGCCAGAACAAGCGTTCACTATCGAACCCACTAATCAAGCCATTGTCGTCCAACAAAGGGTCGCAACACCATCTAAATTTTATTGTTTGGTGCTTCTCCTTTGGTGATTCTCCTCTAGTACAAGCTTGACTACAAATTTTGAAATAACCCTACATACATGGATTACACCCTACTTTTTCAAGGTAAAATTAAAAAAAAAAAAACCTTAAACTTTCATAACCGTTTCTTCTTCCAATTTCAACAACCCTTTCTTCTTTAATTTTAAAAAACCATTGGTTTCAAATTCTTCGTCCTTTTTCTTCTATCTTTCTTCTTCTTCCATCTACCTTTTTTCTTCTTTTTTATTTTTTCTTTTTTCATCTTCCTGTCTAAATCAAATGGAGATAGAATAGCACGAGGGATCTGAGAAGGATAATAACCCAACAACTCTGCAGTTTTGGATCATCTATATGATAGCCAAGATGGGCATTGGGAGCCGCAGACAATCCATTCGGCGAACTACTCCGACGGTCACTGTTGAATAGAAAATTTTTAGACCAATCACAAATGTCCACATCATTTACTAAATTAATGATGAAAAGTATATATAATTGAATTTGGGACTAATTAAAAAATTGACATGTGTTCCAAATTAAAATTAAAAACATAAATTGGCCAATTCTGATAATGACACATGTTTTTATCCTAACCGTTAGATCAATTTAATTATTTTGGTTCATTAAATATTATTTACTTGGGCTAAGTTCAATTGAGCCCAAAAATAAGCTTAATTGAGACCAAATGCTAAATATAACCTAAATCCATATGGTTAAGCTCATGGGTCTGGTTTATGGACCAACTAGACTTAAGCCCACTAGAGAACTCTATAAATAGAGAAGTTCTCTTCATTTGTAAAGGTTGGAAATTTTTTACTTCAGATGGTCTAAAGAGAATTCCCTCAAAAAGCCAGAAGGATCCCTAACTTCTGAAGTCAACCATCTTCGAAGATTGAAGCTCCTTTAATGACACAAGCGTTCTTCTGAGACTTCAACTTCAAGAACATCGCGTGCTCCACTTTCTCAAATCAAGTGTAAGCATCTCATTGAGAGAGAATCAGAGGATTAAATTCTAAAGATCGAACCACATCGCATCAACTCAACACAAATACAACATCAACTCAAGTTCAACACCATGAATCAAATTTCTTCAGAAATCTCGTACGGATAAATTGGCACGTCCAGTGAGACATCTCTACCTCTCATCTCTCTCGAAACTCAAATTAACAAACCAACTAATGGCATTAAAGAAAGTTGCATCTAAATCTTCTATTTCAAGCGATGCTTACACGAGATCTTTCACCTAGAGTCGTTCAAAGGGGATCATCTAGGAGCAAAATCAAAATTTTGTCATCGCGCAGAGCATCCTTAAGCAATTGATTGAATCTCCTAAAGGCGGGATCATCTTCAGATAAAATTCTTTATTTGACAACTCTACTCTTACTTCTGATCTATTAGAGCAAGAATCAGACCTTGGAGTAGTGTATGTCATGATGATTGATGTAACTATTGAAGCTGTCATGGCGGAGATGAAGAGGAAAATAAATTTCTTAATGAAAGTTGTCGAGAAGCGAGAACATGAAATTGTTTCCTTGAAAGACCAAATGAAAGCTTGTGAAACTGTTGAGTCGAGCAAAACTCTTGCTGTCAAAGCTGACGATAAAGGAAAAGCTATGTTGTAAGAAAATCAAATGCAATAGTCCATCTCTGTCATCTCCTTGTCAGTCCAACAACTAGAGGATATGATCACAAGCTCCATAAAAGCTCAATATGGAGGACCGACACAAACTTCTTTTATGTACTCCAAGCCATATACAAAGAGAATCAATGACTTGCAAATGCCTGTTGGATATCAACCTTTAAAGTTCCAACAATTCAATGGAAAGGGCAATCTAAAGCAGCATATTGCTCACTTTGTTGAAACATGTGAAAACGCAAGATCAAGAGGAGACCAACTAGTCAAGTAATTCATTCGAAGCTTGAAGGAAAATGCTTTCGAGTGGTATACTGATCTGGAGCAGAAGTCAATGACAGCTTGAAACAATTTGAAAAGGAGTTCCTCAACTGCTTCTATAACACCAGGCACACTGTAAGCATGATGGACCTTACAAACACAAGGCGACGAAAGGGAGAGCCAGCCATTGACTACATAAATCAATGGAGAGCTCTAAGCTTGGATTGCAAAGACAAGCTCATAGAACTGTCTGCAGTGGAGATGTACACCCAAGGCATGCACTGGGAACTTCTCTATATTTTGCAGGGAATAAAATCTTGTACATTTGAAGAATTAGCAACTCGCGCCCACGACATGGAGTTAGGCATCGATAATAGAGGAACTAAATATTTCTTAATCTCTAAAGTAAAAAAGGGGACGAATGAAATCAACGACACTAGAAAGATTATAAATAGTATCATTAATGAGTCTATAGTTGTTCATGAGTCTCCATTAAAATATTTCTCCAAAAGAAAAGAAACAAAAATTGAAAGAAAGCATGATGGCGAAGAGAAGCATCATCCAACTCTTAAAGAAATGCAAAAAAAATTTATTCATTTCCCTACTCTAATGTTGTAGACATGTTAGAGCAACTGCTAAACAAACAACTTATTCAACTGCTAGAATACAAACGACCGAAACAAGCAGAAAAAGTAGATGATCCTAACTACTGTAAGTACCATCGGGTTATTACTCATCTTATTGAAAAGTGTTTCGTGTTGAAGGAGTTGATTCTAAAGTTGATTGGTGAAAAGTAGATCGAGTTAGATATGGATGAAGTAGCTCAAACGAATCATGTTGCAGTCAAGATGACTTTAAGTGTTCAGCCGTCAACGTTGCCTATGATCAATGGAAAAGCTTGATTCAATTTGGGACTTTTGAATCTACACTTGTTCTATTCCAAAAAAATATCGTGACGATTAACTCTCAAAACAAAGAAAAGCCTGTTGAAGATGATTGCAAAGGATGGATAGTCATGACTGTAAAAAAGGGAGGTGGACACTACTACAAAATTTCGTTTTTCTTTAAGCACACAAATTTTGATTTCTTGATGGTCATGGCAAAGAACCATCAATAAAAATAATTTTTTTTGATATAATGTTTATCTTGACAGTAATGTACGTAAAAAAAAGTTCCCTTATTTTGTTGAAGAAATACGAAAAAATGTATAAAAAAGTGTGGATTCTTGATTTCCTTGACAGGCAAAGTTTTCTTAGTTTTGTTGATGGTCAATAAACGTGAAGAAAACTATTTCTCGATGGACAATAAACATCAAGGATAACACATTAGTTGACTGGCAATGCCCATCAAGTTAGTTAGGTTTTCATCATGTAGGAGGCTCATCAAGGGATGAATTTTCTTGATTTGCAATGGTCATCATCGAAAATAATTAATATATTTGTTTTGGATTTCTTGATGGGTCTAGGATTTCTTGATGGACAAAGACCAAAAAAAGATCATGTGCAAGGTCCATCAAGAAAAATGATATCTTGATGGACATTACCTATCAAGAAAAAAATTTATAATTTTGGTTTCATAATAAGATCATAGGCAAGGCCTTTCAAGAAAAATGATATCTTGATGGGTAATGCCCATCAAGAAAAAACTATTTTTCACAAGCACGAAATTCAGACCCTCGTTAACGTGCTTAGAAAACATCATATTCATCAATAATATTCTTAAATCTTTACTATTTTTTTTGAATTATTACTTTTTATTCATCAATAATAAAATTTTACATTTTTTCAAAGATAATTTTTGTAATTATAATTAAATTGAAATAAGTGACTATATCAAAATAAAATTAGTAATTGTGTTTAATGGGTTGAATTGAAATTTGTTATTTAGGATTTTTAAATTTTGTAGAAGCTTTAAAAGCTGGACAATATGAGCTTAGCTGAACTGGCACCTGTATGTACCTGTGGACAAGAGGTCCGTTGTTTAAATCCTTACCCATGCGTTGATTATAAATTTGGATTTCAACATTACAATTCTTAGTAGAAGAAGTCATGGCCAATATCATCAAAGAAAACAATTTTTTTATGAACTTTTTAGTTTCCTTGATGGACAAAAAACATCAAAGTCTCCTGGCCAATACCATCAAAAAAGATTTTTTTATGACCATGTTTTGACCATTAAGAAAAGTAGTTTTCTTAATGGTCGGGCTTTCTTGATGGGCAAAGACCATCAAGGTAGATATTTTTTGACGTATTTTGCACATCAAAGAAGGCCAAATGTGTAGTAGTGAGATCTAACGGCAAAAGTTTGATCGTCTCTAGAAGAATTTGGATCGTTGACGATGAAGCATAACCGAGAAGCTCAATCGCTCTTACAAGAGAGGTGGATCTAATTATAAAATCCTGATCGTTCGCTATAAGAAGTTGGTTCGCTAATGGAAAAGCAGAACCGAAAAGCCTGATTGCTTCTACTAGGAAGGTAGATCTGACGGCAAAACTCGATAGTCCCCTAGAAGAAGTTTGATTACTGACGCCAAAGCATAACCTTGTTCGAATGCTCCTACTAGGGAGATGGATCTGACGAAAAAAGCCTGATTGTCCCCTAGAAGAAGTTGAATCGCTGATGGTAAAAATGCCCAATCACTCCTACTAAAGCGGTGGAACTTACGTCAAAAGCTCGATCATCTCCTACAATATGTTGGTTCACTAACGGCAAAAATGTCAGATGGCTCCTACTAGAAAGATGGATCTGACAGAAAAGCCCGATTATCCCTCAAAAGAAGTTCGATCGCTGATGGCAAAAATGCCCAATCGCTCCTGCTAGGAAGGTGGATCTGACGACAAAACTTAGATTCCTGACGGTGGAGATGCCCAATCGCTTCTATTATGGAGGTGGATCTAACGATAAAACTAAAGGAATAAAAGTACTATGGCAGCAAAAGATTTTACAGGACCATTCCTCAAATTAATTTGAGATCTTAAAATACCAGTACATTGAAAAAATTTTAGAATCAAAATTCTAAATATAAATCTAAGCATACTTTTAATTTATAGGATACGAGAACTTACTTTTGATGATGTCTCTCAATCTACAAATCAATCTCCAAATTGGACACCACCCGTCGGAGACCTTCATATCCTCTAGAATGAGATTGATTTATGGGAACCAATTGGGATGGAAAAATGTTTCGAGATATTAGAGAGAAACTTTTTCTTTTTGTAGAGAGAAAAAGCCTTGGCTTTTTTATTTAATAAATTTCGTTGAAGAAAACTGCTTTCTTCTAGATATTTATAACTCTTTTTCCTTCTTGGAATAGGAATAAGAGTAGGAGAGAATCATGAGATTCTTTTATCAAATCTATTAATTAATTAACAATTAATCGATTAGTTAATAATTAATTAATCATATTTAATTAACATTCCATTCAAATCTTATTGAATCAATATCTCTTCAATATATGATAGATTTATATTAATATAATTAATTAAATCATATTTAATTAATATTTTATTCAAATATTATTTGAATGAATATCTT
>JBBPDI010000003.1:10540821-10574931 GCA_037974545.1 Cucumis variabilis
TATAGACCAATAACAGTAAGTTAGTCCTTCACGAGTGTTCGTAACACCAGCTGGGTCAATTTATCGTTTTACTCCTGGGTTACCTCTAATCCTTAAATACCAGTGCTCCTCCAATGAACAACCTGTTTATGGTCCTACCATTAAACAGAAACTCCTCTCGTGCCATAGAGAGGGTAGGGCCCTTTGTTCAAAACCTGGAGACACCATTTTAGGGAACACTCATCTACTTACCCTAAAGTAGGGAAGGAGTGAATTCTATCTTGTGTAATTATGTTTTCAGCTCCCCACTCGGTCGTGTCCCCAAAATGATAAGCTTATTGAGTCGGTGATCTGGTCACTCTTACCCATACAAATCAAAGGACAATTCCTCGCGAAGAGGAGTTCATAACACACTCACGATTAAGACTAAGTTACCTAGGTCATTCTAGTGAAATAGAAACCTAACTAATTAACGGAGTTACATTTAGTGGTTACTATTTTGTGGTCCGATCTTATGCAAATTTATTGCATAGGATACCCTCACTCGTATGTCAACTACACGAATGCGTTGGATCATTGCGTTTGTATCAAATACAAAGTGAGTCGTATTAATAGTGTTACTAGGATAAGGTACCCAACCTTATCCCTATACTGTAGACCCTTTAAGCTGATTTTGAACATTGATCCTTGTATGTCTCTACATATTGTTCAAGACTCATTAAACAACTTAGGATGTTAGTTTATTGAATTTGGGTTATTAAGACAAAACTAATAATTTAATCAATAACAATTATTACAATAATAACACTTTATTAATAACAGTCAATGGATTATATTTACAATCTACGAGTTTTAGGACATAAATCCCAACAAAAACTACCATAGGCAATTGGCCAATTTTTAGTAGTCGAACATCTTATTTCCTATTGACTTCTAATAAAAGTTTTTCATTCTAATTGGTAGCCTTTGAGTGACTGTTATTGCCTAATTTTAGCCTGTTAAGATTTTGATTCTTAGTTTATGAAAGGCAAGCCTATAAACTCTCACCCTATCATTAAATTTGTTTATTTTTGTTTTCTAATTTTTACTCATGCTTCAAAAATTAAGCTAATTTTGAAATCTAAAAAACAAGTATTTTTTAATTTTTGTAATTTGAATTTGAAGAAGAAATTTTTGCCTGGAATGAAAAAAAGTTAGCCTAGTTTGATAAACTTTTCGTTTATTTTTTTACTTTTTTACTTTTGTTTTTTAAAATGAAGCCTTTTTTCTCTTAATATCTTACAATGGTTTGTATTTTTCTTAAATACAATGGTTGAACGACCAAATTAAAAAAAATACAACATTTTAAAAGCTATTTCTTTTAGTTTTTAAAATTTGACTTGGTTTTTTGAACTATTGGTAGAATGCTGGAAGTAGTGTTTATAGACTTAATTTTCAAAAATAAAAAATGGTGATCGATTAATTTTCAAGAACCAAAAATTCAAAATGTAAATGGTTGTGAAATGAGATGTTCATATATTTGAAATTTCAACCTAAGCAGCAATTGAACAAACGTAGGACATCTTTGTGCATTCTTAGTATTTCATCGTCTTTAAATTACCAAGGGTTGTTGAATTAAATTTTACTTCCATACAGCTCAATTTTGATTTTGAAAACCTTTCTTCTTACAACAGGCTAGAGTGCTTTCACTTTATTGTTCTTTACACTCGTGCTTCGTCATCAAAATTTGAAATTGACTAAAGGCTTAGACTGGAGGACTCATATGTTTTACAACTCTGGGGCCAGTAGGATCCTCTTTCTCCTCTAACAATATTATAAATAGTGAAAATTGTTTCGTACAACAGGTTTTTGGGCTCTCAAAACAACTTGAGTTCCTATATGGGCTCAATTCAGTACTAAAGTTAGATTTCTGTTTGTGTAAAATTTGTTATAAGTTAAGAAAAATGGAACATTTATTTCCTCTTAATATAGATGATAATTTTGATAATTTGTTGTATATCTAATTTTTTGCAAATGCAAGGGTTCACGAACTCTTGTCAAAGAAAGAAAGCACAAGAACACACAGAAGAAATAGGAGAAATATATCTATAAAATTCTAGCACAAAATACACAAGGAGCTCAGACTAATAAAAGAGGGTTGTACTCTTCCAATGAATGATTCATTCTACAAAAACACACAGACCAAGATAACTAATCCCAGCACAAAACACCCGAATGTACACTTCTCTACATCGCAAGACTATAGGACCATAACTTCCCTTTGTAGGGGTGAAAACCCCTTTCTACCTCTCCTCTTGTATACTTGCTTAATAGAAAGTCAGAGAAGATTCACCTTGTCCTCAAGGGGAAAATTAGTAAATTAGCCTTTAAGAACCGCATATGATTCCTATGTAGCTTCGTGGGCAGGTTGGTTCTTACCATACATTCCTAGTCACCCTCTACTTTTTTCGAATGCATTTGATCCACCTTTTTCGATTCCAAAACCCATTCCAGTTTCCAACCCATTCCATTTAGTTATTCAATAGCCATATGTTCGATTGCACCTGATGCTTATTCTTACAGCTTTCTTCAACTGAAAAACATGAAAAACTGAACGACAATCACGCTCCCTTCAATTTAGCATCGATCAAAATCTTCTTTCTCAATCACGCTTAATTCAAGTAACGAAGGTACTGAGATTAGATTTGATTAAGCCTCCTCAATCATGCTAGAGAGAGCATCCACTGCCTTATTGTTTGGTCCCGATCTATACAAAAGTTTGAAGTCATACCCCATTAGCTTCGTCACCCATTTTTGCATCCTAGGAGGGACTTCTCTTTGCTGAATAATGTGGCGAAGAGTTTTTCGGTCAGTATACACTGCGAATCAATGACCTAACAGGTAATGTCATCATTTTTCCACCTACAAGACAATAGCCATGAGTTTCCACTCATACACAGATTTCTCTTGGGTTGCCATTGAGGATTTTGACTGAAATATGGAGTGATTTCTTATTTTGTGATAGCACACCTCTTAACTGAAATCCTGAAGCATCGATACCAATTTTGAAGGATCGATTAAAATCAGGGATGGCTAAAATCGACAATGTAACCATAGCCTTTTTAAAATTCTCAAATGCCATCATAGCCTTTCCTAAGCACTGGAATTCGTTCTTCTTCGTCAACCGTGTTAACGAGGGTGCAACGGTGCCATAGTTTGCCATGAACCGTCGGTAATACTTGATCAAACCCAAAAATTCCTTTAACTCCATCACTATCTCAGGAAGATCCCATTCAACCATAGCTCTAATTTTCCTCTGATCAACCTTCCCTTCTTTTGCTGACACTCAATGTCTCAAATACATTATTCTATCTTTTGTAAAGTGACATTTCTTTTTGCTGGCTAACAAACTATGTTATCATATCTATTGGAATACCACAGTGAGATGCTCCACATGAGTTCTCACATTCGCTTTGTAAACAAGTATGCCATTAAGAAATACTAATAAGAACTTGCACAGATAAGGTCAAAAAACTATATTCTTTAGTTGGAAAGTTGTCGATGCTTGGTTAATTTGAAAGGCAATACAAGGAACTCATAATGACCATCATGTTTCAGAAATGTAATCTTTCTCGCATCATTGTCTTCTCAAATTTGATGGTACCCCGATTGAGATCTATGTTTGAGAAAATACAAGCTTTATTCAACTCGTCTAAAAATTCATCAATCATTACAATAGAAAACTTGTCCAAGACTGTGGCTCTATTTAAAGCCCTATAATTGACATAAAAATGCTAGCTTTCATCCTTTTTTACCAAGACAAGACTTGAAAAAGAGCTAATGCTTGGTTAGATAATGTCAGTTGCCAACATGTCACTAACCAACCTTTCTATCTCATGGTTCTAAACGTGCGAGTATGGATAGAGTCTCACGTTGATGAGATTTGTTCCTTTGTAATACATGTATCTTCTATCCCATTTGCTTGCTAAGAAGTTAAGGAGAGGCTAAGAGTTTTTCCCAAGATCTCTAGACAGAAATGTTTAGACTTGATCTTGTTCACTTGAGAGAAAAGGCATAGAAAATTTAGAAGTAAGAATCCCAAGCCAACATTGGGCAATCTTGAGTGAGATGGTAAACAGAGAGTAAATTTTTATGCTAAGGCAAGAGCATCTCGATGCTTGACGACTGAGTTGAAAAATAGAAAGGTTTTAGAGATGGATCTGGGTCCATTCTGTGGACGTGTTTGATCAAAACTAGAAGCAGAAAAGGGAATATTATGGTTCTCAGGCATGATTTCAGACATGTCCAATCAAGAAAGGAGAAGATCATGAAGGATCTCAGGTCGTTCTCAGTCAAGATCACTTAAAGACGCTTGAGGGACAAATCTCTAAAAATTTCTATTGCTCGAGGTTAGCATTTTTCGAACGCAATAAGACATTTTAAATACAAAATTTTCTCATTTGTCACCATTTTCACTTCAAGAGCAAGTAGAGAGAAGTTTAGTTTCCTTGCAAGAGTGAAATCAGGCAAAAGGGTAGTTCGACGACAAGTTGCAGTTGGGTGTTCATCTAAGAGACATCCAAGAGGTTAAAGTTGTTGACGAGTTTGAGCTAAAGAGGAAGAGTAAAGCTTAAGGTGATATCCGAGTAAGTTTAAGTTTCTCCTTCCTCGTTTAAGAAGTTTAAGAGCAAGTTTGCTAAGTTGGGGTTTGTTATTTAGATCTGTTGGAAGCTCGTGTTGAGCTAGGAAAAGCTTGAAGAACCATTCTTGAGCAAACTAAGACCATCCAAAGAGTTTAAAGAAAATCAAGGTTAGCAAGAAAAGAGTTCTCTTGAGTATGAAAGGAAAAAGGTAAGAAGTTGAAGAAGTTTCCTTTAGTTGAAACCTAAGATTTACTCGATGTTTCTGGTTATTGTCTAGGCAAGAAGAATTAGGGAAAATCTATAAACCAAGAATCCAGCCAAAAGTTATGAGTGACTAAAATAAATTTGTAAGCTTGATAAGAATTTATATTTTAAAGCATGCTTTGAGTTTAAGCATTTGGATATGCTAGATTTATAAAATTAATTACAAATCATGAGTTTTAAGTATAGAAATGACTTATGAGAAAACATAATTGAGTTAAACTTCTAAAGCATTCAATTTGAGAAATGTTTCTTAAAACATGAGATTTATGAGAATGTGTTTGAATGCAAGTTTTTGTAAATATTTGAGCCAAGAGATTATTTAAAGCAAAGCTAGATTTGAAATTTGCATAATGCAAGATTTTTTCATAAGCATTCTAACCTAAGTAAGTTAAAGTTTTAGCATGAGATTTTTTAATATGCTTAAGTTTATACTGAGATATCTTGATCTGATAGCAATCCTATGGAGAGATTGTCCTATGCAGAGAGGTCGTGTGATGAAGGTATCCAGTGGATGCCTTCAGTTTTTTCATCACATAGATTAGGTAAGAGATGAGGACCTCCACAGATGCTTAGATTTTCCATATCATGATAGCTATAGCAAGATAGGGTGTTATTGGCACCTAGAGCTTCGTCTCTAGGTACCGTATCATGGGATAGGGTTTTCATTCTTAGAGTTTCGTCCTATAGATACAAGGAGTTCAAGGTATAACAAGAAAGAAAAGAGAAAGTTGAAAGATAATTTTGAAAAAAAAGTTGCTTTGCTAAGTTTATGTATATTTTGCTAAAAAAAGTCATCAAGGGTTTATTTTAAAAGCTATCACTCATAGGGCCTTATAGCTTATATTTTCAATGTTTATTTTCCTTACAGGTAGAGATCATGGTTCTGATGCTTGTTAAAGCTCCGCCTACTCTGCTAGAAGTTTGACTAGATTATTTTTTGACCCATTCCATGCATGTATGATAGATTGTAATAAGCTAAAAGAGGACTTAGTTGTTGTTGTCTGTAATCACTACAAGAAAAGGGAGATCTCCCGATGCATAAAAGCATTGGGAGATATACACAAAATCGTCGAAAAAGGATCTCCTGATGCATACACATGAATTAGGATGAAAGTTGGGTGAAATGAGTCGGGAGAGGATTTCCCGATTGACAAAACGAAGCATCGACAGATCCTAAACATATCCTGACATTGTACCTAGACATAGATATATCCCAAAGCTATATACAATGTCTGGATATATCTAGGATCTCGCAAAGCTTCGTTTTGTGCATCATAAAATTCTTTATTTTTTTAAAAAAATGCCTTTAATTATTAAATGGAAGGTATGTTGATAGTACAAATTGGGTAACCATCCATTTCCTTATCAGAGCCATCTTCATCGTCATCATCTTCATTGCTTAGGTAATTGGTTGGTTTGTCATCTTGAACTTAATAGTTTTGCAACTGGAATACGTCAATAAGGCATACAGTGCAACTGCAATACATCACTAAGTCAGGTTATTGCGCGTAATGTGCTCACCATAACTTTCAGTATTGCGTGCTTTAATTCTAAGCGGTGAGTCATGGGTCATGATCATAAATGCTCACTATGTACCTCTTCATCTCGTGATACATAAGTCCTTGTTGAGTATAAGTTTTCCTACTGCTTGTCCAAGTGCAAGTGAAACAGTAGGTTTACCCTAGTGATCCATGGTCGAACACAGAGAATATTTTCTAGACATTAGTTCTAGAGTTCACTTATCGTTTAGGCATTATAACAATTAAGTTGAAAGAATGCAAGGAACTAAAACTATTTACGTACACCTAGAGATTCATGCACAAAGAATAAATTATGGCAAAGTGGAAGATACAACGAACTAACTTGTATGCAAGAAAAAAGTGAAGGAAGGTCTATGCATTATTAGGTGAAGGAGTAATGCAAGAGTCTTGATGAGAGATAACGACATAATTAGTGTATGATTAAAGTGACCTTCTCTTGAAGTGTTTAAAGTCATTTTCTTTTGCGTTCTGACCTCATTATTCTAATAAAAAAGGGTCTAATAACGAGTGTTTATACACGTTATCACACCCTCAAATTTAAATTAATGCTTGTAGTCAAGCATCACTTCATATTGTGCTTGTCCTCAAGCAGCAATCCTCTTTGAAGACTCACCTTCCCCTATCGCATTTCTACACTTCTTAACACGCGAGCAAGTTTTATTTGTTATTCACGGTTGACGCTCGTTGCGTACTTTTTGCTGTGAAAATATTTTTAAGTTCAAAATATCGTAAGCTTAATACTCAAAATATCCTTGTTCATTCCCCATAGTAATCTTATTTTCATCTTTAGAAATGGCTAAAATTTTTTGAAAAATTTTGAACCCTTTATTTGGCGAAAAAATGCTTTTTTTATATATTTACATTAGATTTGGCATTGGGTGGAAAATAATACGCACTTTATGAGTTCGTTTCTCTCATCAATTATAATTCTTATTGCCTCTTATTACTCAACTCTCTAAATTTTTACTTTTGAAGCTTTGATTCTTTTTTTTTTTTTTTTGCGAGAGGAGGCGACATAAGAGTCTTTATTTTAATTGTATTAAAGAATACCAAATTTTTGAAAATTTTTCACTTTTGGCTAAGTTTTAACTTTTCTTAAAACACCTTATATTTGCATACCTTAAAAGGTTTTCAAAATGTTTCCAAAGTTTTAGCGCGGATCTCACACACCCCTAAATTTAAAGGTTAGCAAAGTCCTCATTACTACAGGTGAATTATAAGTTTAGTCTTAGAAAATTTTTATAAAAGTGGTTTGAGGTAAAGTTTACTCGCCTAGTAAGCTCAAGAAATATTTTCTAAGTAAGGTTCCTTAACAAGTTAAACGCTCAAATAACAAATGAAACTTTATTTTGCATACTTTATTTCATTGAAGTGTTATTGAATCTCAAAGAAAAATTAAAGTACCAAACGGGAGTTAGACTTGTGATAAGAAAGATTTAACGTATAAAAATTGTATCATAAGATGTGATTCGTGTTGTAATGGTCATAAATAAAAAGAAATATGCAGTCATCAATGACACTTAGCAAATCCTTGTTAAGAGTTTGGTAGCAAAAGGAGGTTTCTGTAGGTATGGTTCTGGTGGAGTTATCCTCACTTTTGCTACCGAGTCATCTTGCTTCATTGGATTTGCTAACCCTTAAAGTAGGCGATTAAGGGTTGCTTGGAAGAGTTGTAGGTGGGAGAAAGTGTTAGTGATTTGGAGCTGCAAGGAGTTTGAGAGATTTGTCCTTCAAAGGCCTTTCTTATGACGTAAAGGTCAATGTAGTGTTAATGAACTCCACAGGGATGGTGATGAGGTCTCAGTTTTTCTTTTTCACCTTCCCTCTACTTGTTCCTGCAAGAGCATCGTTGAATATACTTGTTTCCCTTCCTTCTTGCAATTGGGCACTTTCTCCTCCGATAGAGTATTTCTGTTTCTTTCTTTCTCAAACTCCTCGGTTGCTTCCTCCTCCACTTTTATCTCCAACTCTATCCCCTTCACTTCTTCTTCCAAGAACCTAAATTTCTTTTACTGGTCTTGCATGGGACCTTATGGCTAACCCTGTTAAATCGGCAGTAGTCGGGGAAGTGCACTCCATTGGAACCTCAATATCCCTCTTCCCCACCTAGCTGTTTCGCCTCTTCTTTCTTCTTCTTCTCTTCTTTTCATTACATTTTTTTTTATTCCTGTATATCTTTTCACTTTCTTCTACTTCTTCCCTTACATTTTCCTTTATTCCTATATAGTTTTTCCCTCGGCCTTTTCCATCCTCTCTCACCTTCTTTCAGATCATGAAACTTATTTATATTGTGGCGATGAGGTGGATTGGTGGGTTCTTAATACTTTGTTTTCTTATGAGGGATTTTGTAAAGGAAGCATTTCGTGGTGAAAGATAACAGGAATAGCTTGATGACTTCGAAGAAGTTTTTTTTTTTTTTGAAAGGGTAATATTTTGAAGGGATACCAATTTGTGGATTCGTGACTTGTTGTGTTTGGTTAAATGTTGAGAATCAGAGTTTTAAAAAGTTTAAATAGACATTCTTAACTAGGGTAAAAAATGTGGTTACCTGGCAGTTAAGGTCTTGTCAAATTAAGTGTGACGTGATAAACCTAACAAATTACTCTTGGCTTGAGGTACCGCACATTCATTACTTATTGGAAGTTTAAGAACTCTAAGATTTGACCAGACGATTCATACTTCCTAAGAATCCTAACACTTTCCAATGAAATCTAACCAATCTAATCATACACGATGGTCAAAATACCTAATACGTTTGACTCACGCCTTTTCACTTCACCTTATGACTTTTACCAAACGAGTCTATAGCCTCGTGTCTTATCGCATTATCTCCTTTCTGAAGTTAAAGAATATATAAAAACTCAATACAAAATTGATGTACACGTATAAGGGTATTTACACAAGTATAATGAATATAGAATGTTATTTACTTAAGTACACGGATGCAATAAGAGATTGGAAGAATTATACATTACAAATGCGCCCATGCGTTCAGGTTCTTTAGCGAGAAGGAACTGTGGTATCATTGCTTCTGCTTCGTTTAGTCTTTTTAACTACATCGAACCTACAATTCTTAAATCATTATGACTATCTACATCATAATTGCTCATCACAATCAGTATGCTCCCAACCATTCATCACAGTGTTCAAATGATCATTCTTGGTCTTACTCGGATAGCTAAATGAAATATGAGGTTCAATACCTTAACGTGAGGATACTTTTCCTGATGACTTCTTAGAGATTCTCATTTTCATTTGTGACTTACTCCATCCATTGGGATTTCTCGATCATTATCTGAAAGATACATTGTTCTTGGGGTTGGTTCAAGCAATCACGAATTACTCTTTGTATGATTTTTGGTTAATCGCGTAATTCACCAAAATCAAATGCTTTGCCCAAATTCAAAGTAAGACTCTATTCTAACATCTATAAAACAACCCCCCAGTAACGATGCCAAAAACATGGTTAGTTTGTCAGCTTGGACTTAATAGTTTACTGCAACTGTAATACATCACTAAGTCAGGTCGTTGCACATAATGTGGTCACCATAACTTTCTATATTGCGTGCTTTGATTCTAAGCAATGAGTCATAGGTCATGATTATAGCATGCAAGATGCACACAATGTACCTCTTCATCTCGTGATACATAAGTCCTCGTTGAGTACAGGTTTTCCTATTGCTTGTCCAAGTGTAAGGAAAACAGTAGGTTTACCTTGGTGATCCATGGTCGAATACAGGGAATTATTTCTAGATGTTAGTTCTAGGGTTCACTTATCATTTAGGCATAATGACAATTAAGTTGAAAGAATGCAAGGAACTAAAACTATTTACGTACACCTAGAGATTCATGCACAGAGAATAAATTATGGCAAGTTGGAAGATGCAGTGAACTAACTTGTATGCAAGAAAAAGGTGAAGGAAGGTCTATACATTATTAGGTGAAGGAGTAATGGGAGAGTCTTGATGCGATATAACAACATAATCAGTGCCTGATTAAGGCAACCTTCTCTCAAAGTGTTTAAGCACCACACTTGCTCACCTTTGAGGATGCAAATGATTGTGCTTGATTAGGCTAGCAATATCTAGAAGACTTGTCTTATAATACTTATGAAACTTCTCGTTTAAGGACAACAACCTCTCAATGCCTAAAGTTCGTACTTGTTCACCTTTCAGGATACAAATATTGGAAGTTATCTCGCTAAGGTGGAGTTTGTTGCCAAACTCCTCCTTACACGCATTAGCCCTATCCTTTCTACTTACCCTCTCGGGTAGTTGACGATTGACACTAGCCATGTGATTAATATAGCTCAACTAATGCTACAAGGCTTATAAGTTAGACTTCTTATCAATAACTTATCATAACTCAAACTACTGATAACACATTGACAGGTGAGAAGTCAAGAAATAATGGATTGAAATGGTGTAAACATGTAATATATGTATAAAGAATATAGGTCTTCAACCACTATACAACATGAACAACATATAATACAATGAAATGCAAAAATGGAGAGAAAGAAGAGCAAAAAAAAAAAAAATCTACAAGTTAGGGGTAAAACGGGGGAATGAATCTTTTCTTGTTTGAACTCTAAGATTCAAATGGCCTCTTTGGGCCTTGCATCCATTCAGGCGATCTCTCTTTTTGTTGAAGACGAAATCTTCTATAGGCCTCTTTTTGGCAAAAAAATTCTATTCTTCTAAGCATGTCAGCACTAACTTTGGCACTGTAAGGTTACGTCATTCCAACTACCATTCTTGTCTTTTAGTGAGCTTTCCTCGTGTGATGGCATGTTTCCTCGCCTGGGTTGTTGATCGTCAAGCGAGTTCTCATCGTGTAGTCTCTACAAGAGATGTTCTTTATGATTTGCTCCTCTTCTTTTCCTACTTATCCTACATTAAAACCTGGTAATCACGTGAAGCAGGCATGATGCTTAGGTAAGTTGTATTTCTAAATATTTATGAATTTATAACATGAGTCATCTTCTTGAACTTCCTTCTCTTTTACAGCTTATGTGTGCACAAACGAGCATAAACATACAAGGATTCAGGCAAAAATCCAAATCATGAAGGCAAACTAGCAATAAGTAAACAACAAGAAAAATAAAATCATATTTTACCTTCTAAACTCACCATTATTGCTAAGAACATGAAGAGTGATTACAACCCATTGCAAACTTTTGAATACAACAAAAATAGAAATCAAGAAGAAACATTAGGAGAGTTAGAATAAAAAAAAAACTCACTGATAGAAAAAGAAATTAAGAACAACTTCAAAGGGGGTTATATTTAGGATTTTAAACTTTGAATTACCTCCAACTAAGAGGTTGTGATAGAGATGAAGATGGAGGGAGGGCGATAACAACGATGGTACTAACAGTGACGACCTCTTTCCCCTTCTCAACCCTGACAGCAGAGGAGCAATCCTAGTGCACTCTATTTCTATCCATCTCTTTCCCCGTCTTCGCACATCTGTGAAGGGAGAGGGTTTTTAAAGACTAACTCCCAAAGTTTTACTTAAAGTGTCAGGTATATCCAAGAATGTCTGATGCTCTACTTTAAGCATTGGGAGAAGTTAAATATAAAAAAAATATATAAAAATTTTCCAACACTGTTATGTATGGCGTTAGGAAAAAGTTAAATATATTAAAAAATTATAGACTATTCTCGACAGTGTAATGCATGAAGTCAGAAGAAGTTAAATATAATAAAAAATATAGACTTTTTTTGACGTAGTTATGCATGGAATCGAGAAAAAGTTAAATATATTAAAAACTTATAAACTTTTCCTTGTGTGGTTATGCATGTCATCATGAGAAGTTAAATATAATAAAAAAATATGGACTTTTTGCAATGTCGTTATGCATAGCATTGAGAGAAGTTAAATATATTAAAAAAATTATAAACATCTCTCGACGCCATGCATTAACGGTGTCGAGAAAAGTTTATATATATTTTTAAATTACCTTATACTGACGTTGCCATATGTCGTGTTGGGATTGCCAACCTTTTTCGACAGAGCTTCTACGATGTCCGAAGAAGCTTTTTCTCAATGTTCGTGTTGTGCGTCAAGAAATACATATTTTCTTACAGTGAATAGACTAGTTCATGAGTTTTTTATGTGAGTGTTGTTTTGGTGTCGCCATAGTTGGAACTCTGCACTTTGTTTTTGTCCATATAAGATTGTTTAATAGGTTGTCTATTGGTTGGGTAAACCTGAAGATGTTTTGCAAAGATTTTAATTTATTAATTCCAAGTTTAAATATTTCTTTTCTCAATATATGTCTAAGTTTAATGAAAGGAGATAGTTAAGAGCTACAAGTTAAGAGAATCGATAGGTATTGTTAGAAAAAGAAAGATGTCAGTTGGCTTCACGTCACATCTTGAGCCTAACGAGAAGTTGCTTGGGGATGGAGTGTGACAACTTGGTATTCGAGTATTATGCTCTAAGGGAACTAGAAAGGGTGTAGTTCAGAGCAGTCAACTCCAAGGAAGCTTGTGAGTTGTGAGTAAAAGTTGAGTTAGTTCATGAGTAACTAACTAATAGTTAAAATGAAGAAGAACTAGAACAGTAGAGTCCTAGCATGAGTCTTAGGTGAAACCTAAGAGAGTTAAGTTAAACCTAATGGAGTCAAGAGAATGAGCTAAGAATAAGAAAAGTAAGATAAGGTAAAATTAGAGTCACATAGTCAAAACATCATACATTGAATTAGAGGCATTTATCAAATGTCTAATAGTTTGATATGTTATAGGAGTTCGACCTCCACGTATTAGCAGACGATGTAAGCAGAAGTAGGGCAGAACGCAGGATCCTACCCAGGGTCAGTTTTGTGGGGAAACTAGTATCTCTAAGGCTGAAGTTGAACCAGAAAGAGACCAGTTTACTAGATTTTCCTGTCAGTTGTTTCAATTCATGGATTCAATGCCTATCAACTTAAGGCTCTAGGTGCCTCAGTTTTTTAAGGTTCAACAGATTCGATAGATGTGACAAATGTCGAGGCATGGTTAAGCATGCTAGAGAAATGCTTCAAAGTAATGGATTGTCGTGAAGAGAAAAAGGTTAGGTTGACCATATTCCTACTTCAAAAGGAGGCAAAGAGATGGTGGAGGTCCATCTTAGTGAGACGTAATGACGCCAGGTCACTAGATTGGCAGACCTTTTGAGGTATATTTGAGGACAAGAACTACCTGAGTGCATATTGTGAAGCGAAAAGAGATAAGTTTATGAAATTAGAGCAAGGGTCACTATCAGTGGCAGATTATGAAAGGAAGTATACCAAGCTCTCCTGCTATGTTGAGGTTATAGTAGCATTTGAGAGTGATAGATGCATGAGATTTGAGAGGGGTTTACGGCAGGAGACCCATACCCCAATTACAGTTATTGCCAATTATGTGATTTGATTCTCAATGTTCATGAAACTGGCCCTAGCTTCTTGTTCAAAGGATTTAGCTTCTTGTTCGAAGCATTTAGTCTCTTGAGAGAGTTGTATTGAATCCTTTTGCAACTTGTGGATGTCCTATTGAAACTTAAGAGAGTTAGTAGCCTAAGATTTAACTATATCTTTTACATAAATACCTTGCGAGGAAGATGAAGAAAGATAAGTATAGGAAGGCCTTTGATTGTATTGAGCTTGGTTTCCCCACTTCATGTTTGGATGGTCCCTCCATATCGCTTTATGTGTGTTGCTACAAGGATCATACCTTTTGAGGCCTTCTAGTGCATTTACATTCTTCATAAGCTTAGAAGACTTATCAGTTTGGTGTCCAACCATTCCACATACACCACATTGAATGACTTGGTGGTTTACCCATTTAACTAAAGAAGAAATAAGAGAAGTTAAAACAAGTCATTGACAATGAAGTTGGTTTAACTCTTTAGTAGTCGGATGATCTAGATTGGTTGATCTACTCCCAAAGCTTTGAGAACTTTACACTATAAACCATAAACCATAAACCTAACCTTTCATAGGAATTCCTTAGTTAAAAGGATAGCCAAAGTCTATAATTGAGTTATTGTTGTGTTACTTAGGTTGTTTGTTGAAGAAAGTGTGAAGAAGTTTGCCTAAGTGTTAAGGCATTGAGAGGTTTGCGGCCAAGTGAAGTGAAGAAAAGGTTTTAGGTTGATATTTGGCCAAGTGTTGAAGGTTAAGCATTTTGACATGCTAGATAGCCAACAGAGTGTCAAAATAGCCTCAAAGGACTGATAGCTTGTAGAGATACAAGTTATTGTAGCCTCTTTTATAGAATAACGAGGCTAAAATGTAGGAGAAGTTTATCAAAAAGTGTGTTATATTAATAATGCATAAATATTTAAAGATATAACTTGGTTAAGCTTTCATATATGTTTATCGTGTTTTTTTTTTGTTTTAACGCAGAATTATAAACAAATAGAAAAATCTAGCAATTTACAAAAAATCTCACGCAAAGAAACTCGACGAAAAGGCCATATTAGAAAGCGAGAAGGAGTTCACTAGAAGACAAAAGTAGTAGTTGGAGTGACGATCTGTTTGTAGAGATTACTTTTGATACACAGAACTGGAAGGATAAATTTCCATCCAAAGGTGTCTATAAAAAGCTTCTTTCTACACTATCCACCGAATGAAACGACCCTTTCTTCTTCTTCTCCGATCAGATTGTAAAGTAAAATCTTAAAGTCTAAATAGGGAAGAATTGATCTTCCACTTTTCGCCTAACTTGTAATATTTTCCACTCTACTTTATTTCCATTTTTGTATTCATTGTGTAATGTATTGTGAAACCCGAAAATTTTTTAAACCTTTGGAATTTGTTAATATTAGTCAAGGACAAGAGAAAATAAAATTTATAGGAAAAGGGAGTAGAAATACTTGGAATTTAGGTTTAGAATTGAGAAAAGAAGAAAAGTTGGAAATATTGGCTAAGTGTCAAAAGGATGGTTTTAGGCGTTTAGAGGTTATGTGGGTGGTAAAAAGAAACCATATAACCTCTAAATGAATGTCAATGGATAGCAAGGTAAGGCTTGAAAACCTCTAAGCATAGGTGTGTGGTCATGGTTAGGCATTTTGGACTTAGGTTAGACAGCAAAGCCATGAAAAAATAACCTCCAAAGGATTGTTATTAGGCGAGGAAGACAACCTTTGAGAAGTTAGTTGGACGAGGAAAGCTTGTTAGGTGAGAAAGGAAGCTGGGCTGCAAGCTGTTTTAGGCGAAAAGAGGTTAGAAGGCGGCAAGCTGGGCGCACAACACCATGCAGACAAGGACACGTGGTGGACGCTGATGTGCAACCTTGTACGCAGGTTGTCCCTCATTGCGAGGATTAGCATGCGATGTGTGCCCCTCACTGTGAGTTTAGCATGTAAGGCCCCTTGGCCATGCACGCGCAACCAGCCCCATCCACCATGTCATTGGGCACAATGGGCTATTTTGAGTTGTTTTGGTTGTTTTGATATTTTTGGGCAATTTAAGGGAAATTTTGGATATTTTTATGTTCAAGGCATTATTTAAGGATTAAATACGAATTTTTTTCCAGATCAATGAAGCTTAAGAGGAATTTCACGACCAAGGCTCTATTCAAGTAACTGTGAGTAACACATTTATTTCCAAAGTATTTGTTAAATATGATTTCAATCTTTACGAGCAATAGCTTGTGAAATGGTTTATGAACATGATTTCAAGTTATGTTTTATTACAAATGCTTGTGAACTATTATTCAAGTTATCCCATGTTTTAATGATTTCATGATCAAGGAAATATTTCAAAACTTTCAAGAAAATATTTCAATGTTTTCAAATATTTTTATCCATGCCTGAATATATCATAAGACTTATTGTATACATATGGTTAACTCCATACTAATGGTAGGGTTGACGATCCTATAGTTTACGGGCCTTCAAAAAGGGTATATATTTATGCCTTAAAGGAGGGGGATAACTTTTCATCGATTGTCCCATCTTCGAACGAAGGGGTAAATACTGTCTGTAGCTTTGGACGAATGTAAATAAAAATGTTCAATGTTTCAAGTTTCATGTTATGAAATGATGATTTATTGGTAAATGTATTTGAACTTCGATTTTATATTAAAGTGTTTGTGAAAACCCTTTTTCTAAAATCGTTGCTCACTAAGTCTTTTAACTTACCCATTCAAAAATATTTTTCCTCTTTCCAGATACAGATTGTGGATCACCGCATGTTGAACATACTACTGCCAGGCCAACTTAGTTTTTGTTATGCAAGAACATTGTTTTATTTAAAAGTATTGTGTTTGTTCAAATATTTATATCTTTATGTTTTGTTTATTTTTCATGATATGTTTTTAATGGATTTCTTATGAGCTACACTACGCATTTCAAAGTATAACTCAAATGTTTTATTTTATTGAAAGACTTCCGTTGTTAAATTTTTTTTTACAAGTGTTCATGTTATATGTTAGTTCAAGTTGTTCTAGAGGCCAACGACTTCGGTTGACATCATGCCACGTCTTGGACCAAGCAAGCAGGTGTTCGGGGTGGGGTGTGACATATATTGTTCATATTGTACAATGGCGAAAAGCTTACATTCTTTCATATATTACAAGTTTATACCCTTTTTGATTTGTCATTTCGTTACTTTCTATCTATTTATGTGTTGCATGTACTTTAAGATTGTAAAGAGTCCTTGATAAGGAGTTTAGCTTATAACTCTTACCGCGTTAGCCAAACTTGGCCATATATGTCGCCAACTGCCCGAGAGAGCAAGTAGCAAGGACATGCCTAAGCGCACAAGGAAGAGTTTTCTCGACTTTGTAAGATGCCTTCTTGTTGTGATTTATGTCCTAAAATTCATAGATTGTAAATATAATCCAATGATAGAGATTAACATCCTAAGTTGTTTGATAAGTCTTGAAAAGTACATAGAGACATACATGGATCAATATTCAAGATCAGCTTAAAGGGTCTCTACTATAGGGATAAGGCTGATCAGGGTAACACTATGGATACGGCTCACTTTGTATTTGATACAAATACAATGATCCAACATGTTCATGTAGTGACATACGAGTGAGCATATCCTATGTAATGAGTTTGCATAAGACCAAACTACAAAAATAGTAATCACTACATGTAACTTCGTTAACTAGTTAGGTTTTTATTTCAATAAGATGACCTAGGCAACTTAGTCTTAATCTTGAGTGTATTATGAACTCCAATTTATGAGAGTTATCCTTTGATTTGTACGAGTGAAAGTGACCAGATTGGCGACTCAATATGCTTATCATTTTGGAAGCAAGATCGAGTAAGGAACTAAGAATATAATTACACAAGATAGAATTAACTCCTTCCAGACTTTAGGGTAAGTGGAAGAGTGTTCTCTTAAACGGTGTCTTTGGAACTTAAACAAAGGGTCCTATAGCTATGGCTCGAGAGGGGTTTTTGTCCATTGGTTAGACCATAAACTAGTTGTTCATTAGAGGAGCACTGGTATTTAAGGATTAAATGTAACCCAGTTGTAAAACAGTAATTTGACCCAGCTGGTGTTATGAACACTCATAAAGGATTAACTTACTGTTATTGGTCTATATTCGTGGACACAAAAATATATCTACAGTGAGAAGAGTTCAGCTATGACTTTTTAGTAGAGTGTACACATATTTAACGAATATTGATTAATGTGGTTAATGAGTTTAGCCAATTAATCCCATACCGTTCTAACTTTTGATATGTAGGTCCATTAGGTCCCTTTCTTAGCTCGTAAAGGGTAATGAGATTTATTTATATTGGTTGTAATTTGAAATGTTCAAATTTACTTTGGGAATTATTATAATGTATGATGATACATTATAGTATAAAGTTTAAATTTTAATCAAACTTTATTATATAAATTTAATTTTGGATATGATTCAAAATTAAATTATGAGATATAAAATATTTGAATGAGTTCAAATATGAATTCCTTGTGCTCGAACCTGGATCATCCAAGAAAACCTACTGTTTTACTTATACTTGGACAAGCAGTAGGAAAAATTTCACTCAACAAGGACTTAGCTATAACACAATAAAGAGATACATAGTGAGAAATTTGCATGCAATGATTTTGACCAATGACTTATCACATAGAATTTATCATGCACATATTTAATTCTGACTCCGAGCCTATGTTCATATATCCTCCTTTCCTTCGTTTTGCACAAAAGACACACAAGCAGACATGTCCAATATGCCAAGGCACGCTTTGTGAACATGTGTTACGACCATGCTAGATGAGAAGTAGCCATGGGAAATGAAAGACCCTTTATGTTAAAGATAGGCATTAAGACAAGCAAGCCAAGCAAGGCTAGGTGGCATGTCAATGTGAAGTGCACGCATGATGATCCATGTGGCCAAGAGCAAAAGGTTATGTCACGTTAGCTAGGAGACAAGGTTTGTTAAGAGGTTTTCAAAAGTTATAAGCTCTGGAAGTTGATTGAAGTTTCTGTGCAGATTGAAGGTTGGCCGAGTGACAAGGAGGCCAAGTGCTATTTTGCATATGTTTTAAAGGTAAGGCAGTTTTCAGCATTGTTAGCATGCACGCGACATGGCTAGTGTACATCCAGGCGGCATGGGGCACCACCTATGCCATGCATAGGCTATATGCACCCAAAGAGTTAAGATGTGCGTAAAAGGGGCACAGCACAGTGACACATGACCATAAGGCGTGCAGCATGCCTTGTGCACGAGGCAAGCACACGACCATGCACCTGGGGTGTAACGATCCAACTCTTTATCCTAAGCTGAGATCATTACCACTAAAACAAACAAATACATTTTTATTTAAAATAAAAGAAAATACTAAATTTTAAAGGAAACGCTTCAAATATTCATTTATAAATTACAAATAAAATATGTAAAGAAAAAAACAATAAATAAAATACTAGTTCGGACCCTATTTAAAATAAAAAGAAAATATCATAAGAGTACTCATGAGTTCTTAAATAAAATACTCTAAATCAAATACTGAAAACATAAATGTGGAAGAAATCATAAACTCTCCCTTTTGGCGAACCACGATCACTTCTTGTCATTCGCCAGATTTTCTCTACCTCTACATTTACTTAAAAAATTAAACATAGAAAGAGTGAGTATAAATTCATACACAATAAGGGACCCACTACTAGTCCCGCTATGTCTCTGCTAACTTCTTGTTAGGGTCCTGTAAGAAAGTACCATATAACTATCATCCCGAACTAAAACTATGCAGTGATCCCATAGGGACACATCTGAACTCTTGGTGACCAAAGGAAACACTCTAAGGAGAGTTGGGTTGTTAATGACCCCATTAAATCACTCATAAAAGCTAGCCACACAGGCATAAATAGGTGGTGATCTCTAGGGACACCCATATGGTACGACTCTAATAGACAAAGCTAACAGAACATCATAACCTATATATGTAACATATCATAAATATCATATCTCAATCATAACATATCTCAATCATAGTATATCTCATTCATAACATATCTTATTCATAACATATCATGGTCATCGTATATCTCAGTTCTATGTATATGTATCTCAATCATACATAACGGTTCTCTATGTAGCCTTCAATATCAGTCATCTCTAACAATCACATTATGCATCATAGCTACATTAATGCATAATAAGGGAAAACATACATGCAAGCTCTTTAATCTAATGTCAAGGGTATAATAATAGAATCTCAAACCTTGAGATTTGCTTAACATGTTTATCCCTAACAGTCACAGCTGTAACTTTCCAATCAGACAAAATCCTAAACATAAACGTAACTAAATTAATGGTTTGACAACCAACATCAAACAATTAATCACCTAGACTTTCGATCTTACTAATAAAGGAGGTTGAAACCAATTCAACCTTGATTGGAAAATTGCACAGCTTAAATCTTCCAAATAAAATTAGCCAAACCTTTAAGTAAAATAAATCAACTAAATCCAAAATTAAGTTACTTATACCAAAGAAATTGTTATTTGATGGGCATACCAAAACCCAATCAAATATTAGCTAAAAAGTAACCAAAATAGGAAAATTTGGCTCAAATAGGTTGTAAGAGGGCTAAAACTGAAGGTGGCTTGGCTTAAAGAGGGCGACTCACATGCGGCTTGGACTAAGTAGCTCGATGAGATAGACGGCTCGGTGAAGAGGAGCAATGGCTCACGTGGCTTGGATTGAAGTAAACAACTCGAGCGCAGCTTAGATCTATGCGTGCGACTCAACCACCTATGAGTGAACGGAGAAGACCGACTAGAGGGGAAGACGTCGGCTCGGTAACCATTCAACTCTATTTGAGATGGAGAGAGGGCCAACAAATAAATGAGAATGGTGTACAAGGGACTCTGGTCTACTCGATGAGGATGGGATGTGAAGGAAATGTGGGTTGTGTTCAATGGCTGTTGGCGGTGCGGTCTAAGCGGATGTCAACGAAAATGGTCGAAGGGGTGGCAGCGAGAAGAGCAGTAGACGAGTAGGGTTTCTTTGGTGAAGAAGAAGATGAATAGTTCTTGGCACATTTCACGAAGTGGATTTAAATATATAATAATAATAATAATATCTATTATTATCATTCTTTTTCCTTTTCCTTTTCCAAATAACAAACCAACCTCATCTCTCTCTTCATTAAATCCTTCCATCACATGTTCTCTTTTTATCTTTTCCAAAATAAATACTTTCAATCCAAAATATAATTATTTTCAATCCAAAAATCCATTTAACTATATACATACATACATACATACATATAATTATCCTAAATTCCCTCAAATCCATCATCAACGTAATAATCTAAAATCAAAACTTTAGCACTCCAAAAACTTCTAAATGTTTAAATTAATTACATATTCTTCCAATGAATATTTAGTAAATCTTGATTTCCACATAAAAAATAATTATCCACAAATATTTAATTACCCAAATTCCACAAATCAACAATCTTACTAATGATATAAAAATAACACTCAATTAACTCCAACATAATTAAATTAAACTAAGATAATTAAAAATAAAATTACCTTAATTTTTAAGGTGTTACATGTGGAGAGTCTATACTCATGCCCATCGGCCAATCATGCCAAGATATCATTTTTTAATTGTTTTGGTGTTTTTTGGTATTTTTAAGTTAAGTTTTGGTATTTTTTAATCTTAGAGGATTAATCCGGGATTAAACTCTCTAATTTCAGGGCAATAGAAGATTGGACAAATGTATAGGTTGAGGAATTAGCTACCATCTGCGAGTGGTAAAAATGAGTTTAAGCTTGACTTCTAAACTTGTTTTACTAGATTATATTTAAGCATGCTTTAAAAAAATGTATTTAATTTATACTTGATTTATATGATTGTTGTTCAAAGCATGAGTTTGAAATTTAGAAATGTTTGAAAAGCTTAAAGCATATTTATAAGTTTGCTGATGAATTTATAAGCAATCATGTTATGCTAAGTTTCTAAAGTACTTGAGTTTAAAGAATGTTTCAGCAAATCTAATTTACTAAGTATAGAGATTGCTTCTGTAAAGAGTTATTTTAACATGTTGAGTTTGAAATTGAAAAGCATATTGTTTGAAAGCATGATATTGTTTTAGCATGTTTTAGTCTATACCTAAGAGATATCCATAAATTTACGACAACCCTACAAGAGATTTTTTCCTGTGCATAGAGAACCTTTGATGAGGGTATTCAATAGATGCCTAGAGTTTCCATCAATGTGACTAGGTAGAGATGAAGGCCCCTAGGGACGCCTAAATTTTCCATCTCATAGCAACTATCATGAGATAGGATGTAACACCTGATAACTTGTAGAAAGACAAGTTATTATACCCTTTTAAATAGAATGATGAGACCAAAATGCGTAGAAAATGTGTCAAAACACGTAGCTTATATTGTAAATTCATAAATATTCATAAATACACTTTACATAAGCATTCATGTCTGTTTCATCCTATTTTTAATGTCTTAATGAAGGATATGAACAAAAGAAGAAGTTAGCGAATAACAAAGGAACTCGCCTGAAGACTACGCAAAAAGACCTTATCAGCATGCGAGAAGAGGTTCGCTAGAAGAAGAAAAGGGTAGATGGAGTTGATGTGACAGAGGCAGCTTTCAATGTTGACATGCTTAGAAGATTAGATTTCCTGCCTAAATCTGCCTATAAAAAGCATTCCATCTCCACCAAGTAAAGGAGGTCGACTTCAAGAGAAATCATATATCTGAATGGACCAGTCGTACGTCTGAATGGACAAAATTCTAGAGAGTTGGTGGAAAGAAATAGCCTCTCCATTATCTGTAAAGTATTTCTTCCTCTTCTCTGTTCAGACATTAAGTGAAAGCTTGTTTGAGTGAAGAAGATCTCATTTTCCATCTCCCTAACTTGTAATATCATTTCTATTCTTTCCATTTTTATATTTCTTTGTAATGTATTTGTTTATATTGTATAGTGGCCTAATGGCTACTGATAATTTGTAAAAATATAAGTTATTATGGCCTTTTAATGGGATCGAAATGCAGAATAAATATGCCAAAATGCGTAACTTATGTTGTAAATACATAATTATTTAGAAATGCACTTTACATGAACTTCATCCTGCTTTTACCTTGTTTCAATGTCTAAACGCATGATTATTAACAAAAGAATAAGTTGACAAATCGTAGAGGAACCCGCAAAGAGATAAGGCGAAAAGACTAAATCATTACGCAAGAAGAGGCTTGCTAGAAGACAAAAGTGGTAGTCAGAGCGATGTAACTTGACGAAAAGGATAGCTTTCGACAATGACATGGTCAGAATGATAGATTTTCTGCCAAAAGCTACCTATAAAAGAAGCTATATCTCCATCAAGAAGAGGTGTAAGGCCTGTATGGGCCATAAGCCTAGATGTCTGCATTGACCGGCCATTCCTAAAGAGTTGGTAGCAAGGATTAGCCTTACCACCAGTCGTAAAATTTATTCTTTCCTTATTTGTTCAGTCTGTAAAGTGAGAGCTTGTAGCTTGATTGAAGAATATGTCACCTCCCATTTCCCCCTAACTTGTATTCCTTTTCTTCTATTTCCATTTTATTATTTCTTTACATTGTATTTATGTTTAGTGTATAGTGGTCAAAGGCCTTTATTCTTTAATACAGTGTACATTTATACACCTTTCAATCCATCAATCTCTACAATGTTTATCTGTCTTGATGTTATTGTAGTTTAGGTTTATGATTCACTCTTGATAAGTAGTCTTTATTTATCTTGCTTGTTGTATTAGTCGTTCTACATTCATCACTTGGACAGTGTACGTTGCCAACTGCCTGAGAGTATAAGTAGCAAAGACATGACTAATACAAGTAAGGAAGAGTTTTCTCAACCTTGTGAGATGACTTCACTCATTTATATCCCGAAAGGTGAACAAGTGTGGACAGTAGGTGGCAAAAGGTTGTTGTCCTTAAATGCGAAGCACTCTGAGTAGTATAAATAGATACTTCTAGATATACATTACTAAACTAGTCTCAGTCATTTGGATCCCAAAAGGAGACTAAGTGTAGCGTTCAATGACTCCGAGAGGAGCATGTCTTAATCATGAGATAGCTTAGTGATTTATATCGCATTGAGGTGGTTGTATAGCTTATTCGCCTATAGCATTAGATATTCCTTCACTCCTTTCCTCAAGTTAATTTGTGCATTCCTCTATTCACACAATAACCCTCATTAAATTAACTTTACAGCATCTCGAGGATACTTAGGTAGTTTTGATTCTTTTTATATTCTTTTAACTCATTTGTCATAACTCTTAGATGAAAAATAGACCCTAGAACTAAACTTTGATTCTTTTTAGTTCACGTGGAAGGTTTCTTTTAGTAAAAATATAACAACATAATAAGGTTATTCACGAAAAAAGTTAAGCGAGTAAAGTGAAGAGATAAAAGATCTATGGGAGCGAAAGATTTTACAAAATCATTCCTCAATTTAATTTGAGAATCTCAAAATCATTTCTTTAATCATTCCTCAATGTCTCTGATGGGTGGTGTCCCTTTTTGAAGAATTAAGAAGCTAGTTTTCTTTAACGACATAAAGGCTAAGCATGCTTTCTAATTATAGATTAAAGAAAGAAAAACATACTTGTTTATATCTCTGAATCTACAAATTAATTCTTCAAAAAGGGACACCACCCATCAGAGACATTCCTATCATCTCGGATGAGATTGGTTTGTTGAAACCAATTGGGACGAGAAAAAGTTTAGAGATATTTGAGAGAAACTCTTTTCTTTTTGCAAAGAGGAAAAACATTGACTTTTTTTCTTGATTAAATGATTAAAGAAAACTGTTTTCTTCTAGATATTTATAACTCTCTTTCCTTCTTAGAGTAGAAAATGGAGTAGAAGAGAAACATGGGATTCTATTAATTTAAAAAAATATTAAATTAATAGAAATTTCAAATCTACTAATTAATTAACCATTAATCAATTAGTTAATAATTAACTAAATCATATTTAATTAATATTTCATCTAAGTCTTATTTAATGAATATACCTCCAATATATTATAGTTTTATATTAATTAAATAAAATAAAATAAAACTAAACTATTAATTAATTCTCAAATAAATTAAGGGGCATTTACATAAATAGAAAAAAAATGGAAAATATTTACATCCTATAACAAAAAAAAAAATTGATACTTTGGGCTTGGGTTAAAATTTTAGTTATCCATTTTGAACTTGGATTAAAATAATTTTGGATAATTGTAATTGATGGCCAATTTAGGAATAATTATTAAGGATATAGCAACATTTAAAAAAACTTACAAATATAGCAAAACTATCGTTGATAGACTTGTATCGCTGATAAACTCGTATGGTTTATAAACTCTATCATTGATAAACTCTATCTCTAATAAACTCTATCAGTGATAGATCAATATTTGCAACATGGTTTATCGATGATAGACTTCTATCATTGATAGAATTTGATAAATTTTGTTATATTTACAAAAATTTTAAAATGTTGCGATACACTTAATTATTTTGAATCTAATTGCTAAAATTGCAACTATCCTTAAAATTTTGCTATGGGCCATAAATAGTTTGTCAATTCTTCTATTTTTAAAAATCTCCGTTTAATTAATAGATAAATTAAATATCTTATATTTAACTTAAATTAAATTTGAATCATATTCAAATATTAGTTTCTCTCATAAACAATAATTTTAATATAGATCAAATTCACATTAAATTAATATTTGAACTCATTCAAATATTTTCTCTCTCATAAATTAATTTTGAATCATATCCAAAATTAAATTTGTATAATAAAGTTGGGGAATTTTCAAAATTAACAAATTTTACAAAATACCTGCAACCTATAGCAAATTCTATCACTGATAGTTATTAATACGCTATAGTAATAGAAGACTATCATTGATAGAATCCAAAATTTTTCTATAGCTTGTAAATTTTTTAATTTATTTTGCTATTTTTGAAAATGCCCCAATAAACTTTGATAAACATTATATTATAATGTATCAATGTACATTATACTAATTTCCAATATAAATTTAAACA
Organism: Cucumis variabilis; assembly: GCA_037974545.1. Classification (NCBI taxonomy): domain Eukaryota; kingdom Viridiplantae; phylum Streptophyta; class Magnoliopsida; order Cucurbitales; family Cucurbitaceae; genus Cucumis; species Cucumis variabilis. The sequence goes on from JBBPDI010000003.1 coordinate 10,566,726, forward strand.
TTTCAAATTACAACCAATATAAATAAATCTCATTACCCTTTACGAGATAAGAAGGGAACCTAATCCATCTACAGATCAGAAGCTACAACGATTAGAGATTAACTGGCTAAACTCATTAACCACATTAATCAATATCCATTAACTGTGTGTACACTCCACTAAAGACTCACAGTTGAACTCTTCTCACTGTAGATATATTTATGTGTCCACGGATATAGAACAATAACAGTAAGTCCTTCACGAGTGTTTGTAATATCAACTGGATCAAATTACCATTTTACCCATGTATTACCTCTAATCCTTATATACCAGTGCTCCTCTAATGAACAACCTGTTTATGGCCCTACCAATAAAAAAAAAAACTCATCTTGTGCCATAGAGAGGGTAGGGCCCTTTGTTCAAGTCTTGGAAACACCATTTAATGGAACATTCATCTACTTACCCTAAAGTAGGAAAGTAGTGAATTCCATCTTATGTAATTATGTTTCCAACTCCCCACTCGATCTTGTAACTAAAATGATAAGCTTATTGAGTTGACTATCTAGACACTCTCACCTTACAAATAAAAGGAAAATCCCTCGAGAACAGAAGTTCATAATACACTCAGGAAGCTACCTAGGTCATCCTAATGAAAAAGAAACCTAACTAGTTAATGGAGTTACATCTAATGGTTACTATTTCGCAGTCCGATCTTATGCAAACTCATTACATAGGATACCTTCACTCGCATGTCAACTACACGAACGTATAGGATTATTGCGTTTGTATCAAATACAAAGTGAGCTGTATCCATAATGTTAATAGAATAAGGTACCCAACCTTATCCCTATACTATAGACCCTTTAAGTTGATCTCGAACATTGATCCATGTATGTCTTTACATACTGTTCAACTCATTAAACAACTTAGGATGTTAGTTTATTGGATTTGGGTTATTAAGACAACTAATAATATAATCAATAACAATTATTACAATAATAACACTTTATTAACAACGGTCAATGAATTATATTTACAATCTATGAGTTTTAAAACATAAATTCAAACAAACTCCCACTTGGACTAAAACTCTAGTCTCTTTGGGATGTACATAATAAAGTAATCCATTGACATTGAAAATATTAAAATGTACAACTATATTACATAAAATGTATATATATAAATATAATAAATTAGGGCATCCTCATACCCATTACATATCTCCCACTTATCCTAGATTACCTAATGTACATAACTCGCAGACCTTGACTTTCTAGAAGACCCTCAAACACTTTAGTCGTGAGAGTCTTTATAAATGGATCTGCGCCACTATTATCTCGATATAAAGTGATAGGCATGTTCATGTTTGAAACAACTTCCAAATTATGCAGGAACTTCCTAAACCAAACTGCTTCTTTTTCTACTTAACAAGCAGCGAGGTACTTAGCCTCCTTGTAGAGTCTGCAATGCATCCTTGCTTGATGCTACGCCATACCACAACTCCCTCATTTAGGGTGAAGACTGATCCCGACGTAAATTTCCTAGAATCCTTAACGGTTTGAAAATTAGAGTTAGTGTATCTTGTAAAGAACAAATCCTTAGCTCCACACACAAGCATGTAGTCTATCATTCTCCTAAGATACTTGAGAATAATTTTAATCGTCAGTGGTGTAGCCCTGGGTTGAATTGATATCCCTTGACTATTGCCAGTGTATAACAAATGTCTAATGCAAAGCATAACATACATTAAGTTGCCCACAGCTAAGGCATAAGGAATATGTCTTATATCCTCAACATCTTGAGGTGTCTTAGGACATTATTGCTTAGACAAGTGAATCTCGTGTCTGGAAGGTAATAAATCCTTCTTAGAGTTCTGCATCAAATATTGAACTAAAATTTTGTTGATATAGGTTGTTTGATATAATGCTAGTGTTTTGTTCTTACGATCCCTTATGATTTGGATCTCTAGAACATATTATGCCTCTCCCAAATCATTCATTTGGAATTAGACTACTAGCCAAGTTCTAACGTCAGTTAAGTATCCTACATCATCTCTAATGAGAAGGATATCGTTCACATAAAGTACTAAGAAAACTACTTTACTTTTGTTGATTTTCTTGTATACACAAGGTTCATCAACGTTTTGGTCAAAACTGTAAGATTTGATCGCAGTATCAAATCTAATGTTCCAAGATCTAGATGCTTGTTTCAACCTATAAATGGATCGATTCATCTTGCAAACTTTTGCTCTTGAACTTGGGTTATGAATCCCTCAGACTAAGACATAAAGATACTTTCTTCAAGATTGCCATTCAGAAAAGCAGTCTTGACATCCATTTGTCATATTTTATAATCATAAAAAGTGGAAATGGATAAAAGAATCCTTATAGACTTTAACATAGCAGCAGGGGAAAAAGTTTTCTCATAGTCAATCCATTCCCTTTGGGTATACCCTTTTGCTACAATTCTAGCTTTGAAGGTCTGTACTTTTCCAACTGAATCTCTCTTTCTCTTGTAGATCCATTTGCACCCTATAAGTTTCATCCCCTCGATAGATCTACAAGCTCCCACACTGAATTGAAGTTTATAACTCCATTTCAAGGTTCATGGTTTTGATCCATTGGTTCTTGTCTATGTCATTCATTGCCTGTTTATAGAACAATGGATCCTCAACTCCATCATCTAGTATGACAACCTAAGTTTTGGTTAAACTCAAGTAATGGTTAGGTTGTGATACAATCCTTCCACTGCGATGAGGCATTCTTAACGATTGAGAAGGATGAGACTGACCTGATGTATTGGTTTCATCAACTCTTGATGAGGGATCAGTTTCATCAACAACCTTTGTTGATTTATCAGTAGCTTCAATTAATACTAATTTGCTTTGTGGTTTATGATCTCTCATGTGGTATTCTTCAAAGAAAGTAGCATTTGTCAATACAAACACTCTACTTTCTTGTGGATCAAAGAATATACCACTTCTCGTTTCTTTAGGATAATCAACAAATCATATATGAATTGCAGTCTCTACTGCATACCCCTAAAACGAGTTAGGCAATTGAACATAGCTCATCATTGAACGAGCCATGTCTAACAAGGTTCTATTTCTCCTTTCTGATACACCATTTTTTTTAGGTGTACCAGGTGCTGAGAGTTGAGATTGGATTCCATGTTCTATCATATAGTCCTAAAATCTCAAATCCATGTACTCTCTACCTCGATTAGATCAAAGTATTTTAATCCTTTTACTTAATAGGTTTTCAATTTCAACCTTATACTTCTTGGACTTTCAAGAGCTTCAGACTTATGCCATATTAAGTATAAATAACCATACTTTGAATAATCATCTATAAAAGAGATGAAGTATTCAAAACCTCCTCTAGCTTTTACATTCATCGAACCACAGAGGTACGGATGTATAAGTTCTAGGGACTCTTTGGCTCTATAACCTTTTCCAATAAAAGGTCTTTTAGTAATCTTTCCTTTAAAACAATATTTTCATGGCGATAATAAATCATCTTCTAACTCATTTAGAAGTCCATTCTTTACCAATCTTCCAATCCTATCGAGATTAATGTGACCTAATCTTAAATGCCAAAGATAGGTATTGTTATTAGGAGAAATTCATTGCCTTTTTTTTTTATTATTAGTTGTTTTAAACATATCATGATTTAAAATTGTTTTTGCTTTGTTAGGTCTTAATACATACAAGTTGTCTTCAAGCTTAGCTAAACAAATATGTATGCCATTCTTATAAATGAACGCTTCATTCAAAGAAAAGGTTACATTATATGATTGTTCAATAAGACAAGAAATAGATATAAGATTCTTTTTAATCTTAGGAATCATGTATAAGTTTTCTAAAAACATTAATCTATTTCTAATAGACAACTTAACATCTTCCATTGCACGAGCTAAAATGACATATCCCATGCCAACCCTGAGAATCATCTCACCCTCCTTGAGCTACTTAAAGGAACTAATTTTCTTTAAAGAAGAGCGAACATGGCTAGTGGGTCCTGAATCAAATATCTAGGAATTTTGGTCATTTTTCACTAAACATGTTTCTAAGACAAGTAAATCATATTTACCTTCTTTTTTATTCTTCTTAAACATCTATTGGAGAGTCCATGATCTGAAGTGCAGTGACCATGGTCTCGTGTTTCTTGCTTAGTATGTCAGACATACTGGACAAGAGATAGACACGCGCCTTGTCATTGGCCTTTGTCCAACGATTATATGCATCCCTGACATTCTGGGATGCATTTCAAGCAGGAAAAGAAGGACATTCTTCTATTAAGACAAAGCGTAGATCATCATTAACCAAAATCATATTCAGGTTTGACTTCCACGTTGTATAATTTTCAGAGGTTAATTTTTCATTTTTAAGCAGTTGAATACTTGAAGAAGACATGTTAAAAAAATCAATTGACCGTATTAGTTATATAGGTCTTAACCCATTACATAAAATAATCCAATCAATTCAGCAAAAACAAGCAATCAAAGAACTCTAATCAAACAAATGATTTAGTTTTTGCAACGAAGTTTAGAGCAACAGCCACCAAAGGATGATCAACTACTCCTCTCCTAAATTGAGACAATCTCAGCTAATAACTAATATCAGAATAACTCATATTCTTATAGTTCTTAGCTACCACTGTTCGGTCAAGGATTCATTAACTAACTTAACTCATTCTGTAAGTGTAACCTTACCATTTTCAGATCCCAGAGATACACTTCAACAGGCTACCAAAAGGAAAGTCAAATGTTGAAGATTAACCTAAGAAATCCTATCCATTTTTGGAGTTTACGATGTTTTGACTTCTACAATCAGGCCCTTCGAAGGGATGATCGCACTAAAACGACATACATACAGATCATAGAAATCTCACAATGCAAACTAATGGAGAAGACCGTAGGATATGTTCACAAGTGTCCTCCCACTTATTATGAACATTTCGCCTATTCACCTTGTTATTGACCCATAGAAACACTTCTCGAAGGGAGGCGCCCAGGACGACACGTAGTCGAGTATGAATCTCACGTGTGAACTTTTAGGGACATGAGATCTAAAAATTGAATATCATATATACCATTTTTCTTTCACTAAAATGTTCTATTAATTTAGGGTTTTTTGTACGTAGCTAAATTTTGGCTAAATGAATCTATATAATAAAACTTTACTATAAAATTTCTAGGTGCATTAAATTATTTAATTTACCTAGTGACATCTCATTCTTAATAGGAATAAGGTTAATTCAACGTCCGTTCTAGGTCAGCTTCCAGGTAGGAGGTGTTCCGTAAACAAACTTAAGTACCTCCAGCCTTAGACAGAATTTTGCCGGTGGATCAGTTCCCTTATAACCTTAAATCCTATTCACTTTTAAGTTTTCTAAGTGTATTAAACCATTTAATTTACCTAGTGACATCTTATGCTAATAGGAATAAGATTAATTCAACGTCGGTTTCGGCTCAGTTACCAGGTAGGAGGTGTTCTGTAAACCGTCAACTTAAGTACCTTTAGCCTCAGACAGAACTTTACCGGTGGAGTTCTCTTATAACCTTAAATCCTATTTGTGCTACTTAGTTTCATTAAACTAAAATTAGACATAATGCTAATCCTATTACAATTAATATGATCTTTGGTCTATTTAATTTTAAACAATTTAAAATTAAATCAAATTCATCCTAAAATCCCATGCAACTTTTTATTATAGGTTGAGGGTTTCTAATTATCAAAATTTTATAACTATTATAAAATTAATTAATTAGTCCTATAATATGCATACTATGGCTTAATTAATTAAAACATATTTTAATTAAAAAAATAAATCATGCAACATTCTAAACATTGCATTAATATAACAATTATATTAATCTATGGATGTAATATGCTCAATGCAAATTGATTTTCATCTTAATTAATATAACACTTATATTAAAAAAAATCATGCAAATCAACGAAACATACATAAGACATTAATTTAAATATAACAAATTATATTTAACTAAGTAATGTCATGCGTCATCCTTATGTAATTTCATATATTTAAAATATCAACATAATTTAAATAACTCATGAAATTCAAAATCACGTATTAAAACCATATATTATAATATTTATCATATATAAAAATGCATGAACATACTTAGAAAATCATGCAACTAAAAATATAATACTTATATTTAAGAATGATGCATGATCATTATAATCCTAAGGTGGGATTGTAAATTATATGGCATATATTATGCATATAATTAATTAATACATCACATGTAATAATAGATTAAATAGCAAAATAGACTGAATTTGACACCCTAAAAATTAATCAAATTAATATAATTATATTAATTTAATTAAACAAAATAAAATAAATAAATCAAAGAAAAATGCATCATCTGGATTCGAACCCACGACCTCTTTATTTCAAAATTGTTGTCTAGCCACTACACCAAAAAAATCCTTCATTCATAAAAACAAACGCGCAAAAGCATATATCTTTTTTTTAAAAAAACCGCTACTGCATAAAAAATCGTCACTTCACAGTAACTCTTGTCATCAAATGTCATCGAACAACACAGACTTATAAACTCAATTACAAAATAAAAATGTCCTAAACAACATGCCCTTACATTAATCAAATTAATGAAAAACTGTAATCTAAAGTGCCAAAATCGAAAATATTTATTTTGCAAACCTCATTCATAATGCAAAAAAAAAAATATCACTTAAACCAATGCAAATTTTAAAATTCTCAATTAAATTTTGAGATGACTCTGATACCAATTGAAGGGATAAAAGCTCTATAACAGCGAAAGATTTTAAAGAACCATTACTCAATTTAATTTTGTAATCCCAAAATGTTAGCACATTGGAAAAATTTAGAATCAAAATTCTAAATTAAAACTAAGCATGTTTTTAATTTAAAAGATACAGAGAACTTACTTTTGTTGTTGTCTCTGAATCTACAAATTATCGAATTAAGGACATCACTCGTCGGAGACCTTCTTATCCTTTGGAATGAGATTGGTTTGTGGGAACCAATTGAGATGGAAAGAAGTTTAGAGATATTTGAGAGAAACTATTTCTTTTTGCATAGAGCAAAAATGTTAGCTTTTATTTCTTGATTAATTCGTTGAAAAAAGCTATTTTCTTCTAGATATTTATAACTTTATTTCCTTCCTGGAATAGGAAAAGGAGTAGAACAGAATTATGAGATTCTATTAGCAAACCTACTAATTAATTAATAATTAATTAAATTATATTTAACTAATATGTCATTAATTCAGATCCTATTGGAATAAATATCTCTTCAATATCTTATACATTTGTATTAATATAATTAGTTAAATAATATTTAATTAATATTTCATTCAAATCTTATTTGAATGAAAATATTTCCAATATCTTATAGATATATATTAATATAATTAATTAAATTATATTTAATTAATATTTCATTCAAATAGATTTGAATGAATATCTCTACAATGATGGAAACGGAAGACATGCACAACGAAAAAAGGAACGGATTTTACTTTAATTGTCCCTTGTTAACATGCAACCTAAAACTAAACAAATTAGGGTTTAGGAAAAAATACCTTCGATGCCTTTCAAAACTTTGAAATCTACTCACGAACATAAACCGGAACAACCACTAGAATTTACCTACTATCCTTGGGACAGAGAACCGGGTTGTAGGACCCAATTTGGTGTTGGAAAATAAAGGAGATAAAGAAAATTGGAAGGAATAAATTTTTTTGAGATTTTAGGGTGTAATAATTAGTAATTTCTAAAATTACAAGAAAATAGCAAAAGTTCTCAACTATTTGAAAACTCTCATATTTATAACTTAATTACATGCAAAAATGCATGTAATTAATTTGTCATATCTCAACACCTAATATTCCACTAACAATTAGTGAAACTTAGTGGGCTAGGTGTCTACATCTCATGTAGCCACATACCCCACTAAGTGTTAGTGGGATTATCTAACAAAATGTTGGGTTTCTCCACTAACTTAGTCCAAGGGTAAAATGGTCATTTTACCTTTCAAGTCAAAAGTCAAAAATCAATATTTTGACTTTTTATCATTTTGTTCTTCTTGACTAATTTCGACCTTCCAAGCATGAATCTGCATTCATTTTTTCAAAATTCAAATCACATTTGAATATAAGGCCGATCAAAGTTTGACTTTTCAAAGTCAAAAGTCAACATTTTGACTTT
>JBBPDI010000003.1:10575031-10597363 GCA_037974545.1 Cucumis variabilis
TTCTTTTGTCTTTAATTTATTTATTAATAACTAATATATATATATATATATATATATATATATATATATATATACTTAATTTCCATTTTCCTTTTATTTCTTTCACATAAAAAGAATAAAATAAAATAAAATAAAATAGACCAAGAAAGTATCGGGTTTACAAAAAGAGTTATGGATTTTAAGTTATGATTTTTCCAAGTTGGGTCATGTATTATGGGTGAAAAATGATGTTCTTGGTAGTATGTCAGTGTCATTCATGCTTGGCAAGATGGAATTGGTGTTTTGGTCATAGAGGTTATTCTGCGTTGTTATGAGGTTTGTGGGAAGGTCATGACACAACTGAGTGACAAGGCATGGGCTTAGGCTGCACGCATGACATGCAAAAAGAGGTTAATAGGTGGTAAGCTAGGCGCACAATGTAATGAACATACTTGTCCAGGGTGTGTTTGCCTATGATCGTATGCCTAAATACCCCTAATTTATCTTATCTTTATGCCTTGTATATAGTTTAGCTAGTTACTTTCATTTTTAAGTCATAAATCTTGAGAGTGACGTTTCGACATTTTCATATGCAGGCCTACCAAAGCAGAAAATGTTCAAAATGAATACGGGAGATATAGTAGTTGAATCCCCGTCTAAACCTTGTTGCACTCTTTGTAATCTAAGCTTTCTTATTGCAATTGACAGTCTATAATGCTTGTTTTAACAAAGATTTTAATGAATTTATTTCTCTCTCACATTTTCTAAAATACTTTTCCAAAAACGTAACGGGAGGTTGAATCATACGCTGAGTTTGTCTGTGGATTTTAGATTTTGATCCGTTGACTTGTTTATTGGATCGAGCAAGTGTCGCACAATCGCTCATCCCAAGTTTGAAAGGTTGTGATTATGATAAGTGGTATCAGAGCTAAATTGGCTAGTTGACTGTTTAAGATAGAAATATGTCAGTTGTGAAACGGTATAACAAGACCTATAATGAACGACTTGTTGGATTTGAAGAGCAGATGCTCTGCCTGGTTGAAGTTTCTGACTTCATATAGTTCATAGAAAAAGTAGCTTGAGAAAGTAGTGAAATTGATGCGTTTTCCGGTCGTCTAGATAGATTACCCATCCAAGAATTACTGACTAGATTGACACTTTAGAATCCCAAATATAAGAATGAGAATGTCACCTTACAAGCGTGGGGACAGTTCATCGGGCTCTGCTGCCTAAATGGAAGAACTAGTTATTGAGCTAGATAAGTCACACAATAATATGTTGGAAATGATTAATGACATGACTTAGGATTTTCGAGTCACCCTTGATGTTGCGAGGAATGAAATCGTAGAGGTGAACACAAAGGTGAACCTTACAATGCGAGCATTAGCAAACTAGGCTCCTACTAGAGGAGCCATCCCTGTTGGCATAATACAAATTCTTGAACCCAAGCCCTTCTGTGGGGTGAGAGATGCAAACACGTTGGGAACCTTCATCTTTAGTATTGAACAATATTTCAAGGCCACGAGTACAGTTACTAAAAAGGCCAAAGTGACGTTGCGACCATGCATCTGTCTGAAGATGCAAAGTTGTGGTAGAGGTCCCAAGACGTTGATATCCAAGAAGGGCATTGCACAATTAACATGTGAGATGCTCTAAAGAAAGAACTCTGTTTGCAATTCTTCCCCGAGAATGTAAAAATTTTGGCTCGATAGAAACTACATGAATTGATGCACATCGGTAACATTCGAGATTATGTGAAACAGTTTGTTGGGCTAATGCTAGATATATGCAATACGTTGGAAAAAGACAAAGTTTTCTGTTTTTCGAAAGTTTAAAGCCGTGGACTAAAACTAAGCTATATGAGCAAAGGGTCCAAGACCTCACGTTGGCATACGTAGTGACCGAAAAATTGTTTCATTTTTCTAGTGAATTTTAAGATGTGAGACACCATCAAACTTTCTCCTATGGAGAAATAGGAACAACCACCCAAGTTTCCCCAAATCTGCAGGGGGCAAACGGCCGAATGAAAATCACAAGCCCTTTCAAGCAAATACAGGAAACAACTTGTAAGGACCAAACAATCAGGAGACAACCAGTCATGCCCTCAGTTGCTTCATATATAAATTGCCTCATCTTGCTAGAGAGTGTCCCAATCGAACCACCTTCAACATTTTCCAAGCCACATTAGCCTTAGACTCAAATGATAAAGTGAGTCAGATCGAAGGAGAAGTTGGCCAGATAGAAGAGGGCAAAAATCCTATAATGGGGGCCCTGAAATTTTTGTCTTCTCTCAAGAAGAAAGTGGGGGAGACCAATGGGCCGACGAAGAAAGGCCTAATGTACGTGGATTATTGGGTTAACTAGAAAGCATCAAAGAGCACTATGGTGAATTATGGTATGACCCACAATTTTATAATAGAAGCAGAAGCCAAACAGTTGAATCTCCATTAGGAGAAAGACATAGAAAAGATAAAGGCCATAAATTCGACTGCCTTACGTATCGTCGGGTTAGTAAAACAAACAATGAGCATGAAACGGTCTCATAGACTTGGTGGTCGTTAAAATGGATGACTTTGATGTAGTATTGAGAATTAAATTTATACTCGAACAACAGGTTATACCAATGTCGCTAGCCAAATGTCTAGTAGTTATTGGATCTATGCCCACCGTTATGCAGACAAATATTCGTCAGCCTGACGGGGTAAAGATGATTTCAACCATGCAACTAAAGAAAGGCCTTGCTCGAGATGAACAACATTTATGGCTATTCCACTGGAGTCGTTGGAAAGTCAAGGGAAACAGTCCACAAAGACATTCTGTGTGTCTTAGAGAAATACATGGATGCGATCTTGAATAGTCTGCCTAAATTGCTGCCTCCGTGAAGAATGATTGATCATGAGATTGAATTACTGCTAGGGGCAAAACTGCCTGCGAAAAATGCTTATCGTATGACGCCACTGGAGTTTGCTAAACTTCGGAAATAATTAGATGAGTTATTGAATGCAGGTTTTATTAGACCTATGAAAGCTTCGTATGGAGCCTCGATCCTTTTCTAAAAGAAGAAGGATGGAAGTTTACAACTGTGCATCGACTATCGTGCCCTGAATAAGATCACAGTCTGCAATAGATACTCTTTTCCAATAATCACTGACTTTTTTTACCGACTACATGAGGTAAAATATTTTTCGAAGCTAGACCTGCGATCAGGTTATTATCAAGTGAGAATTGTCGAAGGAGATGAGCAAAAAATGACCTGTGTCACGAGGTATGAGGCGTTCAAATTCCTTGTTATGTCGTTTGGCCTTACCAATGCGTCTGCAACTTTTTGTAAGCTAATGAACCAGGTCTTCCATGAATACCTTGACAAGTTTGTTGTGGTCTATCTGAATGATATAGTGGTCTATAACTCCTCGATGGAAGAACACAAAACCACCTCCAAAGGGTTTTTCAGAAACTAAAGGAAAATCAGCTGTATGTCAAGAGGGAAAAGTGTAATTGATTATTTTTCTTATTTTTCTTATCTTGCCCATGTACATGTAATTGATTAGCTAAGTAATAATGAATGATGTATTCAATGCTAATAAAGTTATAATGAATGTCGAAAGAGTTTTGTCTAGTTAAAGATGAGTATCTTAATCTTGTTCATTCGAAAGAAGGGCAAAAGTATAGATCATAATCACTACACATGTGATAACAATATTTAATTAAATAAGTGGCGAGAAGAATGCAATAGTGCACACTTGTCGCTAAGCCTCATCCTCTATATACATTATCGAGAGGTTAATGTGTATGGCTAACACATTCAGGTGTATGTCTTAATTGTGGATTAGTTGTTGTTACTACATTCAATATGATTAGATACATGCATTGCTTAACTTGTGTATTTGCATCTTGAAAGGTGAGCAACTATGGCATTGCACTGAGAAGTTTCCCGCCTTAATTCTTAGTTAATAGATATTTGTACCACCTCAAGTAGTGAATCGTCAGTCATTGTATTTAGAAGTTCAATTTTTTTCACAACCAGCTTCTGAACTTACTTGCTTTCTGAGACATGGCGTGATGTCAGCCGAAGTCATTCACCTCTAGAACAACAGCAACTGACACATGATATGAAAATCTGAAACAATCAACAACATAAGTCTTTTAACTTGAAATACCTTTAAATTGTAATGTGACCTATTTGAAATCTTTTGTAAAATGTAACATGGATAATGCAAAATATGAATATGTATGTATTTGAACAATCACATAACTATTTTGAAACAAAACAATGATAGAAACGGCAGACATGTGCAGCAGAAATAGAAACAAACTTTACTCTAATTGCAACTAAACAAATTTAGTAATCAACATGCATAACAACCTAATTGAAACAAAGATAGGATTAAAAGAAAAACTCACCTTTGATGTTTTTCTCTTCTTGTAATCTCTTCATGAACTCTTTGAAATCTCCTCACGAACTCGAAGCCGAGATTACCACTAGTGTTTACCTACTATTCTCTGGACTTAGAATTGAGTTATGGGACTCAAAATGGTAGAGAAAATAGAGAGAGATGGTACTTTTAGGAGGAAGTTAACTTTTAGATTACTGTTAAGATTAAAATAAATGAGTTCTTAGTTTTATTTTGTAATTCTTAGTTACAAAATTAATTTTCACCCTTTTAAAAAACAAGGGACCTTTCACCTTTGCAACAAACATCTTTACAAGCAAACTACATGCAAGAGCTTCCCTATCTCACAACTTGGCATTCCATTAACTATTAATGGGGTAGGTGTCTTGCATGCAATAAGCCACTTACATATCACATACAAGCGATAACCTTACCAAATCTCAACAAGTGTTATTATTTAAATTAGTCTAAGAGTAATATGATAATTTAACATTTAAATAAAATTCAAAGTGACTATTTCATGGTTCCAGTTTTATGTAAACGCTTTACATAGGATGTCCCCACTTTCATGTCTCTGGATGAAGAATTCAGGATCACATCGTTTGTCCTAACTATAAAGCGGGTCTCATCTATAGTGTTCCTAGAATAAGGTGCCTAACAGTATTTGTATACTATAGACTATTTAGGACATATACTTGAACTTAATTCACGTTTATGTCTCTACATAATGTTCAAGTTCACTCAATAATAATCTTGGGTCCTTAGTTTATTAGCTTTAAGATTCTAGTATCAATGATGACTTTGTTGAATAGAGTATGATTACAAACTATGAGTTTTTGGACATAAATTTCAACAAACAATGTCCTTGAATAAAGAAAAACTAAGTTGGCTTGGCAGTTGATAACGTGTGGGAAGGACCGTTATTATAGCCCCTTTTTATTAAAATGATGGGGTTAAAATGCCTAAGGAATGCTCAGAATGCATAACTGATGTTGTAAATGCATAAATATTTAGAAATATGGCCTACATACATTCATTCTTGTTTTACGCATGTAACATGTTTAAACGGAGGATAAGTGGAAAAATAAAAAAGGAGTAACTCGCACGGGACTTCTCGCAAAGAGACAAAGTGATTGATCGTGCTTGGCGACTAACAACTCCAAGCGATAGACCTAAAACATGATGTGAGGAAAGCTCACAGAAAGACAAGAATGGTAGTTTGAATGAGGTGACTTGTTAGGGGCAGATGCAGCGCTGACATACCCAGAGGGACAGAGTTTTTCTGTCAAAACAGTAGCCTATAATAAGCATTTCATCCTTATCGAGAAGAGGGGAGAGAGCGAAAGAGAGACTCAAAGGTCAGAGAAAATCACAAAGAGAGAGAGAGAGCTTGAACAAGTTACTTAGAGATAAAACAACAGTGATAAAGGAAAAAAATCTTTGTTGTTGATCTCCGAACTTGTAATAGCATTTTCCATTCTTCTGTCTTTTCCATTTTTTTTATTCCATTGTAGTGTATGTATTGTTTATAATGTACAGTGACCGAAGGCCTATATTCTTTATATATAAACTACATGTTTAACCCTTTTTAATCCACCATTTCTCAGTTTTTCATCAATCTTTATGTTATTAAAAGAGAGGAGTTATTATAAGTTCTTAATAAGGGGTTCAACTTATAATTCTTATGGCATTAGTTTAGCTATTTTCATCACTTGGCCAATGTCAATCACCAACTACCCTAGAGGGCAAGTAGTAAGGATAAAGCTAATACACACAAGGAGAAGTTTGGTGATAAACTTCACTTTAGAGTGTATCCCTAAAGGTGAACAAGTTTCAACAATAGGCACTGAAAGGTTCCCGTCCTTGCATGAGAAGTCCTATAAGTATTACAAGTCAAGTTTCATACAAGTTAGTTCAATTCATTCTCCCCAGCTTAATTTACTCTCTGTGTGTAAGTCTCGAGTTATAAATAAGTAGTTGTACTTAGAGTCACATTTCTTCAACTTAATTGTCATAAAGCCTAAACGATAAGTGAAATCTATAACTAATATCTATAACAATTCTGTGTGTTCAACTCTTGATAACCCAAGTAAACCTATTTTTTGCTTGCACTTGGGCGAGCCGTGGAAAACCTGGACTCAATAAGGACTTAGGTAGTACGCGATGACCATGTGCATGGTGAGTCTTTCTTAGGACTATGATCATGATCCACGACTCATTGCCTACAATGGGAACATGAAATACAGAGAGTACAATGAGCGCATTAGGTGCGATGACTTGACTCAGTAATGTATTGCATTTCAATTTAACACAATTGGAATCATTAAGTACAAGCACGAAAGTGTCCAACAATACAACCAACTTTTTGGCACCGTTGTAGGGGGAATTGATTTTTAGATGTTAGAGTACTTAAGTTTAGGCAAAGCATTTGATTTTAGTAAATTACACGATTAGTCAAAAATCATGTAAAGGGTTTCAAGGTATCAAAGTAATTCGTGATTGCTTGAACCAACCCCAAAATAAATGTATCTTTTGGAAGATGACCTAGGGAAATCTCAACAGATGTGGATATTCACAAATGAAAGTGAGAATCTCTATAAAGTCATCTTGAAAAGCATCCTCACGCAGATGCTCGTGAAATGAACAATTTCAGTTAGTAAAACGAAAAGGACCAAAAAAGGTCATTTGAACATTGCAATGAATTATTGAGTGAAAATACTTATTGCAATGATGAAACGGGACACTGAGAGTCATGATGCAAATGATCAACAAAGTTTGGAAACTAGGCAGTTAGGAAGCTATGCGAAGCAGAAGAAATGATACCACAGTCATCCTCGCTAAGGAACTTGAACGTATGAATGCATTTACAATGTATAATTCTTTCAATTTTTCTTATAGCATTCTTATGTTAATGTACATATATACTTATGCTCTTACCTCTGTTCACTATTATTTTATTTGCATAAAGCATTGTTTTTTTGTATTCCTTTGTTGTCGCTTTCTTTATATCCTTTAATTTTTCACTAGGCTTTCAAGTCATGCCACATCATTACAGGTAGTCTAACAGTCGTAAAGCCACCCGATCATGAGTAACAAGTATTCCTCCTTTTTAGTGCTTAGAGTGATAAGGTTCTAAAAACTAAAAAAGCGCAAAAAGATGGAGAAGGCCGAGGAAGAAAATACGAGAATAAAAGATTATGTAAAGGAGGAGGCAAAAGAAAGTGAAAAGATATACAGGGACAAAAGATTATGTAACAAGAAGAAGAAAAGATGTTTAAGGAAGAAGCGAAATAGTCAACGAGGAAGGACAATCTTGAGCTTCCAATGGAAGGCACCTCCTCGCCTGATGCTGATTTTACATGGTTAGCAACAAGGACCCCCACAAGATTCACAAAAGGAATTCAGGTCCTTGGACGAAGAAACAAAGGAAGAGAGTGGGCAACAAGGGAGAGGGAGGACGTGGCCGAGGAGTTTGCAAAAGAATAAAGTAGAAACACTTTGTCGGAGGAAAAAGTGTTTGTCCAAAAGAAAGAAGAGATCCAAGCGCATGCAAGGATGCTTTTGCAGGCACAGGTAGAGAAGGGGTAAAATGGAAAGTTGGGACCTCATCACCACCTATATGACGATAAATAAAAGAGGTGATGAGGAGACAAACAAGAAGAGGAGGAAACCTTAGGACTAAGGAGAAGACAATCATTTAAGGCTAAGGACTCTAATGATGTCTTGTCGCGTGCCCACCGCCTAGGCTTCTACGTCATAATAAAGGCCTCCAAGGACAAACCACTCAAACTCCTTACTACCCCTATTCACCCACGTCTCTTCCAAGCAATCACTGTTTGCCCATTCCAAATCTTAGTAAATCCGAAGAGGCACAATGATTTGACCGTAAAAGAGAGGACAACCTCACTAGTTCCTCGATCAAAGAAACCTCTTTTTACCACCAAAAATCAAATATGATTTGCTAAGTGTCCTAGATAGAAGACTATTTCTTTTTATTTATGTATGCTACAACGTGAGTAATAACTTTTGATGTAATCTTTAAGCGTTTAATCTTTCTTGTTGCAAGTATGGTGCCCCGCCTTATTGTATTATAATTTCTTTTTGTACTTCAATAACACTTCGATGAAATAAAGTTTCATTTGTTATCTTTTCGCTTAATTTGTTAAGGAACCTTACTTAGAAAATATATATGTGGTTTATTAAGGCGAGCAAGCTTTACTTCAAACCAACATTTGTAAAAACTTTCCTAAAAACTAATCTTATCATTCATTTTTAATAATTAGGTCTTTGATCATCTCTAACTTTGGGGTTGCGAGAAGTCTGTATTAAAATTATGAAAAGTCTTCAAAGGACCTCGTAAAGCAAGCAAAAGCAAGGCATTTTAACAAAAGTTAAAACTAATCCAAAAATGAAATAATTACCTCAAATTTTAGTATTCGCTGATCTAATTAAAATAACTCCTATGTTGCATCCTGTTGCAAAAATAAGAAGCAAAGCTTCAAAAGTAAAAATCGAGAGAGATTGAGTAATAAGAGGCGATGAGAGTTACAGTTGAAGAGAGAAAAGGACTCATAGAGTGCCTATGATTTTCCACTCAACGCCCAAATCCAATGTAATAAAAAGTATTCTTTTGCCAATAAAAGGGGACTTGAATTTTTTCAAAATTTTAGTGATTTCAAAAGATGGAAATTGTTTGAAACGGTAGACATGTGTAGCAGAATAAGGATCAAACACTACTCTAATTGCATTTAAACACTTTAGTAATTAACATGCATGATATGATTTAAAAGAAAAACTCACCTTTAATGCTTTTCACTTCTCATAATTTTCTCACGAACTCTTCACAATCTCCTCACGAACTCAAAGCCGGGACTACCACTAGTGTTCACCTGCTATTCTCTAGACTTAGAATTGGGTTGTGGAACCGGTTCGATGAAGGAATTAGACCGAGATGGAATTTTTTGATGAATCTAACTATTAGATCTTTTTTGTTGTTGAGAGTAAAAGAAATTCCTAGATTTTTTTTCTCTTTTTGTAATTCACAATTACAAAATTAATTAAAAGAAAAAGAGTCCTTTCATGCAAGAGCTTCCTTACCTCAGCACTTGGCATTGTTAGTAGGATAGGTGGCTCGCATGCAATAAGCCACTTACATATCACAAGTAAGTCATAAGCATGCCAAATCTCAACAAGTGTTATTATTTAAATTATTCTAAAGGCAATATAGTAATTTAAAATTTAAATCAAATTCAAAGTTTGACTTTTCAAGTCTAAAGTCAACATTTTCACTTTTTACCATTTTATCCGTCTTGACTAATTTCGACCTTTCATGCATGAATCCACATTCATTTATCCAAAATCTAAATCAAATTTGAATATAAAGTAGGTCAAAGTTTGACTTTTGAAAGTCAAAAGTCAACATTTTGACTTTTCACAACTTTGACCATTTCCATCAATTTCGAGTTTCTAAATATGAATCTATATTCATATTTATAGTATTTAAATCAAATTTAAACATGAAGCTCTATCTTAAGCTTATAACCAATGATTATATCAAATATATTAATTGGTTTATCTCTCTTTACCTACTTTGAACAATTCGAATTATTCCATCATAATGTTCCAAGTTGATTCCTTGTGAGCTAGCGAGGCAACCTAATGGACCTATAGATCACAGACTCCAATGATCTGAGATTAACTGGTTAAACTATTTTAGACCAATTGAATCAACCTTCATTAACTAACGGGTCATTCCATTAAAGTCCCATAGTTACACTCCCCTTACTATAGATATATTTGTGTCCATGTGATATAACCATGATAAGTAAATTGATCCTTCACATGTTGTTTATAACCTCGACTGGGTTAAAGTACCATTTTACCCCCGACTACATCTTGCTCCTTAAGTCTAACTGATCCACTATTAAACAATTGGTTCAAGGTCCAACCTTTAAACCAAATCCCTCTTCGGTGAATGAAAGGGTGGGGCCCCTTGTTTAGGACATGGATTCAGTCCTTAATGGAACAACCTATCTACTATCCGTAAAATGAGTAGGAGTGAATTCCGTCTTGCACCCTATGTCCCTAACTATCCACTTGCTCTTACCCCTGAAATGGGAGGCTTATTGGGCCAGTGCCATTGAGCTCCCTCACCAATGTAGATCTAACGATAATTCTATGTGAACAGAAGTTCATAGTTAGCTTAGGATTAAGATTAAGTTACAGTGAATATCTATAAATAAAATAGTCGATTTTATTAAAGTCAATGGTGTTATAACCTAAAAGTGACTATTCATGGTTCCAGTATTTAAACTCTTTACATAGGATGCCTCCACTTCCATGTCTCTACTTGAACAATTCAGAATCACATCGCTTGTGCTAACTACAAAGCAGGCCACATCCATAGTGTCCCCACAATAAGGTGTCCAACTGTATTCATATATTATAAACTATTTAGACTATATTCTCGAGCTCGATCCACGTTTATGTCTCTATATAAAATTAAAGTTTACTCAATAATAGCCTCGGGTTTTTAGTTTATTGGCTTTAAGATTATAGTATCAATTACGACTTTATTGAATAGAATATGATTACAAACCACAAGTTTTTATGACATAAACTCAAACAGAAATAATGTTTATTAAAGGGAATGAACAAGGATATTTTGAGTATTAAGCTTGCCGCCTAATGAACTTAGAAATATTTTCATAACAAGAAGTATGAAATGAAAGTAATTCTTTTATAGTGAATAAAACTTGTTGGCATTGAGAGGTGTTGAATTGCAGAGAGGAAGGTGAATCGCTATGAAAGAATTGTGCTTGACGACAAGCATATTATAGAGCAATGCTTGAGGACAAGCATTATTCCAGATTTGGAGGTATGATAATGTGTGGAAATGATCATTATTATAGTCTTTTTTTATTAGAATTATTGGGTTAAAATGCCTAAGGAATGCTCAGAATGCATGACTCATGTTGTAAATGCATAAATATTTAGAAATATGGCTTACATAAATATCATTCATGTTTTACGCATATAACATGCCAAATGCAGGACAAGTGGGAAAAAGCAAAAAGTAGCAACTCGCACCTGACATCTCACGCAGAGACAGAGTGATGGATCATGCTTGGTGACTAATAACCTCAGGCGATGGACCTAAAACATCACAAAAAAAGGAGAATGGTAGTTATACTGAGGTGACTTCTCAGGGGCAGATGGCAGCTCTGACATACTCAAAGGAACATAGTTTTCCCTCCAAAAAAGTAGCCTATAATAAGCACTTAATCCCCATCGAGAAGAGAGAGAGAGAGAGAAAGAGAGACTCAAAGGTTAAAGAAAATCAGAGAGAGAGAAAGCTTGAACAAGTTACCTTGAGAGAAAACAGCCGAGATAAAAGAAAAAAATCTTTCTTGTTGATCTTCGAACTTGTAATAGCATTTTCCATTCTTCTGTCTTTTCCATTTTTTTATTCCATTGTAGTGTATGTATTGTTTATATTGTACAGTGGCCGAAGACCTATATTCTTTATACACAAACTAGATGTTTAACCCTTTTCAATCCACCATTTCTAAACTTTTCATCAATCTTTGTGTTATTAAAAGAGAAGAGTTATGATAAGTTCTTAATAACGGGTTTAACTTATAATTCTTATTGCATAAGTTGAGCTATTTTTGTCACTTAACCAGTGCTAATTGCTAACTACCCGAGAGGACAAGAAGCAAGAATAAAGCTAATGCATGCAAGGAGAATTTTGGTGACAAATTAAACTTCACTTTAGCAAGGTAGCTTCCACCAGTTGTATCTTGAAAGGTGAACAAGTGCAGACAATAGGCACTAAGAGGTTGTTGTCCTTAAACGAGAAGTCCTATAAGTATTACAAGTCAAGTTCCCTTGATGTAATTCTTCTAAGTAAGCAGTTGTATCCCGGAAGGCGAACAAGTGTGGCGTTTAAATACTTCGAGAGGAGGTTGCCTTACTCGTGTGCCAATTATGAAAATATATTGCATTAAGATGATCGCAACGCCTAATCATTTAATAACACATAGAATTTTCCTTCAACAGTCATGTACATACAAGTTAGTTTAATTCATTCTCCCCCAGCTTTATTTACTCTCTGTATGTAAGTCTCGAGTTGTAAATAAGTAGTTGTACTTAGCTTCACATTTCTTCAACTCACTTGCCATAAAGCCCAAACGATAAGTGAAATGTAGAACTGACATCGATAATAATTCCTTGTGTTTGATCCTGAATCACCGAGGTAAACCTACTGTTCGCTTGCACTTGGGAGAATTGTATGAAAACTTAGACTCAACGAGGACTTATACAGTACGTGATGAAGAGGTGCATGGTGAGTCCTTTACAAGACTATGATCATGATCCATGATTCATGACCTACAATGGGAATATGCGATAAAGAGAGTAAATTGAGCGCATTAGGTGTGACGACTAGACTCAGCAATGTATTGCATTTCAATTGAACAGAATTGAAATCATTAAGTTCAAGCACAAAATTGTCCAACAATACAACCAACAGTTGTATGTTTAGCACGTGGAGATCCATAATATGTACCTTGAAAGTGGAAAAACATTTTGAAAGGATAAGTTGATAGACATTGTAAGCCACGATTTTATAAGACAAGTATTCATAAACATTTTAGTATAAAATCGGAGGTTGAATACATTTATTAGTAAATAATCATAACATGAAACTTGAACAGTTGCATAGCTTTTAGAAGATAGTCCTTCAAAGCCACTCGCAGTATTTACACCTTCTTTCAAAGACAGAATAGTCGATGGGTAGCTAACCCTCTCCTTTATGTATAATAATATACCCTTCCTAATGGCCCATAGTTAAAAATAGTTTCGTCAACAGTACCATCAGTATGGAGTTAACTACATGTGTACAATAGGTTTCATGGAATATTCGGACATGAATAAAAACATTTGTAAGCATGAAATATTTTATTGAAATTATTTGAAATATTTCTTTGAAATCATGAAATCATAACATAGCTTGGAAATATCATTTCAGTAAACATTTATCAATAACATGACTTGTATAAGAACTTGAGATCATGTTCAATAAATACTTTGGAAATCTTAATGTTACTCACAAGCTATTACTTGTAAGCTTGAAATCATGTTTAACAATATCATTTAGAAATCGTGGTGTTACTCACAATCACTTGATGTTTTATCCTTCATTAATTCCTTAAACATGAAAATATCTAAACATGAAAATATTTTATCTAAACATGACTTGGTGTTGGGAATTCCTCTTAATTCTCCTTGTCTTGAAAATTTCATATTTTATACTTCATTAATTCCTTAAACATGAAAATATCTAAAAATTCCTTAAAAATTCCAAAACATATCAAAACAGCCCAATACAGCTTGAAAGCAACCTATCAGAGCCCATTAACATTGTGTAGGGCGCTGGTCGTGCGAGCATGGCCTAGGGCTTATTGCGTGCTAACCTCATTGAGGTGAGGTCCACACCACATACTAACCTCGCAAGGGGGTTACTACACGCGTGCTTACTGCTTACCTAATGCCTCTCGCATGCATGGCGCTCGTGTTAGTGCTTTCTACATACTTTATGTTGCGCTAACCTCTAAGGCAGTGTCATGCAAGCATTCTGAGCGTGTGACTTGCTGCTCGGCTGTGCCATGATGTTGTCATGTGTGTACAACTAACCCAAAATAACATCTATAACCAAACGCCAAGTCCATCATGCCTACACATGCATGACTCACGGCCACTACCCAGACACTATTTTACTTCTAAAATCATGACCCATCTTTGAAAAATCATAACTTAAAATCCATAACTCTTTTCATAAAACTTCCTTCTATAAAGTTGTTCTAAATGGAGTTAATCTTGATTAGACTCACCTCTTAAGCTCTTGTTAACACCTCAGTAACTCCTCTATATCCTTCTTGGCCAAAAAGATACATGATGATATGGTAATGACACCGGGACTTACTTTTAACCAAATGCCCTCATCATGCCACATACTTGTCCTACTTATATGACTAACATCCAAGTCTTCTTCACATAGCCCTTGGCTGCATAGCCTCTCCTCACCTAGCTAACCTCCATGTTCACCTCTTCAAGCCTTATCCACCTAGCTTGTCACACACCCTTCCAGACTACTTGCTAGCTTAGACAGAAAGACGTTGTGAAGCGATAATGCTTTTCTCTACCTGTAACTGTCGACCCTGCTGAAAAGTTTAACATGATAAACTTGCTAATCTAGTATATAAACTATTGTACATGCAACATAACACAGCGGATCCTAAACTAATCACATACATACATAAAGTATAGTCCAGAAATAACTGATTTCACGAGTAAACCTGGAGACACCTTAACCAAAACCTAACCAACAAAGGTTTATACAACCACAACTGCTAAAGCTTACATAAACTGTAGATTATCTATAATACTAAGATATATACATCATAACACAACAGACTCTATGCACAACTCTAACCACGTACTGGCAATCGATATTGGAGCTTCAGTAGACTAAGGCAGTCTATCAAGCACTGAGAATTCGATCTCTACCTGAAAAGTGGGTAAACCATTTTGGAAGGGTAAGCTATAAAGCTTAGTGAGTGATTCAATTTAAAACTTGAAATTTAAAGGTAAGAGCACGTGAAAGCTTACACATATAAATTTGTTTATACAAGTCGAGAACATAAACATGTAATAGTAAAAATAGCTTTTTCAAATACTCAGTAAATACGTCGTAGAAATCTAGCAAGGCATATCAAGTATCTCAAAATATTTTAACTAACATGACAAATCTACATTGTATAGGACACACCGAGTACAACAACTTTTATAAGCTCTACGATGTAGTGAAGCCCGCCAAGCACTCTCATCGTCTATGTCGTAGTGGGGCCCACCCAGCACTCACGACAACATCGTTGTTACAGAGTACACTCAACGTCAACAACAAAATCTAACCTGTATGCACACAGTACCATATAGCCTCGAGCTTAATACCTCAGTCATGTAGTTAATAGAAACATCAGAAAAATCATACGAAAAAATTAAAACATGCCTGCTATCTTTATCTTTCATAAAACTCAGGCTTACTTAGATTGTTCGTGAAAAGCTGTAGTTCTTAAAGCAAAACTTGGTAACTCCTGCTTTGTTTGAAATACAATGGTTCAAATACTTTCCAGACATTCATTAATCACGTGCTAGCATAAATTTTCATTGAGAAATCTAGTCTCGAAACACATACTTATAAATAATTATGGAATTCAAATGATTTTCAAAGCTTGTAAATAAACGTGTAGATCAGTCAATCATACGTAATAATTAGGAGAAAATAAAAGAAATATTTTTAAAACTGGTTTTGGTCACTTACAATCTTAAGACTAGTTTCCCAATGTATAAGTCCGACCTATTTTCTCTTGGCCTGTCAAGCAACCATAACCTAATATTAGAAACCTAAATACTGTGTGTACACTCCACTAAAGACTCACAACTGAACCTTTCTCACTGTAGATATATTTTTGTGTCCATGGATATATACAAATAACAGTAAGTTAGTCCTTCACGAGTATTCGTAACACCAACTGGGTCAATTTACCATTTTACCCCTGGGTTACCTCTACACCTTAAAGACTAATGCTCCTCCAATGAACAACCTGTTTATAGTCCTACCAATAAATAGAAACCCCTCTCATGCCACAAAGAGGGTAGGGCCCTTTGTTTAAGACCTAGAGACACCATTTAAGGGAACACTCATCTACTTACCCTAAAGTAGGGAAGAAGTGAATTCCATCTTGTGTAATTATGTTTCCAGCTCCCCACTCGATCTTGTCCCTAAAATATAAACTTATTGAGTCGACGATCTTGCCACTCTCACTCGTACAAGTCAAAGGAAATCCCTCGCGAACAGGAGTTCATAATATACTCAGGATTAAGACTAAATTACCTAGGTCATCCTAGTGAAATAGAAACATAACTAGTTAACAGAGTTACATCTAGTGGTTACTATTTCACAGTCCGATCTTATGCAAACTTATTGCATAGGATACCCTCACTCATATGTCAACTACACGAACGTGTTGGATTATTGTGTTTGTATCAAATACAAAGTGAGCCGTATCCATAATGTTACTAGGATAAGGTACCCAACCTTATCCCTATACTATAGACCCTTTAAGCTGATCTCGAACATTGATCCCTGTATGTCTCTACATAGTGTTCAAGACTCATTAAACAACTTAGGATGTTAGTTTATTGGATTTGAGTTATTAAGATAAAATTAATATTATAATCAATAACAATTATTGCAATAATAACACTTTATTAATAACGGTCAATGGATTATATTTACAACTACGAGTTTTAGGACATAAATCCCAAAAATTTTATTACACTTAGTGTGGAAGAGGAATTTTCTAATGAGAAAGAAAAGGATTGAAGGAGGAAAAAGAAATTGGAATGGTAATAATAATAATATATTATTATTATTATTTTATTATTATTATTCTATTAAAAAGAAAAAGAAAAAGAAAAAGAATTTCTTTCTTCTTCTCCTTTGCGCAACCCCCACCTTTTCTTCTTCTTCTTTTTATCTCCTTTTCCCTTGCCCTATCCAGCTGCTGACCATCTCTTCTTTTTCTTTTCCATTCGCCTGCAAATGATAACCTCCCTGAATCCTCTTCGACCGAGCTCGTCATTCGTTCCGTTAAAGTGGAGTTGAAGCGTCATCGTTGCATCTGTTTCCTGACTGCGTCTGTCTTCATGTTTTGGAGCCTCCGTGTTCCGCTCCAAGTGAGCAGGGACGTCGTCGGTCGCCTCTGTCTCTTTGCCGGCGTCGTTACTCAGTGGAAGCGGTCATCGTTCATACTCGAGCCACTTTGCTGCGACGCTCCGTTCTTCCTCTATTTTTCAAAGCACCACCACATTTTTCTCCATTTTCCTGCCACAAGTCGTTGTTCACCAATCGTCTACGCCGCCACGTCCGTCGGAGTGCTGTCGCAAAGCTCCTCACCTTCCAGCCGTGGGTGGTGAGCTAAAGTGTACTCCTTTTATCGATGAGATTGGTTTCTGTATGCGTCGATTTCATTTATTCAAAACCACTGTCGTTGATATTTTGTAAGTTCGTTTGATAAGGATGAAATTGATAGGTTATAAGGTTCTGCATTGCAATTACATTGAGAAGCGATGCTTGTCTAATTGGTCGAATTGATACTTATTCTTGAAGGTAGTATTGGCGTTTTGGCGTTAGGATCCTTGGGTTTTGCAATAAGCTTCATTGGAGTTCGGTTCTCCACTTCTTGGGTAAGTTGTGGAACTTTCATATATAGTAAATTGAATGAATGAAATTATTTAGAAGAATGTTGATTTATGTTGTTTATGTTTAGAATTTGACTATTGGAATTGGTTCGATTGAAGAACTTGTATAAAAGTGAAGTAAGGGGGCTTCTACTACTGGACTTTACCTTAGATTTTAAAGATGTTGACTGTATGGATATCTTTGAACAATAGTAGACTTGATGATGAATGTATACTATGGTTGACTAAAAAATATATATATGGATGTAGATATGACGACAAATGTAGTTTATGGTTGTTTAATGTGCGGATGTGAATTTGTTGATTGTCGTTTAGATCGGGTGAATGATATACTAAAGTGTGGACAGTGTACTTGTGAACTGAGAAGGGTGTTATAAATATATAGTTTGATTGTCTGATGTGGTTATGCTATCGACTGGCACTGTGATAGGATTGAGTAGATTGATTGTTAGTGCTTTACACTGAAATGATTAAATGATGGAATAATTTAACTTTACTAGGAATGGACTGATTATATGTTTATAATCGACTGAGGGAAAATTGTTATCTTTGTCTATTGGGTAGTGTGCCTTGCAGGTGTTCTACGGGATGGCCACATGTTGTGCATCCTTCAGGAGCACTAGACTAATATGTGCTTCCTGCAGGGCACTAGACTGATATATATGTCCTGCAAGGCATTAAACTAATTATGTGTGTTCTTACGGGATCACAAGACTGATAAAGTGTAGGGCACCCTCATTGGGAAGTTAACAGTTTTATTTTTTTCCTAACAAGACCAGTAGCGGGTCTCTTACTGGGTATGTTTATACTCACACTTTTATGTTTAACTTTTCAGGCAAAGGTAACAAGGGAGATCGACCGACGGGGGACAAGAAGGAGTTGTGATTGTCATAGGGATGTCCTTCAAACTGCTTCCGCTTTATGTTTATGTTTTATTTGGCTTCTTTAGTAATTGAGACTGTTAGAGGTTTTTGTGATTTAACTTTCCTTTTTGATATTTAAATTGAACTTTCAAAACTTTGTTTGAAGTAGGGCCCGAATTTTATAAATTCTCCTTGTCGTTGTGAAAATTTTATTAAGCTTATCCAGTTTTATGTTTAAGTATGAGTCTAGTATTCAAGTAACAATTTCAACTTAATTCGAGAAGTTGGGTCGTTACATTAGGTATAGTCAAACCCTTCTGAATAAAGTTAAACTTCTTGCTCGATGCTAAGCCTCTTTCATCACTCGAATAAGTGGGTTGGAACAAAGATGGATGACTAAGTTGAAGTTGTTACATTGCTTGAAGTCCGATTTCCTTCACCGCCAAAAAGTTTTTGGGTAAGTGATGTAATCTAAGTAACCTCAAAGAGAAATCCTCCAAGAACCAAGATTGTGGATTTTTTATTAGAATAAATAATGTGTTTCATACAAGAGGAGAAGACTCCTATTTATAGAGTTCTATTACAATTGGGGGATAAAAAAGAAATTAACCGAGAATATTACTTAATTATCCAATTAACCGAGAATATTACTTAATTATCCAATTAACCATTTGTTTTCTTACATCATTCTATCCTTCCAAAAAGAAAACTCATCCTGAGTTTTGAAAAGAAGAAATTTATGAAGCAAAAAAAATAATAATAATAAACTTGTTTAATGGAGTATGACCAAACCAACCTCCTACATTTTGAACAAAAATTTTATAAACGAAGGGATAGTATTGTGACAAAAAATTAAATATGGCCACTAAAAGATGAACCTCTCCATTGGCCGTAAACTCAAAAAAAATGTTTCCTTCAATCTCACTCAAAACTATATTCAAAGAATCAATTTCAAAAGAATTAGCTTTCGAAGAAAATCCTTCAAGAATCATATTTTCTTTATCATTCACTTCAAGTTCTTCGACGGTTTGAAGATTCAATTCCACCGCAAACAATATGTCGTTGTTCTACTCGATGTTTGATACTTATTTTTTATCTTCTTTTCTGAATTTTTCTTCACTTGTGACCATTTTCAAATTCTTGTTTTTCAATTTTATCTTCATGATTTTCTATTTGAAATTTTTTCCAACCATGATTTCTTTGTTTTTTCTTTTGTATATGAAACAAATTTGTTCTTGGACTCTTTCAAATGAATGGATAGTTGATCTACATGTTGAGTCATTCTCTCCTATGAACGTTGATTTCTTGGAAAATGGGTTCGATTGGATCGTTGGACCATTTTTTATATTGTCGCCTTCTCCTAGACTGTTTTAGAAACATCATCGGAGTCACTAGAATGACAGAATCAATTGTCAATTTGGATGATGATAGGTTATTTGAGAAAATCAAGCACGATCAAAATTTGAATGTTGGAATTCTTTTTCCGAATCACTTGAATAAGAACTCCAACATTGTTTATGGAAGTAAAATTGCTTTTTTTGTTTATAGCAACTATCGATTTTTTTCTTAGACATCTTCTTTGATCAATAGTAGTCTGTTATTGCAAAATCTTTAAAGCAATCTTGAAATCTTGGGGAAACTTCTTGATACTTTCGATTTGGTCTCCTACGTTCTTGAGCTTCAAACCTCCTTTATGAATTTGATAGTATTTTTGAATTCTTAGATGGGGTTCTTGGTAATCTTGGACTGGTTTCCTTCTTTCTTGCACTTCAAACCTTCTTTCTTAATGATTTTATCTAGCTCTTATGTATTCTAGCCCCTTGAATGCCTCGTTGCCCCCAATCTCGAACGAAATCTTGACGTTCTTCATGGCATAATTGGCTGAAAATTTGGCAGGCTATGTGTCGAACTTTTTAGTATTTTCTGTTGTCGATTTCTTGTTTGTTGGGTAAGGGCAGTCAACGTGACTTCAAGCTAGCGAGCAAGTCATTCCACGGTGGTTTGAAGATTTCCCATTCAATATTTGAGATCTACCACACTTTCTTTGACAGCCATCAAACGAGCAGCCAGTGTATGGGGATGGGATCTCCTCTTCATCAGGCACATCCTTTCTCTTGCCAGAGGTGTTCTTGCCAGTCACAGTTTCCTTCATCAGTGAGTCAGTCATAGCTTCCTTCATCAGTGAAGCTTTGCTACCAATTTGATATAATCTAAGTAACCTCAAGGGGAAATCTTCCAAGAACCAAGATTATGAATCTTTTATTAGAATGAATAATGTATTTCATACAAGAGGAAAAGACTCCTATTTATAGAGTTCTATTACAATTGGTGGTAAAAAGAGAATTAACCTAGAATATTATCTAACTATCCAATTAACCCTTAGTTTTCTTACATCAGAAAGTTATGGAACAAAGGTGAAAACAAAGACTCATGGAGTAGAGTAGCATGGCATGAGTTATTTTGGGGTTATGTTGCAACGTTGTTAAGTTGTCAGTTGATGTAAGAGTGTCATGATATTGTCTTCTTACTTGCAATTTGATGTAAGAGTGTCTTGATAATGTCGGTTTGTTATAAATAGTTTCTCTTCTCTTTTATGTTATGTCAAATTAACTAAGCTACCTCTAAACCCCTTTACTCTCTCTTTACTATATTTCATACTTTGGGATGTATTTGGACTATCTTGAAGCTTCATGATGGTATTAATCAGGTGCCTAAGATAAAAGTCTTCTAGCTTGGAATATCAAGATAATTAAACCCAATTGTATTTAGTTATGTTTGATCCCCGAGCAGTAAGACCTGAAGTATGCTTGTGTGTTTATTAGGTGTTTAATTTACAACATTACATAACTGGACTGGTTTGGATTAAGAATTAATTAATACAATACATGAATTAACTTAACTGTTCAAATAGTTTACCATCTTAGGATCCCATTTAGTAACCAATTTGTTTTTATTTTTTTTTCTGTAAAAACTAAGTTTATTTCTCCTGATGTGTAGCAAAAAATTTCTTCTTACCAAATTCCTTTAATTTTTTTTTACCAAATTCCAAAAACAAAAGTTAAAGTGAAATAGGTGTCTATTAACTTAATTTTCAAAATATAAATTGTTTAAAAAGTAAATATATTTTGCTTTAAAGTTCTAGCATTTTTATCATCTTCCTGGCTCTGTTAAGCTGGACACAACATAAAGAGTAGTCATAATGTTGCCTCCGTTCGAGGCCACTTTTTAACTCTTTTTTTTAAAAAAGAAAAAGTACATTTATTTACCACAAACACGTTGACAAGGTTAACTACAAAGGGTATCATTGAATATATAAGTCGGTATGACAGCTATTTTTGAGGTTACACATTTTTGTCATAAGCCTTTGTTTAATCAAAGCACATTAGAGGGGAAATAAAACTGGAGTTATCATATAGAAATCTTTTTTCATTGCAAATGTTAAATGTTTTGCCCTACCAAAACAATCAGGATGTTTGAATTAATCAACAGAAACATTTTATGGCAAACATGAGAAGGCTAATATGAACACATTGAAAACCTCAAAATCTCATTTCACAAAATGCACGATCCACTGCTGAAAAGTTGGAATCTCATTTCATATAGATGGCCTTCTTGCTACATGCAGGACATCTCTTGGCAATCTCTTCTTGTGTTGTAGGTTTAGTTTCTGAATGTTCATAACTTCACTACAATTGCTGCAATGTATGTACCTTCTTTCTCCTCTTTCCTTCTTCAAAATCTTCTCAAAATTCACTAACTTTTTTCATACTAAA
>JBBPDI010000003.1:10597463-10613589 GCA_037974545.1 Cucumis variabilis
CATTTCACTCCAAATTTGTCCTAAATCTCAACTTTTTCAAAATCAATCCTATTTTTTATTTTCTATCCCATTTTTAGCCTATTTTTGGCAATTTCCCAATATTTTTTTGGGAGTACTTTGACAATATGGCTGAAATATTTTATCTATGGGTTTTACTCTTGATTTGTTGATTATTATGAATTAAATTTTCTTGTTATTGATTGACAACCAATGCTTGATTGTGCAATTTCATGCTTTAGATTAATGTATAATATAGGTGACATACAACCGTCTGTTAATCTCCAAGAAGCAACAATAGTTTAGATAGACTTGTGATTTGTGGTTGATAACAAAGAGTATTGTTCTATTGACCTAAGAAAAAGAATAATATTAAATTTGTAATTAGGCTTTTCCTATTAGAAGTTTATATATCCTAATGTAATCCCTAAAGTGTAATACAATTAGTTTACTTGATTAGGATGCTTCTCATCTAGTTAAAAAATTGACGAATTTGATATTTAGGACCATTGGTTAGCTTTTCTAATCAATTGGGTTAGCACAGATACTTAAGAAGTTAAAAATCATACAATTGATAATCGATTATCAAAATTACATTTATAGGGTTTAGGATCAAAATTACATTTATCTTTATTAATTTTTTTGCACTTCATTCACTTGAATCTCAAACCACACCAAACACCCTCATTTATCACTTTAACTAAACAATTAACTTTGAGAAACTAATCTTCATCCTTCTTGTATATTACTTAATAGTATCGGTAGCATTGATCGGTATAATTTAAATTTCATTTGTTTGGTCATTTACACGTGAGAGTAAAAAGGCTACATCACTATCCTTCAACCACACGTTTCAAATTTTCTATTAATTAATTATTACCCTGAAAAAAAGGAAAAAGAGGAACTTTTTAATTGTTTATATTTCTTTTATAGCTGCCTGGATGTGGCTTTTCTAATTTTATAAAGACTCCAAAAACAAAAATCAGTCAACATACATCAAACCATTAGAGTTTTTAGACAATCTATTTTTTATATTCTCTCCATATTATGCACAAAAAAAAAAAAAAAAAAAACAAGAACCACCCATAACATAGTAAAAAAAAAAAAAAAATCATTCATGATGTCAAATTTCCGTTAAATTTTTCAACAAACTTAACTATTTTAAGCCTTTTCCATGTCAAAAAACATGTATATATAAACACATACATGTAACTCACAAGAACATTGAATCCTTGAATCCTTTAGAAATTGAGAGGAAACCAAAGTAGCATTTTACTGCTTAGATTATTCTTTTCAAGCAAAAATTAAACCTATGGATCAAGTCGTATTATTATTGACATGCCTCTTACTACAGTCGGAAGCAAAGAACAACAATCGATCAGATCTCTTATTACTATCCCAAAGTTTCACTTAGAAATTCGCAACGAGTTGAAAATGTATATATTGGATGTTCATTGCTGGTCGAAAGATGACGATTTAGGGTTACATATACTTCTTCCAGATGAAAGGCAAAGTTGGCCATTCAGAAGGAACTTTATGGGAACAACATTATTCCATTGTAGATTGGAATGGGAAAGAGGGTTTAGGGAATTTGATGCATTTTTTGTTGATGAAGATTTCGTTAATCAATTTTGTCCCAACTTTCTATGTGTTTGGATAGCCCAACAAGATGGGCTTTATATGCTGAATGGAGCTGGTCAACTTATTTTTCATCATCGTTGGAAATTGCTCAGAATGCCCTCCTTGTATTGAGGGTTTTGGCTCTTCCTAAATTGGGTTTATGGATTAAATTAATTATTTGTCTTCATTTATTATTAATTCCACCTTGAAGATTTTTCAGGTGTTATTTATTTTTTTATTATTTTCTAAGTTCAACTTCAACTTGGTATATGTTGTAACTAATTGTACTCTGACATTGGATGTGTGATGTGACCAAATATCTCCACATGTTTTGAAATGTCAATATTCATTCTTTGAAAAATATGATTTATTTATTTATATATTTATTTATGTATTTGTATATTGTAGCTACAAGAATGAGCTGAATTGTTTACTTGGATTAAGAAGCAATTAAAATGAATAGTTCAAAGAAGAAAATAAGAATAAACCATAATATGCATGACAGTATGAGAGCTTGTTAATTAATTGAAACGAGTTAGACCTTCAACTCTTGGGATTTTGTTTTATAATCATGAGTGCATAATTTTCATATTGGGTAAGGGTTTGATTGTAGTTGGTTTAACTTTTAAAGTCTTTAATTTTGAAAATAAATTATTAAAAAAAATCGACTAACAAATAGTTTCTGAAACATTATATTCTCCAAGTTTACTTTAAATAGTTTTTTAATCAAAATATTTAAAATAAAATTGACTTTTGCTTTAAATTAATCACTTCTTCCTATTGTCAATCCAGGTACGCACCCGTTGTACGTTAGATATATGTAAGAATTGATCCCAATATTATACAAAATGATAAAAATGAAGATATAGTATTAGATTTCATTAATTATATGTGTTTGATAAGCGTTGCATGATTTTTTTTTCGTTGATGTAAGATCATGACAACCTTAGAAGGACGTGAATAGGATGATTTATCTAAATTAGTGAAAGGAAAATTGCACTATATAACACAAATTAGAAAATAAATATAATTTATAGCACAAGAGAACAATATTTGCAAAAATAGCACTATAAGAAAATGGAGATCTCTTGATACACGAAATCGTCGGGAGATATATGAAAAACGTCAAGAAAGGTTCTCCCGACACATAAATGTATGTTGGGATCTGAGTCGGGAGAGGATCTTCTGACGCACAAAATGAAGCGTGGGGAGATCATTTTCACATCTCCCGACGTCGGATCTCCAATCGGCGTCGAAAGATGTAAAGGTTGTGTGTCAGAAGATCCTCTATTTAAAAAAAAATACAATTCATTATTAAATGGAAGGTATATATATTCTACAATCTGCTTAGGTAAAACAATTAACAAAAAAGAATGAATGCATGGGAATGTCACACCCCGCTCCGCGTACAACCTTACTTGGTATGTGAGATGTGGCATGACTTGAGTATCTCTAACGCGTTCAATGCCAAAGACGCTCAGTCTTAAGGTCCTTAAGCTCTACTTAATCGTCCAGTCTTATACGTCTTAACTCTTACAATACGTACTCTTTAGGTGATAAACCACTTAACACTGAAACTAAACAAAACATACTTTACTGAACTTTAACTAAGTGTTTTACAATAAGGTTTACAACATGATACAATAACATAACTTTTAAAAACATAATAAATAAAACCCCTTGGCAGCTTTTCCACCTAGCAAGTCCTTCAACTTGTTGGGATTTACGTCCTAAAACTCGTAGATTGTAAATATAATTCATTAACCGTTATTGTTAAAAAAGTGTTATTATAATTTTAATAAATATTATTGATTATATTATTAGTTTTGTCTTAATAACCCAAATCCAATAAACTAACGTCCTAAGCTGTTTGATGAGTCTCGAACAATATATAGAGACATACAGGGATCAATGTTCGAGATCAGCTTTAAAGGGTCTATAGTGTTACCAGGATAATGCTAGGTACCTTATCTTGGTAACACTATGGATACGGCTCACGTTGTATTTAATACAAACTCAATGAACGGTACACTCCATGAAGATGTCTACATGAAACAACCTCTTGTCATGTGTGTATATAAATGGCATTCTAGTTATGTGTGAAAACTTCACAAAGCTATCTATGGTCTCAAGCAAGCTTCTCGAGCATTGAACAGTACACTAAAAGATGCAATATTCAGTAGAGGATTCATTAATTCCAAGTATCATATTAAAAACTTGTAGAAATACAAGTTATTATGGCATTTTAGATAGAACAATGGGACCAAAATGCGTAAGTATGTCAAAACGTGTAGCTTATGTTGTAAATGCATAAATATTTAGAAATACACTTTACATAAGCATTCATATCTGTTTCACCCTGTTTTAAAAGTCTTAACACAGGATTGGAAACAAAAGAAGAAGCTAGTGAATCATAGAGAAACTGGCCTGAAGATTATACGAGAAGACCTTATCAGTAGGCAAGAAGAGATTCACTAGAAGATAAAAGTGGTAGATGAATTTGATGTGACTCGAGACAGATAGCTTTCGACGCTAACATGCTCAGAATATTAGATTTTCGGCTTACATCTTCCTATAAAAAGGACTCCATCTCCATCAAAGAAAGGAGGCTCAAATAGGCGATAAGATGCTTGCATGAGCCAAAATAGTGTCCAAATGGGCCAAACCCTAGAGAGTTGGTGGAAATGTTGGTGGAAAGGAATAACATTTCCACCGTCTGTACACTTCTTTCTCTTTTCTGGTCGGTCAATGAGTGAAAGCATAAGGTCTGAGCGAAGAAGATTACCATTTCCCCCCTAACTTGTAATGTCATTTATATTCTTTCCATTTTTTATTTCTTTACATTATATATGTTCATATTGTACGGTGGTTGCTTGCGTCAAAAACCTGCTTGGGTTTTTTCTTTTGTTTATGC
The DNA here is from genome assembly GCA_037974545.1 of Cucumis variabilis. Lineage (NCBI taxonomy): Eukaryota > Viridiplantae > Streptophyta > Magnoliopsida > Cucurbitales > Cucurbitaceae > Cucumis > Cucumis variabilis. The sequence goes on from JBBPDI010000003.1 coordinate 10,601,995, forward strand.
AAACCTTTCTTTCATGAAACTCTCGTCTAAGATGTGAGGATTGTGAATGTAATTGTTTTGAAATTGGGATTGTGTTTCATGCGGCTTAGCATTCAAACTTATTGTAGAATGGTTGTTTGTTTCTTTGTTTAGTGGTATGATGACATGTCATTAAATACTGATCATTGCATGCAAAATGCATCCGGTGTCTCCACCAACTACTGTTACGTTTGCATGTGTAAGTTTTCCACTTACTTGTACAAATGTAAGTGAAACAATAGGTTTACCTGGATGATCCAGGGTCGAACACATGAAATTGATATCAAAGCTTAGTTCTAAGGTCTACTTATCATCTAGGCGTTATGACTAATGAGTTAAAAGAATAAAAAAAATAAAAACTACCTAACTATCGTAGAAATACTATAAAGTTAATTAAACGAGGTAGTTGTGCAATGGAGGAGTGAGTGAACTAACTTGTATGGGGAAGGTGCTGAAGTAATGTTTAATGCTACCAGACGAATAAGTTATACGACCACCTCAATGTGATATACCTCGCATAACTAGTTTATGATTAAGGCATGCTCCTTTCAGACTCATTAAATGTCACACTTGATCTTCTTTCAGGATCCAAATGACTAAACCTAGCTAGGAGAGTTATATCTAGCAGTGTTCACTTATAATACTTGGAGTGCTTCACATTTATGGATGGCAACGTCTCAGTGCCTAGTGTCTACACTTGTTCACCTTTCGAAATATAAATGAAGGAAGTCATCTTGTCAAGATTGAGAAAACTCTTCCTTTCTTGTGTTAGTCGTGTCCTTGCTATTTACCCTCTCAAGCAGTTGGCGACATACACTGGCCAACTGTAGAATGTAGCTCGACTAATGCAACAAGCACTATAAGCTAGACTACTTGTTAAACATGAATTGTAAATGTAAACTACAAATAACATAAGGACAGATGAACAGTAAAGAGATGGATGGATTGAAATATGTAAAAGCATACATTGTATTAAAGAATGTAGGCTTTCAGCCACTTTACAATAAAAACAAATTTAATGTAATGAAATAATAGAAATGAAAAGAGAAGAAAAAGGAAATAGAAGTTAGGGGTTATGGGGGATAACATCTTCTTGAGTCAGACCACAAGCACTCACTTTACCGACTAAACAAAGAAGAAAAGAATGGAATTTATAACCAGTGGTAATTGCCACTAACTCTGTAACTCCCCAAAAATAAGACAATTTAATGTTAGAATTATTTTTGGGGTGAATTGAGTTTTTTGTAAGGATTATATGTTTGTGGAGATTAGGATTAATTAAATATTTGTAGAAATTAAGAATGTTTAATTAATTATTGGAATTGGAAATTTTTTATGTTATGGATTGGTAAAGATCGATTGATATTTGGTAATTTAGTCTGGTAAAATCATGGATAATTATGATTAATTATATTATTGGAAGATAGGAATAATTACATTAATGAGGGTAATATAATTATTTAGGAAGATATGTATTAAGGTATTATACTCAAACTTTGGAAATAATAATAATTATATTAAAGGTAATATAATTATTAAGTTAGTATATTTTGATTTTTGGAAAGATGATTGTATTTGTAGTTAATGAATTGGACTTTGGAATGTAAATAATTATATTAAGATAATATAATTATATAAGGGTATTTGTTTCTGTTTATTAAATTTTTGGAAGAGAAATAATTATATGAAGGGTAATATAATTATTAAGATTTATGTTTGGTTTTTGCAAAAAAAAAAAATGGAAAGAGGTGATTTGATGGATTAGAATCTTCATATTTAAAAATCCTAACCCTAGTCGCCACTTCACCTTCCTACTACTGTCGTGCATCACCGCAACCTCCTCCACTCGCCATTCACCAGATCGTCAGCCGCACCATCAGTTTATAATCTGATGAAGCCACGGGGAGTTAGCCGTAAGCCATCCCTTCATCATCTTTGTTCGCGTTCAAGTGTAGTCGCACCGGATCCTCTAATGCATTCACCACACGTCATTGCATGTGGACTTCAGTCTCCCTTCAATGACGAATCTGTGTTCTTTTGTTAGGCAAGCCACTATTACGCTAGTTCTTGTTGTTGTAAGTTTCTTTTGGTTCGGTTTGCCCAAATAAATATTTTTGGAACTTAAATGAGCTTACGATTGGTTTGAGTTGAATTAATCTTTGCCTTGAAGTTTGAGTTGGCAAATTGTTGGAGTATTTTAGCAGTACAATGTTGTCCCATTCAAGGTTGTGTTTGGATTCATTCTCAATTTGGGTAAGTTTGGGTTTTGGACATCTCAGAAAATAACTGGGATGTTTAGTTGTCAAAATTAATAATTTTGATTTTGTTCATGATTAGGACTGAATTATTTGGAAGTTTACTATCACGAAAGGACTATATTTTAGCTTGTCTCAAGGTAAGGGATTTTTCCTATTAGATCACCACATTAAAGCTAAATTAGAGTTGCATGCATGTTTATTCATTAATGTAGTTAAAAGAGGCATGTATGACTGATATGTTATGACTGCAATACATTATGATACGTTATGATTGAGGCATGTTATGGTTAGATAGGCTATGATTGAGTTATGTTTGATTGAGCTATGATATTTGTGCTTAGATATATTTTTAAAGGCTATGATGTTCTGTGAGATTTATTGTTAGAGTCGTACCATATGGGTGTCCCTTAGGATAATCACCTATTTTTGCCTATGTGGCCAATTTTATGTGTGATTCGATGGGATCACTAGCAGCCTGACTCTCCTTTAGAGTGATTCGTTTGTGTTCACTGAGAGTCCAGATGTGTTCCTATGGGATCACTATACACACACTTAGGGGAGCTAATAGTGGGTCCTTACTGAGTATAAATTTATACTCAATCTTTTCTATGTTTAATTTTACAGGCAATGGTAGAACTGGAGGCAAGTAGGCGAATGGCAAGAAGTGACAGTAGTTCGCCATAGGGAATCGTTTAAGTCTTCTTCTGCATTTTATTTATGTTTTTAGTATTTAATTTTCAAAAATTATTTCAGAATTCATGTTTACTTTTAGATATTTCTTTTTATTTTAAAAAGGACCCGAACTAGTATTCTAACCAATGTTTTAATTATTATTTTCCTTACATACTTTACTTATATTTTATGAACTAATATTTGAAGCGTTCTTTTAAAACTTAGTATTTTCTTTTATTTTAAATAAAAAAAATTTTTATTTGTTTTACTCGTAAGGACTTCAGCTCAGTATAAAGAGTTGGATCGTTACAGACTCTCTAGGAACAACAGGTCAATCCAGATGTTTGGCCTTATAGCCTATATAGGCCTTTTCCTCCTTGATAGAGATAACGCTTTTTTTATAGGCAGCTTTTGGCGGGAAATCTATCATTCTGACCATGTCTAGCATCAAAAGTTTTCCTTTTTGTCAAGTCACCTCGTTTCATCTACCACTTTTGTCTTCTACCAAGCCTCTTCTCACGTAATGATTCGGTCTTCTTGCCACATCTCTTCCCAAGTTCCTCTGCGATTTACCAACTTATTCTTTTGTCAATAATCCTACATTTAGACACTAAAAATGGACTAAAGCAAGCATGAAGTTCATGTAAAGTGTATTTCTAAATAATCATGTATTTACAACATAAGTTACGCATTTCGGCACATTTATCATGCGTTTCGGTCCCATTATTCTACCTAAAAGGCCATAATAACTTGTATTTTTACAAGTTATCATGATCGAAGGCCTTTATTCTTTAATGCGATGTATGTGTATAATTTTCAACCCATCACGTCTTTATTGTTCATCTGTCCTTATATTATTTATTGTTTAAGATCTATGGGTAAGTTCTTAATAAGGAGATTAGATTATAATTCTTATCCTGTTAGCTAAGCTATATTCATCACTTGGCCACTGTATATCACCAATACCCGATAAGGCAAGTAGCAAGGAAATGGCTAACGTCGCAAGAGGGAGTTTAGAGACAAACTCGACCGTAGCGAGATAACTTTCATCATTTTATGTCCTAAAAGGAGAACAAGTGTAGGCTTTAGGCGCCAAGAAGTTGTCACCCTTAAACAGGTAGCTTTACAAGTCATGCAAGTGAAATATAATAGATATGCCTTGCTTAACTAGGATTAGCCATTTGGATTCCGAGAGGAGAGCAAGTGTGACATTTAAAGACATCGAGAGATGCTCACCTTAATCAAAAGCTAGTTACTTAAGTTTTATTGTATCAAGTCTTTCATATGGCTTAATCGTGTGGTAATGCATGGATTTTCCTTCACCCTCCTTTAATACAAGTAGTTCACATTTGTGTTTCACTCTCGCAACCACCTTCATTACTCCACCATTGCAAATTCTCTAGTATAGATAAGTAGATATCGTACACTCTTTTACACTGTATAGTTTATTCTTTTCCACCCCCTAATTGAATAGTAGACCCTAGAACTAAGCTTTGATATCAATTCCCTGTGTTCGATCCTGGATCATTCAAAAAACCTATTGTTTCACCTAAACTTAGGCAAGTAATAGGAAAACTTGAACTCAACGAGAACTTAGCAATTACATGATGAAGAGATACATAGTGAGCATTTTGCATGCAATGATCTTGATCAATGACTCATCGTGTAGAATTAAATACTAACATAAGCAACAATACTATTCGTAAGTCCAAAGCCAAATAACAAAGTCACAAGCAAGTCTTTGGAGCTGTTGGGTTCAACATTAGACCAAATAGCTTATCTTTATTTATAGCTTTGATTCCACTATTATCTATTTTCTTATATGTGTGGATGATGCAATGGTCATTGGTAATGAAATCACTACTTTCAATCTCTTAGTTTAAACACTGGATACTAAATTTACCATAAAGGATCCCGACCCTTTGCACTACTTTCTAGGTATTCAAAAGCACTACCTTGATTATGGATTCCTTATAAATCAAGATAAGTACGTGGATGAATTTTGGACCAAGCTTGAGTTATCTTCTATCAACTTAGGAGCATCTCTATGTGTGTTAGGTAAACCATTATCTCATGATGATGACAGTTCTCTTGTTGTTCGGTTTATATATCAGAGCACCATTGGAAAACTTTAGTATCTTACACACCCATGACCTAGCATTGCTTACATTGTTAATCATATCTTAGTCAATTCCTTCAGTGTCCCAAGGATCTTCATTGGCAAGCTACTAACTGTGTCTTGTAGTTTGTGTGTGGTACTAAACATTATGGTTTCCTATTTCAAATCAAGACCACGTGGATATCACAAGCTTCTTAGAAGCTGACTATAAGTAAAATGTGGATGATCGAAAGTCTATTGTTGCAGATTATGTTTGTTGCGCCCCCACCCAGAACGTGCCCTCTACGTACACTACAACAAATTAACCTTTCAATAACATTTTTTAATAACATGTATTATAAAACGTTATTAAAGAAAAAAAAAGCACCCAAGAATTAAAAAAATTAAAAGAAAATAAGGTGGATTGAAAACGTTATTATTAAAAAGAAAAAGAAAAGAAAAGTGGGAAAAAAAAAACCTTTTGTTCCCCAAAATCCTCTTTTTTCATTTTTCTACTTTCCCAATTTCCTCTTCTTACAGTCCCCTCCTCCGATTTTCCACTTCTCAAGACTCCTTCCCTAACGCTGCTACCATCTAACATCATCACTGACTCGTCACACTCCTTGTCGAACTACTTCCTTGCTTACCGAACTAGTCACCCAAACGGTAACTTCTTTCTTCTCTTTTTCATGACTTTACCTTTATTTTCTTCCTTTTCTCTTCCTTTCACTTTTGGGTAGGTTTATTTTGGTTCTTTTGAAACTTTTATAATGAGTAAATATGACCATCACTTCATCTTCCTCAGTCTTCTCTCCACTCTTCCATTGATTCTCCTTCTTATTTTATCTTCCAATTCTTCATCTTTCTCTTGATCTTCCTTAATTGTGGCTCAAGAACCAGTTCCCGTCCTTGTCATAGGAGTTACAGATAACTCTACGACTATAAAACATTTTATTTCTTTCCTTCTCAATTTTGTTCATGTGCTAAACTTGATCTGAGATCATTGTTTGATTTTTATTTGCTTCTGTTCTTGTTTTCTTTCCCTTTTTGTGTTCCTGATCTACTCAAGATCTTTTACTAGCATTTAGTTTTCTAGTAAAAGAGGGGAAAATTGAAAATGTTATTAAAACCCTTAAATTTAGGCGGCAAAAAAAGGGGGAAATTGAAAATAGGAAAAATTTGTAAAAATGAAGGGGAACATCTCACCAAATATATGGCAAAAAAGGGAAAATCGAAAAAGGGAGAAACCTCGAAAAGTAAAAAATTCCACAAAGCCCAAAAGCCCTCTCCAGGGTCAATTGAAACATCGTCTCTGCACCTTCTCCCTAAAAAATTCTGACGTACTGATTAATTGTGCCTTTTTCTTCATCAAGTATTTGGACTTGCGCTGCTTCTCTTCCCATCATAGAAGGATTCTTCCAAAAGGCATATAGAAGGAGGATTCCTCTTATTTGCCTCCCGGAGAAGGAGTCTAAATTCCAAAAGGCTTTGAGAGTTGAGGAGGCTGATTATTTGACCCATGGAGCAATTTTGGGCAACAAGTGTTTCTCTTGTACGAATCAAAGATGTATATAGAATAAGGAAAAGAGGAGACTTCATCCTCATGACAAAGCTCGTTCTGTTGGAAAGTCCACGAAGCGAGAAGGTTGTTCAAGGTTTTGTGACTTCTTCATCTTCATCTCATCCCCAACCACGAATCTTAAGTTTTTTTTTCTTTTATACTTAATATAACTTCAATTTTCCTCAGTTTTGATGTTTGTTAGAAGTATTTAAGTGATAACACATTTGGGAGTTTTGTGGATTAGTGAAAATTCTTTTGTGAATAGAAATTGTTTTGTTGACTCCTTTTTTTTTTTTGTTCTTTTAATTGTATAGAATTCATTACGACATGTAGATCTAATTCTGAAAAAGAAAAAAGTAATTCTGTAAGAACTCCAAGAAACAAATAATCTTGTGACAAAAGATAAAAAAACTGATAAGAGGGTCTAGAAAAGAGAAGTTCCCTTTTCCTTCTTGTCTCTACCGATTTTGATGTGCTTGCATCTTTTGATCAGGTGCTGGAATACATGTTTGCAACCTTGGTAGTAAAGCCTTAACATAATTTTTTGTTTTTGTTAAATGATTAAGTCAAGTGTGGATTTCTTTAAGTTTGACTTTCAAGCATTCAAAATTTTCTTTCATACTTGTTAATTATCTATGGAGCTCATTTAGTTTAAATCTTTAGGTAGTTTAAGAATGTAGATTTTCTTATTCAGCACTATAAATCTTTTTCTTATTTAATTTTATTTAAATTTGGCGTTCAAGAATTTGAAATCGTTTTTGTAGTTCAATCTTTCAACTACAAGTAGTTACTAGGAACTTTGCAATTTATTATTCAAATTTTTGTTCATCAGTTTCCTTTTATCTACAAAATTCTTGTTCTACTGTTGTAGTTGCATTGTTTACTTTTTTTGTTATCTTGCTTTCTTTTTCTTGATTACCTTTGGACTGTAGTCTAACTTTCACTTAATTTATTTTTAGTTTTAGTTCTTTTGATTAAATAGAATATTTGATTGAATGTCCTTGCTTTATGGTGTTGCTTTTGGGAACTTTCTAAATAAAATGTTGTTAGAGCTACTTTCTAGATAAAATTTAAAATCTCATCTATCACACCCCCTCCCAGACTACCTGTTAGCTAAGACCAAAAGATGGTGTGAAGTCGATAGACAATGCTTTTCTCTACCTGTAATTGTTGACCCTGTTGAAAAACTTTAACAAGATAAATTTGCTAATCTAGTATATAAACAATTGTACATGCAACATAACACTGCGGATCCTAAACTAATCACATTCATACATAAAGTGTAGTTCAGAAATAACTGATTTCACGAGTAAACCTGGAGACACCTTAACCAAAACATAACCAACAAAGGTTTATACAACCGCAACTCCTATAATACTTACATAAAATGTAGAGTATCTATATCATACTAAGATATATACATCATAACATAACAGACTCTGTGTACAACTTTAACCACATCATGACAATCGATATCGGAGCTTCAGCAGACTAAGGTAGTCTATCAGGCACCAAAAACTCGATCTCTACCTGGAAAGTGGGTAAAACATTCTGGAAGGGATAAGCCATGAAGCTCACTGAGTGACTCAGATTAAAACTAGAAATTTATAGGTAAGAGCACGTGAAAGCTTATACATATAAATCTATTTATACAAATCGTGAACATAAACATGTAATAGTAAAAATAGCTTCCTCAAATACTTAGTAATACGTCGTTGAAATCTAGCAAGGCATATCAAGTATATCAAAATATTTTAACTAACATGACAAATCTACGTTGTGTAGGGCACACCTAGTACAACAACGTTTACAAGCTCTACGATGTAGTGGGGCCTGTCCAGCGGTCCCATCGTCTTTGTTGTAGTGGAGCCCACCCAACACTCACGACAGCAACGTTATTACAGAGTACACTCAACGTCAACAACAGAATCTAACCTGTGTATACACGGTACCATATAGCCTCGAGCTTAACACCTCAGTCGTGTAGTTAATAGAAACATCAGAAAAATCATACGAAAATATTAAAACATGCCTGCTATCTTTATCTTTCGTAAAGCTCAAGCTTACTTAGACTGTTCGTGAAAAGTTGTAGTTGTTAAATCAAAAGTTGGTAACTCGTGCTTGAAAATAATCATGGAATTCAAATGATTTTCAAAGCTTGTAAATAAACGTGTAGATCAATCAATCATACTTAATAATTAGGAGAAAATAAAAAAGTATTTTCAAAACTGGTTTTGGTCACTCACAGTCTTAAGACTAGTTTTTCAATGTATAAATCCGACCTATTTTCTCTTGGCCTGTCAAATAACCATAACTGAGTATTAGAAACCTAAATATTATGATCTTCAAATATTATGTTTGACATAGCTCACTAAGGATATTGCTAAAGAAGTCTATCCTTAAATAAAATAATCCATAATCTACACATTTCTCAAAATTTTCCAGATTCACAGCACACAATTCAAATGTTCATAACTCTTTCAGTACTTAACCAAAATGAGATTTCTTTATGTCAAAATCTTTATTTATTTTGAGGTTCTCTAAAAGTTACCTCAAGACATCTAAATCTGATTTACTATGTATAATATCAGATAGCCCTCGAAACTGAACCACTCCAATAATCACGTATACAACGACCCTTTTAACTTGTCTCTGCAATTTAACTTATGTTTAGTCGTTTTTGGTTTATGGTTTCTTCAGAAAAGTTTTAGTAAATTGAATAGTATTTCCAAACATACTGAATAGAGATCCTAACTCCATCCATACACCCTGAAATACAAAAAAAAAAACAGAGACCTCCTGATTTTGTGTGAAAACCACCTGCCCTGTTTTCTTTGTCAAAATTCACCCAATGAACATCAGAATTTGCTCAAGATTTCTTCATAACATTTGTGTAGCTTGGAATGAATAAAAAACCAGAGATGTGCTTAGTGATTTGTAGAGAAGTTGATCTTACAAACTCCTTGTGTTCTTCAACCAACACTTCCTTGAGCTTCTTCTACTTCCTCTCTCAACCTTGATCCCTTTGAAGTCTAGAAATTTGGTACAGAAATGGTGAAGAAAGGAATAAAACAAGATTGATGGTGGATGACTATAACATGATAAATTGCACCTCTTTTCTCTTTCCTTCTTTATTTTTTTTTGTTTTTACTTTACTTATTAATAACCAATAAACATATTATATATATATAATATATATATATATACTTAATTTCTATTTTCCTTTTATTTATTTCACATAAAAAGAATGAAATAAAATAAAAAAGACCAAGAAAGTATCAGGTTTACATATGGGATGCCCTTTGCTTGTTGTGTGATATAACATTGGAAGATGCATTATGTGTGATGGAATTGATAAAAACTTGCTAAATGCGTTGAGACTACTTCGCATAGCTGCATTCTGACGAAAGAGTGTAGTAAACGCTTGAGTTGAGGAAATGATACAAATAATTAATATGCAGAATGATTTTGCAATACAATGATGAGATTATAAGAATAAATGTGTTTCCATGTGATATAAGCTTTGAACTTTCTTTCGAAAAGGAAATGATATTCCATGTGATTTGTAAATGTTGATAATAAAATTTGAATTGTGTTATTTGGCTAATGCATTGAAAGGACTTGTTTTGAACTCAATAATCTATAATTGAAATGCAAAATGTTTATATCGCATGATTTGACAAAAAAATTGTAACGCATCAAGGCAACGTTTTGATTTATAGAAGTATTAATAAAGAATCCAACTCAATAGTCGGTTTAATTAAAGTCATCGGTGTTATAACCAAAAAGCGACTATTTCATGGTTCCAATCTTATGTAAACTCTTTACATAGGATGCTCCTACTTCCATGTCTCTACATGAATAATTTACGATTACATCGCTTGTACTAACTACAAAGCGGGCCGCATCCATAGTGTCCCCATAATAAGGTGTCCAACTGTATTCGTATACTATAGACTATTTAGGCTATATACTCGAACTTGATCCATGTTTATGTCTCTACATAAAATTTAAGTTTACTTAATAATAGCTTTTGCACCTTAGTTTATTGGCTTTAAGATTATAGTATCAATAACGACTTTATTGAGTAGAATATTATTACAAACTACGAGTTTTAGGACATAAATTTCAACAGATAAAACATATTGAAAACCTTTAATCGTCATTATATTAGTAAACCATAACATAGCTTGAGAAATCAGTTTATAAATATTTAAGCTTTTGCAAACACGATAGAAAGGATTAACTTGAACATTTTTCATAAAACATATCTTGAACAGTAACTCAGTAATCATGCTTCATAAACATTATGGAACTCATTTTATCACTCACTGTACTTAGATTGATCCTTGGATTTTCAGAACCATTCCTCAAATTAATTTGGGAATCCAAAAATACCAGTACATTGGCTTAAATAATTAAAAAAATTAGTTTTCTTAATAAGACTTAAAAGCAAAACATGTTTTCTAATTATAGATCAAAGAAAGAAAAACTTACTTGTTTCTGTCTCTGAATCTACAAAGTAAATCTCCAAATTGGGGCACCTCGGTCGGAGACCTTCCTTTTCTCTAGGATGAGATTGGTTTGTGGGAACCAATTGGGATGAGAAAAATGTTTGGAGAGAAACTATTTTCTTTTTTCAAAGCGTAAAAGCATTGCCTTTTTTCTCATTACTTCATTAAAAAAAAACTATTTTCTTCTAGATATTTATAACTCTATTTCCTTCTTGAAATAGGAAAGGGAGTAGGATAGAATCATGAGATTATATTAATTTAAAAAATATTAAAATAATAAAAATTTCAAATCTACTAATTAATTAATTAACTATTAATTAATTAGTTAATAATTAATCAAATCATATTTAATTAATATTTCATTTAAATCTTATTTAATGAAATCTCTCCAATTAATTATAAGTTTATCTCATAACCAATAATTTTAATATGAATCCAATTCACATTAAATTAATATTTGAACTCATTCAAATA
>JBBPDI010000003.1:10630742-10647602 GCA_037974545.1 Cucumis variabilis
AATTCTTGAGCATTATTAATTCTTTATTCAATTATTAATTGAGATTGCTTGATCACTTTAATTTCCCTACCATTTGAATTTAATTTACATTTTCTATCTTGACTAAATAATTGTCTTGTGATCAAATCAAATATCATGCAACATGACTCAATTTTTGTGAAATTAAAGGAATCTTGCTAGCTAATTGATCTTCATTCCATTTTGGCAATCTATTATTTTGTCAATTTTCTTGGAAAGAAAGATCTTACCCTAAGTTTTTTTAAATAACAATTAATGCATAACTAAAGCAATTTCCACTATGCATGAATTTTAATTCTTGATTTGATAGGCATGAATCTTGATCAATTTAATTCTACAATTTAATCAATTTAAATCTCAAAGTTAAAAAGATCAAGAACACTTTAATTTTTTTAAATCTTTTCTTGAATCTCGATTTAATCTTTTTCATATTTTTCTTAAGATAAAGAATTTCCTAAATTCGCAATCTCTCTTACCTCCCTTTAATCATTTGGTGAATCTTTACATATCGTTGATTTTGAGTTAAAAACTTAACAGAATTTGTTTCTCCAATTTCCTTAAACAAAATTGCTTTAATATTTTTGTAATATCTTTTAATGTTTTCTTGAATAATTCTAACCATTCTCTCAAGTGAATTTTAATATCGACTCTACCCTTCCTTTCCCTTGCTTAATCGCCAAAGACACTCGTCTTAAGTTCTTTAACTTAGCTTAATCGCCAAAACACTTAACTTCATGAATAACTTCATGCGATTAGAACTTAACGCTGAAAGATAAAAAAAGTTACACTTTTAATCCTTAATAAGGCGTTTAGTACATGAACATAATGATACAACGCTTAACCAAAAGCTAAAAACCAAAACTTAAACTTAAATGTCTGACAGGTTCTCGCCTAGCAAGCCCAAAATTTCTCTCCTTTTTGGCCTCAACGCCTAAGCCATGGAAGATAAATTTTGAAAGAATAAGTCTAAAAGACTTTGTGAGGTTCTATGAAAACCTTTCGCAATACATTTTCATAATCATTTCGCAAAATAATATCAAATCATTTCATTTCACACATATATCTTTCTTAATGCTTACCAAACACATTTATAACATAACAATTTGACATAAATACACATTAATTAATAGTTATTCCTTTCGCCAAGGATTCCGAATCATTCTCTATGCTTGCTCTCATTACCTCGCATTTGACTACTATATTAACAATATCCAAAAATATACAAATTCGTTCTTGTTGCTCAAGCCACTAAGCTTGATACGCTCCTTTCAACACATAATCCAACTTCTTATCATCATGTAGTCCACACACCCCATGGTGGCCTTGATCCTTTATGTTCACATAAAAGTTAGCATCATCTCAAAGAATCAACTAATGGTTTGAAAACTATTTCATAGAATGGAAATCATAATAATCAAATTAAGCTTTAACATTATAAACCATGCTTGAAAACATAACTTTTCATAGAAACCTATTTTGAAACACTTCTCATTTGAAATCATCTTTCAAAATAGTAAAGGGAAATCACAAGAAATATTTTTAAAATATAAATATTTAAGAAAGTCACTCACAAAATTTTATTAAAGAATTTCTCTTCTTCTTCTTGCAATCCTCTTCTCGTGAATTAAAACAACAACATTTCAACACTTTGCTTTTCTTCCTCAAAATAAATGACTGAGGCTCTCTTTTTATAGAGCTCTTAAACCAGCTTAGTCATGCTTAAACTCTTCTTAATTCGCCAGCTCATGCTTCTTACTAGAGTAAATGTAAACTTAAAATGTATCTTTAATAATGATTAACTTAAATTCCACACGTGGCCCACTAACTACACCTGTGAAATTTCTTCGAACTTTCCTTACTTCTTCTCGTCAAACTTCATTGCGCGATGAACATTACTCGTTGAACCTTTCTCGTCAATATCCTTATCACATGGTCACACTTGAACTCCAAGAACTCTTCCTCACAAACTCACCAACCTTTCCTGGCATAGAACTCTTACTATGAACTTACACTTAAACTTCAAGGTTTCCTCGTAGACTTCTTCCCTGTGAAACACTTGGTTTTTCTCACGAAGACCAGACCAAAAGCCTAATCTAAATACTTAGTTAAAAATTCACTTCTTAACTTAAGTGAAGACTTTTTCTCTTATTAACTTAATTTCTGGTACGGGTCTTACAATAATCATGCCATTCCATGCCACCTTCTATAAAATATGTAGTGTAAATAATAGGATTAGTACATACATACTTTATACTGTATAGAAATTGTATGCCGCCTGAATGAGAAGTAAGCATTGTAGCTAAGCTTGATAGAATTCCATACAACCTTGGCTTACCCAAGAAACCTCTCGCTTTGCCTACATTTGGACAAGCAAGAGAAAAACTTGTACTAAACGTAGATTATAGTTGCGCAAGGAAATGATCGTGTACCTTTTATTGCGCGATCCTGACCTAGAGGCATAGTGAGCATATCACATGCGATGATCATGTCTTGCCGCGTAGCACAATCCCATGCTTAGAACCTCAATGACACACCATTGAACCAAGATTTTCAACGAATAGAGGATTGTGATAGGATCAGTAAAATGATAAATCCACCACACATGTACATCGCGACACCAAATTTACACAAGCACGTTTTTGGCATCTTAGGGAGTTTCTTTTTCAAAAGTAGATATAATGTTTTACTTTGATTTTAGGAAAATGCTCAATTTGTGCTTGCATCGTACGTGTAATCGGAGAATGCGCGAACAAGTCTGTAGTACTAGAGAAGTTTGTGATGCATGGACTTAGCCTAGAAATTGAGTGGATATTTTGGAAGTGACAAGAGGAACCCTAGTAGATACAATTAAAGAAAGATATAGAAGGTTCTCCCTCAAACATCTAAAGCAAAAAAATTTCAATCCTTTTATGAGGAGCATTTCCCTTAAGGCAATGAATTAAAAGGTCAAAACAATAGATGTGATGAAACACCTGGTCTTCACTGGCTATGTGATGAATGAACCAAGAGATCATTTTTAGCTTAGTAATGAGCTATTATGTAGCATTAAACTCCCTATGGAGATCGTTGCGATGGGCGATCGTGTAACAAAGAGTCATATCGTTAAGCGATCATACAACAAATGATCAAAGTCGTTTAGAAAGAAGTAACACTTCTAGGATGGATATGCAACATATTCATCATGACAAGGCCCCAATCATCCATATTCAAGAATCTGAACACATGGATGATTTTATGACGTACTTCTTTCTTTAACCTTATCCCAAAATGCATCATTTTTGTATTTTTTGCTTTCTTTTATAGTTTTCTTTTAATTCTATCTTTTACTGCTTTCTTTATTGCTTTTTAGTTTAGAAATTTTTTACAAGTTAGAGAATGATTTTGAGCTTTATTGCATGTAAGTTTGGCGAAGAAAGAATAAAGTCTACGCGACAAGAACACTGCATGAGCTAGGATTGATGTCATAACGTATTATGCGTTAGGTTAATTTCGTGATGCTTATCGGGTAAAGAAAAGCCTATGGGATTTTTAGTGTTTCACAGTATTTTGACCATTATTTTCAAATTTTAAAAATAAAGAAATGATTAGCCACCTCAGAAGTACAAACAATGGTGTCAGATGTTCCATCGCATTTCAATCGTAATGATTAAACACGGTGTGGTAACCATTCCTTGACCATGGTTAGAACCTTTTTATAAACATATCTAAAACTTTTATTCCCACTTTTTGCTGCTTGCACACTCTGAAGAACACGAAGCTCTCCATTTTTTCTGACCAATCTTTTTCGGTGAAAATTCAAGTAACTTTATTTCTCAATCTTTTACATTACTTGAATTTTACTTGAATTCAAGTAAAATTCAAGTAACATATCTAAATGGCTGAAAAGAAAATGAACTACAACACCATTAAGAGATATCTAAACTCGAAGCCTACTAAATCATAAAGTATGCTTTGATGATCCTATGTTAGAGCAAGCTCAACCCAATCTTGAGGGTATGAGTGATTTGAATCGCGCTTCAGCATAAGGAGTTAAAAGTGAAGAACATGATAGTCTTTTAATGAAGCGAGTAAAGATTAACGAAGTAAAAATAAAGGTGGGTGATGCAGATTTGGAATCAGTGTTGCCATTGGTTGAAGAAAGTAAGAAGGCAAGGAAAGAGAAAGCGGAAGCAGAAAGAAGAGAAATAGAAGAGAAGGAAAGAAAGGAAAGATCGAGAGGAAGAAAGAAGAGAAAAAGAACAAAAAGAAAAAGAGGAGGAAGAACAACAGAGGGAGATAATGGAGAAACAAGATGAAAGAGATCGTGAAGGATCCTCCACTCCTATTGCTAAGATTGAATTTGAGAAGGTTGCAAAGAAGGCTCAAGAGCAAAAAGAAAAAGGTCACATTTAACCTCCTTAAGCTCAACGTCATGACACATGGCTTTAAGGCCCTTGCGCAAGAAAAGAAAGAGATGAGGTTGTAGGACTAAGAAGAACTCCTCAACAAAGTGGACAAAGTAACCCTCCCTCCAAAAAAGGGCAAGGCGAAGAGAAATCCAAGCGAGGAGATTTTCAAAGAGTTTGAGAAGAACTAGAAGATTTAGGCCTTTTGGAGGATGAAGTGGTGAAACCTTCAAAGAAGAAAAGGACAGTTCACTAAGAGGCAAGATGAAAAAAGAATTAAGAAAGGCCTTGTGGGCGAAGTGGCTCTCAAAGAAGAAGAAGCTGAGGACCTAAGGTTAGGCAATGGAAATGTGCCCCTCTCCGTCGAGTATGTAAGCAAGAATTTCAAGATAGAAAATGGGCTCTTCCCCTTCAAAGGCGGTTTACCAACCTTCCTAAAGGCCCACACTCGTGCTTTCAAGTGGGAAAATTTTTCGAAGGGGTACTCGAAGTCAGAGCAAACGTAGTCAACATGTTCTATAAGGATTTCATCAATGATGAAGAAGACTACACGATGGTGAAGCATAAGAAGGTCTATTTTGGGGCAAAGCACATTAATATATTCTTTGGATTGGATGAAAACCAGATTGGGCAAGTTATTCTGAAAAACCTAATGTGGGAGGACATGAAGGACACGTTGGAGACAATCACATGGAAAGAGATAAATTGGGATGTAACGCCAACCAAGAAATATCAACTCTTCCCCCATAACCTCAACATGAAAGCCAACATCATTTGGCTATTCTTTGTAAAGAAGAAGTTAATGCCAATGAGACATGATTGCATGATCTCTCTAGACAAAATGATGCTACTCTACTGCATAATTCAAGATATCCTAGTAAATGTTGGTGAAATCATTTGCGAACACATCCATGTGTAGGTAAAGTATCCATATGGTGCAAGATCGTTTCCATGCTTAATTGAAGAATTGTATTTGCAAGTTGTGATTGAGTTAAAGAAGCTCCCTAAGACAAGGGTAAAAGATGGAATTTGTACCATGACAAGTCTCAACCTCATAGTCAACCTCCATAAGTAAAAAAACCTCAAGAGAAATGCCTTAGAACTCAAAACAAGGAAACCTCTTCTGAAGGCAAAGAGATAGAGGTTGAAGATGAAATTGAAGAAGAAGAAGAGGTTGAGAAACAAAGTCCCCTTGTTCGCAAGAGAAAAGGCAAGGGGGTTAAGGACGCAAGAGAAAAGATCTAAGGCCAAGGATTCCAAGGACCCTCTTTCTCTTGAAGTAATCATCCTACCTACTGCCCAAATTACTCCAACCGCCAAGAAAACCACATTCATCATCCCGCAATCGCCTGATAAAACATCCAAAAAAAACACCTTCTCCAAACCAAAAACACCATTATCTTCTTAAAAAATCCAAAAGCAAACTTCTAAAAAATCAAAATAAAAAAGGCCAAGCCCTCCCTGCGGTAAGAGGAAAATCCTCAAACCCTTGTCGCATTTATTCTTGATCAAACCAATCAAATGCCTAACCTGAATGATCCTTCACTTACCATCGGGATGAGAAATTCCAAGACCATTTTAAAGATTCCCTCTGTGATCCACTACCCTTGCTTGATGATGTATTTAAGGATCCAATTGACGCGACCCTAGCCTCTGTTGGGTCGCCTAGAAGTGAAGTCTTAGAAAAGATTATTGATGACCCACTCCTCAAGGGTAAGCCAATTGCCTCTGAGGAAGCAGACGAGACACACCTACCTTAGTCACCAAAGCAAACAAGCAAACAAACTAGGCAACAAGAAGCAATGAAGGACAGTGATGACGATGATGAATACTTCAAATTCATAGAGGACAACTTTGGAAAAGCAATGCGAGATGGATTTAAAGACATGTTCCAATGCCAAACCAATTTTCAAGAAAATCAATTGAGAAGCCAGAAAAAAAAACTTCAAGACTAAGAACAAAAAAAAAACTTCAAGACTAAGAACTCAAGCTGGACAATTCAGATCTTCATCGTCAAGCTTGATTTGACAAAATAGAGTAAGAGATTTCCATGCTTAAAACATAAAATGAAGCAACTCAGACCTAGATTTAGGTGTTAAACAGTTTAATCAAGCAAGCATCACTACGAACTGATGGGTAGCCCAAGGCCTTACTGAGCTATATCCATACGACAATTGTTAGCCTCGTGCCTGCACCTCACTATTTGCTAGAACTTGAGGAGCTCCTTACTGAGTTTAAAACAGAACATAGTACGATGATAGAACCTTCTGAACTACGTCAAGGATACATTTGAGGATGTATATGTTTTTCTTCTTTTGTAATATTAGCTTTGTACTTATATAATTTATATTCCATTGTACTTTGTATCCGTTGCAATGTAAGTACAAATTTTGATGCATTCATTCTGCGTTTTACTTTTCCTGTCATAAGTCTTAGCTTTCTGCATTTAAGTACTTTAATTTTTCTTCACCAGGATACCTTCAATTATATAATTATGCAAGTTAAGTGTTATTTTTCATTTAGGCGGATAACTTGTTAAGAAAACCTACTTAGAAAATATTTCTAGAAAGTTCACTAGGCGAGCAAGCTTTACCCTTAAACCTCTTTTGTAAGTTTTTTCTGCGATAAATTTTATCATTCAATTCTTAGCAATGACCTTGTTACATTCTAAATTTAGGAGTGTGCGAGGTTCGAACTAAAGCTTTTGAAATAGAAAGATCCTATCAAGGTGTTTCAAATAAGGCATTTTAACAAGAGTTAAAGCAAAGTAAAAAATGAAGTAAATTTAAAAATTTTGTTTATTCTTTTATTCAATTAAAATAATAACTCTAATGTTGTTGCCTCTCACAAAAACTAAGAAGCAAAGCTTCAACAAAATCTAAGAGTGAAAAGTAAAAAGTAAAAGAGTTATAGATGAGGAGATGAACGAACTCATAGAGTACCTAGATTTCTCACTCAATGCCAAATCCTAAATAAATAAATAAAAGTTATTCTCCAAAAAGCACCCAAAATTCTAGTTTTAGTCATTTCATTTCTAAAATTTGAAAATAAGAATTTCAGGTAATAAACAAGGATATTTTAATACTTAAGCTTGGCGTGTTCTGAACCTAGAAATATTTTCATAGTAGGGAGTATGCACGAGAGTAAAGCCTAATGGCGAGTAAGGCTAACTTGCATTATGAGAAGTTTAGGCGATGCGAAGAGGAAGGTAAGTCTTTAAGGTGGAGTTGTGCTTGGGGACAAGCATTGATATGGAGCTATGCTTGAGGAGAAACATTGTTCTAAATTTGGGGGTATGATAACTTGTAGAAATACAAGTTATTGTAGCCTTTTAGGTAAAACAATGGTGTTAGAATGCGGGATATAGTTCAAAAACTTGTAGCTTTCATTGCAAATTAATAAAGATAAGAGAATATAACTTACACAAGTCTCCACACCTGATTTACCATTCTTTTTAGTATGTTTATCGTACGATAATGAAGAAAAGAAGAAATATAATGAATCGCAAGAGTAACGTGTGCAAAAACTTAAGCAATAAAAAGATTGCCTTGCGATTAACATCACTAGGCGAGATGCCATATCATCACGAGAAGAGATTCACTAAAAGACAAGCATGGTATTGCAGGATGCTACATCATCACGAAAAGAGATTCACTAGAAGATAAGAAGATTGTCGAATGATTATTGCAAGATATGACTTGACAAGACTGCATTTAACGCTGACATGTGCAGAAAAATAAAAGCTTTCTACCTAACATAGCTTATAAAAAGCCTCCATCTCTACCATGAAATAGGAGGTCTCTGAATGGACCAAAATGAAGAGAAGCTCCAGGAAGCTTGTCTTCATGAGAGCTAATGGAAAGGGATAGCCTTTCTCCTTTTATAGAAGTTCTTGCCATCTTTACCACTTTTTCGACCAACTTCTGAGTAAAAGCTTAGACAGAGATTAGAGAGAGAAACCACAATCCCTTCCCCTAACTTGTAAAAGAGCAAAGGAATACATTGTTATGCATTCTGCAACTCATCTCCCTTTTTTACTTTTCATTTTTGTACTTTCAATGTAATGTGTTGGCTATTTATATTATTTCCATGGCCAAAAATCCTTCATCTATCAATACATGGCATCTTTATTCACTATCAATCTATCATTTCTTTACTATTCATCTTGTTTGAATGTCTTAAGTAGTTTAAGCTTGTGAGAAGTGTTTGATAAGAGATCTTTACTTATATGCTTCATTGCATTTAGCTGATCTTGATTCCATTCGCTTGGACAGCATTCGCCGCCAACTACTCGAGAGAGTAAGTAATAAAGACATAGCTAAATGTGCGTAGGAAGGAGTTTGAAAACAAACTTCATCCTGGTCATTAACCTCCATCATTTGTGTCCCAAAAAGAGAACAAGTGTGGTATCTTGGCGCAAAGAAGTTGTCTACCTTAAAAGAGAGGTAATGCAACTCTTATAAGTAAGGAAACCAAGATAGCTATCGTCTAACCTATCTTTATCATTTGTATCCCGAGAGGCGAGTAAGTATGGCATTTAGGCATTCAAGAGGTGACTTGCATCAATTAAAAGATGGCTAGGTGGTGTCTATCGCATTAGGAACCACCACATGGCTTAAATTGCCTATAACACAAAGACTTTCCTTTACATTTCTTTAACACATGTTAGTTCACTGTCCTAATCATGCCATTCCATGCCACCTTCTACAGAACCTCTAGTATAAATAATAGGATTAATACATACATGTATACTTCATACTGTATAGATATTATATACTACCTGAATGAGAAGTAGACATTATAGTTAAGTTTGAGGGAAATTCCCTGTGTTCGACCCTAACCTAGAGACATAGTGAGCATATCACATAAGATGACCATATCTTATTGCATAGCTTAGTTACATGCTTAGAACCTCAATGACACACCATCAAATCCATTGATTTTGTGAAAAGAGGTTTACGATGGCATTAGTAAAATGATAAATCCATCACACCTGTACATCACAGCATTGAATTTTACAACAAGCAAATAGCAAAATAGGGTGCTACTGATGCCTAAAGTTTTGTCTTGTATGTACTGTATAGAGGGATAGGGCTTCCACATCTAGAGTTTCGTCCCATAGATACAAAGAGTTCAAGATATAACAAGAAAGAAAGAAAAGAGAAAGTTGAAAGATAAGTTTGAAAAGAAAATTGCTTTGCCAAGTTTATGTATATTTTGATAATTAAAGTTTTTATTATCATGCTTTGTTTTAAAAGTTGTCACTCACGGAGCTTTATAGCTCATCCTTTCAATGTTTAATTCCCCTAAAGGTAGAGATCATGGTTCCAACACCTGTTAAAGCTTCACTTACTTTGTTAGAAGTTTGACTAGATTTTTATACGGCTCATTCCATTCATGCATGATAAATTATAATTAAGCTAGTAAAGGACTTAGTAATCGTTGTATATAATAGACTAGTGTGGAAGTTTTTTTTTTTAGTTTATAATAGTGTTATCTGGTTGGGACTCTGAACTTCATTTTGTCTATATAAGACTATTGAACAGGTTGTCCATTGGTTGGCTAAACCTTAAGATGTCTTGCAAAGAATTTAATTTATTAATTCCAAGTTTAGACATTTCTTTTCGCACTATATGTCTAAGTTTAATTTAAATGAGATATTTAAAAGTTATAGGTTAAGTAGAATTGATGGGTGTCATTATAAGAAGAGCAATGTCGGTTAACTTCACACCACATCTCGAGCCTAGTGAAGAGGTGCTCCGAGATGGGGTGTGACAAAATTATATGTATATATATGTAGTTAAATTATGGAAGGGTAAAGAATAATTATATTGTTGGTAAAAATATAATTATGGTGAAAAAATATTTATATTTTGGAAAAAGAGAAAAGTTTGATGTGATATGATAATTAATTGAAGAAAGAGAAGATTAGATTTAGTTATTTGAAGATGGAAAAAGAAATAAAAATAATAATAGTATTTATTATTGTTGTTATTCTTGTTGTTGTTGTTGTTATCATCATTATTATTACAAAAAAAGAAAAAAGAGGTCCCTCGTTATGGATTCATCTTCTCCATCTTATCATCTTCCTCCTCACTCAAACCCTAGCCCGCTGCTGTCAAGAAGCATCACCACCTTGTCTACAGTCTGTCAAAGCCTCCTTTTATGTCATAGTCAGATATCTCTTTCCATTCCAAGCTTTCTTGAGCAGCCAAGCCTTGCGTTAGACGAGCATCATCTAGTATTTCGTGCACAAGTTATCTCTATTCGTGTTCTTTGTCAAGCCATGTTCCCAAGTCAAGTCCCCTTTTGTTCGAGCCACACGAACCACGACCCTATCCATTTTGAGTCATTTAGCCACGTGCCCTTATCCTTCTAATTGCGTTTTGTTTTAAGACCATACTTTTTTATGAGTCTTTTGATGGATTTTGATGGGTTTTGGATATACCTGATAACTTGTAGAAATACATTTTATTGTGCCATTTTATCTAAAATAATGAAGCCTTATCGCATAATAACAGAAGAAAATATGGCAAAAATTAGAGAATTTGACTAACTTGTGTATCGCATATTACAGAAAAACTTTATCCATGTTTTATCGCATTTTACATATTTTTATTGAACGTTATATGGGAAGATGTGTTCAATCAATCGAGCAATCAAGCTAGGAGATTTGATGCACTAGCAGACAAATTTGGTTGGTTCAAATGTTAGGAAAGTGACAAAAGGACGTTTATGCAGTATGCTGCAGCTTTAATCAGAAGCATTAATTAGGTATGGAATGTTATGTCAACTTCACTCCCGCGTATAAATAGAAGACTCTACTTCATAACAAAGTGTGAACCTTTGAGTCGGAGAGCAAGTTCATTATCTTTCATTCTTTCTTTCTGAGTTATAGATGAGAGCTTAGAATAACAAGACAGTAAGTGTTTTCTTAATAATTTCCCTCTCATAATCAGGCAAAAATCAGAGCCAAAGAGTATGATAGGCCTGATTTTATTATATTACATTGTAGTATGTACATAGCCAAGAGGCCTAATAATATGTTTATAATAGTAATGCATTTCTTCTATCATTCTCTCATTTCTCTGTTGATATTCATGTTTAATCTATTTAATTAGTTCATGAGTAATGAAATTCATTATTAATACTAGAAAATTGGAATGTATGTCTTCTAAGTTTTGTTTAGCTAAACATGGATGTTAAACATTGTGTATTCGAGAGAAAGACAATGGTATTGATAGCAATCATCGGACAAGTGAAAGCACATATTTAACTAAGCAAGCGGCAAAGAGATTGTAGCAATACAATAGTATCTCCAAATTTATCCTAGGCATAAGTTGCAAGAAATGTTAACTTGTGCAGAAAAAGCACCAAGAGGTGAGCAAGTATTTAATTAAGGATAAGTTACTTGTAATACAAACAAACTGATTAGATACAAATCATTTCTTAACTTTATGTATTTGGATCTCGAGAGGCAAGCAAGTATAACACAGGCGTCGAAAGGTCACTCGGTTTAATTCTGAAGTTAATAAATGATTTGTATCGCCTTGAACTATTAAGCATGATACATTGCAATTAGTTAATTAAACATTCCTTCCTATTAGTTAACTAAGCACGATACATTGTATAGGTTATACCGTATGAGTTTAGTTACATGATAAGATCATTAGGAACATTAATTCCCTGTGTTCAACCCTAGACTTACCAAGAAACCTCTATTTGCTTACACTTGGACGATAAAGAGGAAAACTTGTATTACACGCATATCATTAGAAGATTAGCAACGTATGAATAGAATATGCACCTTTTATCGCATGAGCCTATTCTAGTCGTCTGGTAAGTTGCTCAATTAGAGCCATAACATGACATATCTACGAACAACTGCATATGCACATAATGAAAAAGGCAATACCCATCAAATAATAGTTTGGCTCAAAGAATAGTTTACTTTTTGTTCTAATTGAAGTTTTTCTTTTAAGGATCAATTGGCAAACTTTGGAAACTTATTATGTAAAATATTTTCCATCAAAGTTGAATTGGTTTCAACCCCAAATTGTGTAATTTAATTTGGGAATTTTTTTTTAATGATAGCAAATTATTAATTTTTATTAAATAAGGTATTGAAATCTTTCCCTTTGTGATTAGGATCAAACTAATTGGAAAAATTTGCTATTAATTAGTGAGTAATATTTTTAGCTAATCTCTCAAGTAAGAGGTTCTACTACTCGACCTCAAATATGAATTTAAGAGCTTGCATATATTTACTATTACTCATTGAGGTAGCTAAAATACATAATGTGATGTTGTAGCTGATGGCTAATATTTGATGATGCTTTTGCATGTTATATGGATTACATGATTATGGACTTTGTGATTGATATTTCATACAATGTTTGAGATTTTTGTTACATGCTTTGGACTGTGGTGTCCCTATTAACTTTGACTATTAAGATGTGTACCTACATGTACAGTATCCCTCGGGATCACCACTGTGCATAGATTTATGACTATGTGCGTTCGACAGGATCACCAGTTTGTCATGTCATATTTTATAACTGGTCCAAAGAGATCACTTATAGCCCGATATCATGTGTGTTCCTCCAAGTTCATCGATTAATGATAGTGTTCCTATAAGATCACTAGATTACGTGTATTCCATTGGACACACGATAGTTTTTGGTACCTCCTAATGGGAAGTTACAGATCACCTAGCGAGACTTGTAGTCGCTCACTTACTGGGTATATGTTTATACTCAATTTTTTCTATATTTAATATTTTAGGCAAAGATAGAGATAATTGAAGGCTGACAAGAGATAGGAAGGGCACGTGAGGACTTAGTCTTTGCTTTCGCTTTTCATTTTATATTTATATTATTTTGACTTTAATTATTTTTTTAATTCATTAATTATTTCATGATGTTTTCTTTAAAGTTTAGATAGGGCCTGAACTAGGATTATGTTTACATAGTATTTTTTTGGTTTGCCAAATCATGATTTACGGACAGTTGTTTTAAATTATGTAATAAAGAATTGTCATTTTTCTCTTTTCTTTCAAATGTAAAGTTAAGGTCAAACGTGGCCGCATCTTTCTTTATTGCATCCTCTTCTGATAGGACTATAACGAGGACGTTAAGGTCTGGGCATAAAGGTTCTTTATCTTTGAACGTATGATGGAACGGTGAGGAGTGGATGATTAACATAGAAGTTTGTCATGTAGAAGAGTCTAGGTGTAAGCAAATGGTTTGGTTCTCTGGAAGAGAAGGGAAGTCTTCTTGTGGTGGCAAGGACGAATGAGAAGGTGTAGAGATAGAGTGGGTAATGAGGTAGTGACGGTGGTTTTATAGTTCACAGTCAAGCAAGGGCTTCAATGACTTGAGAGATGGGCGATTTGGGTGGAGATGGTGGTAGAGTATTGTGAGGACGGAGGGTAGAAAGTGTTTGCTTTGGTGGGGAAGGAGGATGAGGTCTATCCTCTTTAAGAGGGAGATAGAGTTCTTATTTTGAAGTAGAGGGGAAGTGTCGTCTGATGCAATTCAGGAAAAAATGCTTCCAACAAGGTTTACCTTCTTAGGTATCACCTACTTACGGCAAAGGGGTTTGCTCACAAAGGCCTTTCCTACGACCGTATCAACCTTTAACTTCTTAGCCAATGGAGTTTGGGTTGATTTGGCCTTCCTTTTTAGCAATAGCGGCAATTAAGATTCTTTTTCATTTTCTTCTTCCTCGTCTGCCTTTTCCTTTCTTGAGGTCTTGAGGTGACGCTCCTCCTCTTTGTTTTGATGGAAGGTGATGACTCTGTTAAGTGTTGTCGGGCTACATCGCCCATAAGGCATGTTTATTTATGGAATTGGGCCATTGTGGATGGGAATGGTTTGTCGCCTTTGAAGTTCTCCATCCAGGCGTGGAAGGCCTCTTGGATGATCATTCCCAAGTCAAACGCTTGCTTGGTAAGTGTATAATGGAGTAACATGGCTTATTTGAAAGACATCGTACTATCATGCAATGTAGAGATGATCTTCTTTTTCATAAAGAATAACCACACATTGGCTTTATTGTGGGTATAAGTGAAGCCACCATGTTTGTGTCTTTTCCTAGTCCACGCTTGGCCATGCAATAGTTCTCAAGACTTTCCTGGCGATTCGTGTGGTTGGATGGTTTATCAATTCAAGGCCATGGTACAATTTTGCCTCGTTGAGGGGTCCATATAACTCATTCATGACCTCCGTAGGGAAGGATACCTTCTCTCCACTACCTTCGCATATAGGTCAGTTGGGTGAAATTTTACCTTATAAAACAAATCCACCACGTCCAATCTAACTTTGGTATCCTTCTCAAAGAATTTTTCCCATCTAAACATTTTGATGGGTCTGCATAGGAATTCTTGTAATGCACTCTTAAACGGGAATAATCTCTTTTTCAATTTTTATCAATTTGTCAAATTTTTTTACACTTATCTCCCTGCCTTTCTGGGCATTTTCTGGTCTAGCTATCCAAGTCTTTTTTTTCTTCATTTTCTTGGTGCAGTGGCTTTTAATCCTAGAGCTTCTAGTGAAAGCCTTGGCTCAAAGGGACTCATATTTTCA
The DNA here is from genome assembly GCA_037974545.1 of Cucumis variabilis. Lineage (NCBI taxonomy): Eukaryota > Viridiplantae > Streptophyta > Magnoliopsida > Cucurbitales > Cucurbitaceae > Cucumis > Cucumis variabilis. The sequence goes on from JBBPDI010000003.1 coordinate 10,645,732, forward strand.
ACTTCTTCTTCGAATTCTGCCGCCAAAACCTCAAGGCAATCTACCTTCAGTTTTTCAGCGGCCTTGTTTTTTGCCACCATATCCTCAATTTGCTCGATAAGTTTTACAAGTTCCTCCCCTTTCTTTTCCTCTTTTCTCTTCTTAGCAGCTTAAACCTCCATTAAATTTTCTTTTGAGCCCGCTAGGGACTCTATATTTCTTTTCTTTTCTTTTCTTTTCTTTTCTTGGAACTTTTGGTGGAGACGAGCAGCATCGTCTTCTTCATTGGCCTTCCTTGCCTCATTCTGTTCTCTTTTTCTTCTTGCTTCCATCATACATGCCTTATCTGCGCGTTCTCGCTTCCTTCTTTCTCCATTCCTTAATTCTTCTCATTCTTAGTTTTTTTCCTTCCTCGCGTGTTCTTGGCATTCCTTTTCTAACCGTCGAATATACTTAATGACTTTTTCAAAATCCTCTTCGTTTACAACGATCTCAAGTGTTTGATCCTACCCATTAACTCCCACAATCACCTTTCCCGCAACATGCCTTAACTGTTTATAAAATGATTGTGTGTCTACCCTGTCATTCATACAATCTATCGCAGGCTCCAAATCAATTAACCCTTTGTAGATCTACTCCTCTTATCTCATCCATTCGCTTGTTGAGGCAATAGGTTTAGGGTTTGCCCTAAGGGTCATTGGACTTTCTTTGAATTAGGTCTATCAAAGTGGACATGAGAGGGATTTTCTTTGCAAAGTCCTCAAGTCTAGGTTTATTCGAAGAAAACTCTTGAGTGTTGGGAGATTTTCTAGTGACAGGTTGTTTGGATGCAAATGGTTTGGAGGATTCCTCCTTCCTTTACAAGGGTTTGGCAAGGACAGAAGTTTTTGGGTTGGTTGTTTGCTCATCAACCATAAGTCTAGTTGGAAGGTATAAAGATTTGGATGACGTGTTTTATGAGGGTGATGAGTTTTACGATGAGGGTTTGAGATAATTTCGATCGTGTAACAAGCGTAAAGAGAGTCAATAAAGGTTTACAAAGGGTTTCTCTTTGTTATTTATAAGTGAAAAGCGACAATATTGTCATTATTAGGTTTCATAGAATTAATTGCAATCCAATACTAAGGAGGCACATCCCTTCGTAGGCAAAAGTGACCATTGCAATTAATGCAATGCTTCGAATTCCACCATGTCTGTACAGTTCCCTAGGCAATATTAAATTTTCAGCTGAAAACTTCATTCTTATCACCTAAAATTGTGCCCCATACTTTTCTCAGATTACCCTCACTACTTGCATACAACTTTCTCTTGTTTCCCTTTAGTCATAAAATAACTATTCTATCTTAACTAAAAAGTGTTGGAATTTTTGTCCTAAAACTCGTAGTTTGTAATCATATTCTGTTCAATAAAGTCATTATTGAGAAATTGAATTTTATAATCTTAAATCTAATAAACTAAGTCCCGAGGCTATTTTTTAAATAAACTTGAACTTTATGTGAAGACATAAACGTGGATCAAGTTCAAGTTAATAGCCTGAATAGTCTATAGTATATGAATAAAGGTTGGGCGCCTTGTTCAGACAAACTGTGGATGCGGCCTGCTTTGTAGTTAGTACAAATGAAGTGATCCTTAATCGTTCATGTAGAGACATGAAAGTGGGAGTATCCTATGTAAAGTGTTTACATAAGACTGAACCATGAAATAGTCACTTTTACGTTTTAACATCGTTTATTGTTTAAAATTGACTATCTCGATTATTGATAACCTAGATAGCTTAATCTTAATCCTGAGCTAACTATGAACTACTGTTCACATGAGATTATCCTTAGATCTGCATAGGTGAGGGCAGCTCATCAGCGTTGGCCCAATAAGCCTTCCATTTCAAGGGTAAG
>JBBPDI010000003.1:10655507-10670070 GCA_037974545.1 Cucumis variabilis
GCGATAGAGATCAGTTAACTATCTTCTAATTAAGGCAAACACCTCTCAATGTCTTAACGCCACACTTGCTCGCCTCTTGGGATGCAAATAATAAAGTTTAGTTAAGTGATAGCAATAAAAAAGAGTTGCTTATAAAACTCATATTACCTCTCTTTTCAGAGTGGCAACCTCTCAGTGCCAAACACCACACTTGTTCTCCTTTTGAGACATAAATGATCGAGGTTTAATCGCCATGATGGAGATTTAATCGCCAAGATGGAGTTTGTCTTCAAACTCTTTCTTGTGTGCGTCAGTTATGTCCTTACTACTTACTCCCTCGTGTAGTTGATGATAGACGCTAGCCAAGCGATGAAGCAAAGCTCAACTAACGCGATGAGCTTTATAAGTTAGACTTCTTATCACGAACTTATCACAGACCTAAACTACTTATAACACTTTGACAAATAAACAGTAAAGAAATTATAGACTGAAAAGGGATAAATTTGTAATGTATTAAAGAATGTAGGCCTTTGGCCACTGTACAATATAAACACCATACATTACAATAAAATACAAAAATGGAAACTAAAGAGATAAAAGTCAAGCCGCATAATGCCTAAGCATTCTTTGGCTCTTTTACAAGTTAGAGGGAAGAAAATGGTGTTTCTCTCTCTAGCTATCTCTAAGCTCTCACTTACTATTGACTGGAGAAAAGGATGACCGTTTAGAGAAGGCAAAAAGGCTAGTCTTTCCACTTGCTCCAATAGAGCTCTCTAGCTTTTGGTTCATTTAGACCAGACAATGTACTTGGTGGGGAAGGAGGCTTTATATAGACTACTTTCTGCGAGTAACTTCTGTTCTTCTTATCATGTCAACGTCGATTCTAGTCTCATTCAGTCACATCAACTCCAACTATCATTCTTGTCTACTAGAGAATCTTCATCAAATGATGATGTAGTTCCTCGCCTAGGGATGTTATTCACCAGGCAAGGCTCCTATCATGTAGCTTTTGCACGCGTTCCTCTGCGATTCATTGTTTCTTATTTGCTCTATAATCTTGTGTAAAACAATGAAAAAAAAGGGTTAAAACAGACTTGGAGACTTGTGCAAGTTGTATTTTCTTATATTTATGAATTTATGATAGAAGCTATGTGTTTTGACCCATTATCATGTGTTTTGGTTCCATTGTTCTACCTAAAATGCCATAATAACTTGTATTTATACAATTTATCACCTATGCATAGGATAATTTCGTTTGAATAGAAATTCATAGTTAGCATAGGATTAAGATTAAGTTACCTAAGTCATCAATAATCGAAATGGTCAGTTTTATATAGTCAATGATGTTATAACTTAAAAATGATTATTTCATGATTTCAGTCTTATGTAAACTCTTTACACAGGATGCCTCCACTTTCATGTATCTGCATGAATGATTCAAGATCACATCATTTGTACTAACTACAAAGCGAGTTGCATCCATAAAGTTCCCAAAATAAGGCGCCCACCCTTATTCATATACTATAGACCATTTGGGCTATATACTCGAACTTGATCCACATTTATGTCTCTACATAAAGTTCAAGTCTACACTAGATAGACTCGAGACCTTGGTTTATTGGATTTAAGATTATAGTATTCTATTTTCACTAATAAGTCTTCAATAACCACTTTATTGAATAGAATATAATTTAAAATACAAAATACAAGTTTTAGGACAAAAATTCCAACACATTTCATTAGTTTTGTTCTTCACTACAATTATTCCCCTTTTCTTTGGAACACATTGCACAAGGCTAACCCATTCACTATCTGTAATTGGATAGATGATCCTCGTATCAAGCCATTTAATAATTTCTTTCTTTACAACTTATTTCATCTCGGGGTTCAATCGCATCTGAAACTTAATGGTTCCTCTTGCTCTTCCTCCAGCTTGACTTTATGTATACAATAGGATGGACTTATTCCTTGAATGTCCGTTAATGTCCATCCTATCACCTTCTTGTGGCGTTTCAGCATATTCAATAATGTCTTCACTTCTATGGCATTTAATTGGTCAGAGATGAAGATGGGTAGAGTGTCATTCTCCCCAAAGTATGCATATTTCAGGTGGTTAGGTAACGGCTTGAGCACTAGTTTTGGTGGCTCTTCAATTGATGCCTTATTCTTTCTATCGCCTTTAGTTTACAGATCCAAAGGTTTAAATTTCCTTGTACCAAACATGGCATTCACTTCTTCCAGGATGTAATCAGGGCCCTCTTCTTCAAAGACTTCTTTAGGGCTAAACAGTTCAGTGAATACCTCTTCCTCGCAATAATCCCACTCAAGGGATTCTATCACGTTGCAATTTTCAACATCAAAGGGGAACTTTTTTGTGTTCATGACATTGAATTTGACTTCTTAGTCATTAAGTTGAATGGTCAATTTGCCTTGGTGGACATTTATAAGGGCACGACCGTTTAACAGAAAAGGCTGCCCCAAAATGATAGGTACATCTCAATTAATTTCATAGTCCAAAATAACGAAGTCTTTAGGGAAAAAAATGTGTCCACCTTCACCAAAACATCTTTAATCTTTCCCTCAAGCTGCACGATGGATCTATCAACAAATTAGAGTACCACTTGAGTAGGTTGAACCTCTTATATCCCTAATTTTTTGAAGATAGAAAGAGGCATCAGGTTAATGCTTGCTTCTACGTCACACAATGTGCGACCAAGATCCATCCCACCTATAGAGCATGGTACGGTGAATCTTTCAGAGCCTATCATCTACTCTAGTATCCCATTCTTGAAGGCATCGCTTGTTGTCTGTGTTAGAGCTACTATTTCAAAATAAGTCATCCTTCTTTTCTTTGCGAAGATATCTTTCAAGAACTTCACATAAGAAGACATTTGCTCTAACGCATCAACAAGCAGAATTTTGATGTGAAGCTGCTTCAAGATGTCTAGAAACTTTTGAAATTTTTGTTTGTCACATTTCTTCTTTAGGCGACCAAGAAATGGAGGAGACGGTACAGGACGTTTAGATACTTTGCCTAGTTGTTCATCTTGCCTAAGGTTTTCCATGTTCTTGTTTTTCTGTTCATCATTATTTTGCAAGGAAGAAGTGCTTGTTAATATATCTATGTATGAAAAGTAGTCATGGATATGGCAATATGAGCTCTAATTGAGCGACTGTTCGGTGACTAAATAGGACTATGCATTAAAAGGTGCATTCCTAACCATACGTTGCTAAATCGTTAAATATAAACATCATCATGCAAGTTTTTCTCTCATTCACCAAACTGTGAGCAAAGAGAGGTTTCCTGGTAAGTCTAAGATCAAGCATTGGACATTTAAGATCCTAATTTATCCTATTGTGCGATTAAATCATGTAGTATGATCTATACAATATGGCATATGGATTGTATACTTTCTATTCTACTATTTACACTATGATGCTTTTTTTAGTGCAAGATGACATGGTGAGATGAGGGAAAATGAATAGAGAACTCGTTACAGACATGACAATGTAGGAATAATCTATTTATCTAAACGCAATAAACTGTACTCAATGACTTAAGGCAATACAAAGCATACTTGAACTCTGAATTAAGGCGAGTTGCCTCTCGTCACCTTTGCTATACTTGCTCACCTTTAGGATCCAAATATACAAAGTTAAGTTATGATTTATATCTAATCATTTTATAAGCATTCTATGTTGTTTTTTCTTGATTAAGGCAGGCAACCTCTCGGTGCTTTTGCCACACACATTGTCATTTTTGCAATGTATGTGAATGATGAACTTGGCAGTAAGAATGCATTCTCATCAATTGCGTAGTTTGGTATGTGTTCTCATTTGTCAGATGATTACAATCAAAATCATTTTCTTCTTTAAAATATACAATGTTCTTAACATCCACACTTAACTCAACAGAACTCAAAATACAAACATCATGATTCTCTAAGCATTAAAACACATTTTGTCGCTTCAAGCTAATTAAACATATCAAAGAAAGGAAGAAGCAAGAATACGAGAGAATGAAATAAAAAGTGCAATGTATGGAATAAAATAACTTTAGGCCTTTCGGCCATGGAGTACATATTACAACACAATACGATATAAAAATAAAATGGAAGATAGAAGAAGGAACTACGCCTCAAAGTATGATTTCTCATTCTCCTTGCCTTTGATTTTTTTCTATTAATAAGGAGGAGAATGGAAGGGGGAAGAACTCTCTCTCTCTTTTGTTCTGGACTCTCACCTAGAAACTCAGGGAAATGGAGGTTGGACAATGTTTGAGCTTGCTTTCCAGCAAAAATCATGCACACCTTGTTCTGAAGTGAGAGGCTTCATTTACAGGCAAGTCTTGATGTTACAGGAGGCCATGCACCATTAATGCTTTAAAAAGTTGCAACGACGCCGCACAGATTGTTCTCTTGTCCTTTTTCAGACTTTCGGGCCAATCAATTTTGTTTGTTGGTGCTCTAAATGCCTAGCACGCTTCTTTGTCGAATACCTTGGTTGAATGCGTCTTCTCGCCTAGACGTTATTTCGCCAAGCTTTACTTCTGTTGCCTAGAAATCCTGTGATATAAGCACTAAAACGCACTAAAATAGGGATAAGACTCTTTCATGTTACGTTATTCACAAGTTAGCGAATTCCTCTTCTTTTTCCTTTGTTTTCTTCTATTCTTATGCGTTCAAACCTCATTATTTTGCATAAAAGGCTACATACTCAAACTATGTAGGCTATATACTCAAACTTGATCCACGTTCATGTCTCTACATAAAGTTTAAGTTTACTAAAAAATTAGCCTCAGGACCTTTGTTTATTGACTTTAAGATTATAGTATTTAAATTCTCAATAACGACTTTATTGAATAGAATTTCATTTACGAGTTTTAGGACAAATTCCAACAAAAATTTTCTTACTTCAATCTTCTTTTTTTGCAACAATACCTAACTCTTGTTACTAATAACTTCATTTAGTTGCAATTTCATGCTAAAAAAATGATCTTATCAAGGATTAATTTTTGCTATACATTTTTGTCTATCATTGAAAATTACATTTAGCGCATGACAATTTCCCAAAAAGGCTTCATTCTCTGCATTTAACCAAGATATTTTTAGTTAAGTACAAACTTTCCCATCAGCATAAGTTATTGTAGAATGCTCCCATTTAGTCACCATTGTCGTCCAGGTTTTACAGTCAATAGATTCAAGAAAGTGTATCATTCTAGCCTTCCAAAAAGCATAATTTGACCATCAAGAACTGGAGCCTAGTAGTAGAGCTACCTCCATGTATAATGTCCATAGCTTAACACACGAAACCACGTTCTGATACCAAATGAAAATAAAAATGCACCAATTAACTATGTGACTTATGCTACATTAAGGCTAATAACTGAAGTAACAACATGAGTAACAAACAACAGAAGTAATAATCAGAACATAGAAAATTAATGACCTAATTCGATGACACAACATCTACATTTGAAGGGTCTCAAACCCATAAAAAGAGATCATGTATTGCCTTATGAAATAGTTTATGAGTACGTGATTATTATATTAATTGTATACACATCAACGTGACATAGGATAATGTCGTACATAGTCAATCTAAGTTTACTGATACTATATCCTTAGAGTGCTCTACACTGAACACGTCAATGTACACCAAGGTATGCTCTTGATAACTTGTAGAAATACAAGTTATTATAGCCTTTTATGTAAAATAATGAAGTCTTATCGCATGAAAATAAAAGAAAGCAGAGGAAAAAGTAGGTGATTTGATTATTTTGTGAAATACGTGATATAGAAGAACCTTATCTCTGTTTTACTATGCTTTGATGTTCTTATCGCAGGATTTTTAAGCAAAAAGGAGTGAAGTTTAGTGATACCATGTCTATGTGAGATGATCCATCAACCTTTGCAGCGGAAAGAAATATGAGCTAGGCGATTAAGTCACTAGCAAACAAAAGTGATTAGCGGAAATTTAGAGAAAGGACAAAATGACGATTGCGCAGCGCCACTACAACTTTTCAAAGGTCTTAATGGCGTGTGGCATCCTTTCAACATCAACTCTCACCTTTAAATATAGCCCCTCACTCTAGAATTCAGTGTGCACACATTGGACCAGAGAGCAAGCTCCTATATCATTCATCTTCTCCCTTCCCTTGAATTTTAGGTGAGAGCTTAGAGTAGAAAGAGAAAGAGACGTATTCTCTCCATCTTCTCCCTCATCTATAGAAAAAAATCAAAGCCAAAGAGTATGAGAAATCAAACTTTGCGACATAACACTTCTATTGTATTCCAGTTGTAATGTTTATTATATTGTTTTTTAAAATGAACATCATGGCCTAGAGGCCTAAAGTTACTTTTATTGAAGTAATGCATTTATTCTTTCATTCTCTCATATCTCTTGTCTTTTCCATGCTAAATTGGTTTGATTAGATAGGTAGTAATAAAATGTGTTTTTGTAACATAGTGAATCAGAATGAGTGTCTTATGAGTTTTGCTAAGTTAAACGTGAACATCTTAACATTATGCATTTGAAAGAAGAGCGATGATTTGGATTGTAATCACCTAAAAAATGAGAAATGCATTTAGCTAACCGAATGGCGAGAAGATTGTAGTAATGCAATCTTATCGCCAAACTCATTCTTTGCATACATAACCGAGAAGATATTGTGTGGAGAATGTGCTGAAAGGTTGCTCACCTTAATTAAGGATAAGTTGCTAATAAAACATTCAAGATGATCATACACAAATCATAGCTTAACATTGTGTATTTGCATCTCGAGAGGCGAGCAAGTATGTCACAAGCGGTAAGAGGTTGCTCGCCCTAAGTCTTAGTTGATATACAATTTGTATCGCCTTGCAGTATTAAAACACAAATTATTGCGTTTAGATAATTAAATTCTTCCTTCCTCGCCATGCTTATACTTAGTACACATATCATATTTCCATTTTGCCACGCTTACCTTGCACTGCCAAGCATAGTAGTGTAAATAGTTAGGATAAGTACCATACTATTCATAATATACCGCATGATTTAGTACGCGATAAGATAGGTTAGAAGATTAAATTTCTTGTGTTCGTCCCTGAACTCACCAAGAAACATCTCTTCACTTATACTTGGGTGATAGAAATAAAAACTTGTGTGATAATGTTTATTTCCATCAGTTTAGCAACACATGAATTGGAGTCAACCTTTTATCACATTATCCTATTTAGTTGCTTAATAGTCGTTCACTTAGAGCCTTTCACGTTACATTTGCGAGCACAATACTTATGAAACATAACGCATGAACTAACCAACAAAACAAACAAGCAGCTCCCCTTGAATTACTTATCATAAAGCAGCTTTAATGTCAAGCATTTCGTTGACCATTTACAACCCCTTCGCTTCTACTTTTTCAATCATTAACTATCGCAATAGTTAGATACCACACGTGATAAACTTCCTAAGATAAGAGATACAACAACCTATTTTTAATCAACACTTCCTGAAGATTCAAATGCACATTTTCTATCGAGAAGCTACACACCACAAAAGTGACAGACCTACACATAAAGGTCCACAACAAAACACAAAACCAACTCCAAAAAATCCAACTAAATCCAAACAAACCAAAACAACAAATCTTCCAGTTAGTTAGAATAGAATAGAAGGCTAACAATTTAAACAAATAAACAAATATATAAATAAAAATTGGAGCATCTGAGCTAACAAAATAAAATATCTAAAATAGGTAAAAGAACTAATCTAAACCTATTTTCTCTTGATTCTTGTCCAAAAATTATTCTTTAAATTCTTGCATTACTTTTTAATAACTCCTCTTTTCTATTAACAATTTTTCCATTAGTTTTGATTTCAAGAAAGTTTGCTATTTCATCAAGTACTCCTTTGAGTTTGACCCTTACTCTTATATACTACGGTAAAACATATTGAGTAGGAAAAATTATAAATACTTTTTAGACAAAAACGGTAAAATTTCCCTTAGTTCAATTTTCTTTGTTTGCAACAATACTCAACTCTTGTTACTAGTAATTTCATTTAGTTGCACTTTCTTGCCATAAAACGACCTTGCTATACATTATTTCCCAAAGAGGCTTCATCCTTTGCATTTAACCAAAATATTTTTGGTTAAGTAGAGACTTTTCCATTAGCATAAGTTACTATAGGATGCTCCCATTTAGTCACCATTGCCTTCTAGGTTTTACTGTCAATAAATTCTAGAAAGGCTATCATTCTAGCCTTTCAAAAAGCATAATTTGACCATTGCGGAGCCTAGTAGAAGAGTTACCTTCACAAATAATATCCATAGCTTAACACATGAAACCACACTCTGATACCAAATGAAAAGAAAAATGCACCAATTAACTTGGTGACTTATGTTAACATTAAGGCTAATAATTGAAGTAACAACATAAATAACATACAGGAGAAGTAATAATTAGAACACAAAAAAATAATGACCTAGTTTAATGACACAACATCCACATCTAAGGGGTCTCAAACTCATAGAAAGAGATCATGTGTTGCCTTATGAAATAATTTGTGAGTACATGATTATTGTCAAATGTATACACATCAACATGAAATAGAATAATGTTGTACATAGTCAATCTAAATTTACTGATACTATATCCTTGGAGTGCTCCGCACTAAACATGTCTCATGTACACAAGGGTATTCTCCCCCCTGAATTAGTTATCAAATGCCAAGCATTCTCTTGACCATTTTGCAACCCCCTCATTACTACTTTTTCAATCATTAACTATCGCAATAGTTAGATACCACACGTGATAACCTCACATAGATTAGGGATACAACAACCTATTTTTAATCAGAAATTCCTGAATATTTAAATGCAAGTTTATATTGAAAAGTTACACACCACAAAAGGGACAGACCTGCACATAAAGGCCTACAACAAAACACGAAACCAACCCCAGAAAATCCAGTCGAATCCAAACAATCGAGAACATCAAATCTTTTAGTTAGTTAGGATAGAATATAAGACTAACCATTTAAACAAATAAACAAATAAATAAAAGAAAATTGGAGCAACTGAGCTCACAAAATAAAATATTTAAAATAGGTAAAAGAACTGCTTTAAACCTGTAAAATGTGAGTGATTAAAATAACCGAGTTAATTTTTGAAGAATGCACCTACTCTTAATTAGTTGTGAACTAACAAGCTACCTTTTTTCAATTTTTTTTATTACTATTCACATTTGTTAGTTACCATTTGTTTATGGAACAAAATACGTTTAAAGGTAGGATGGTTTTGAAAAAAGTAAAAAGTAAATAAAAAAAAAATCCAAAAACCAAACAAATAACAAGAGTGAGTATTAAATAGGTTAGTTATGTAATTTTACTTAGGTATAAAACTTTAACTCGCAAAAGTCAAACTTTCATTTAGACATTGTTTTTTAAAAATAAAATAAATAAAAAGGTATATGTGCAATTTTCCCAAAATTAAAGGCTGCCTCCATGAAGGAAACAGCACATTGACGGAAGAGAAAGATAAAACATAGAGACAAACAAATATGAAAAAGAAGTGAAATGATATCGCGATAATTGAAAAGTGGATTTCAATTTATCGTGAGAATTTGTAATTTATTTGGTATTGAAAGGATCTCTTTGTCACTGTACACCACACATAATAAAATCACGCCACGTGAAGTTTCCTGGTGGACCCAACTCTAACTTCTCCACGTGTCACTATCCTACCTTCGTCGCAGTAATCATTCATTCGTCACCCTTTACTTCCCTCACCTCTCGACCTAAAAACAAAAATTTAAGAAAAAGTAAACCATGGAAGAATATCTACTTTTAAAGTTTGTGTTATAATATTAAATTTAGAGTTTATTTAAAGTTCACTGTGGAATGATGTTAATCTAATCTAATTCAAAATTCATATCTAATTTGAATGTCTTATCCTAGGTAGGATGTAAACAAATTGGGTTGAGCTGACACATTCTCAATTCAACCTATATTTTTAGGTTGATTAAATTGACAATTCGAATAACTCAAATTAATTTTTTAATCCAACTCAATTCGTAAAATATGAGTTTGGTTGTCGGGTAGTATTGTTTTTTTCTTTCATTTCTAATCCAACGATCGTTTAGCTTTCTAAACAATCGTTTACCCTTCTACGCTACATTTTAACAATCTTTTAACTTTCAATCTTCAAACGATCATTTACTTCTTATATGATTGGATAACTTTTCACATGATTTCGTTTAGCTTCCTACCCGATCGTTTAACAAAATAGTCATAACTTTACTTTTATTAAATAAATAATATATATAATGTAAGTATAAATATAGGTTGGGTTGAACCGAATTTTTCAACCCCCAACCCAATAAAAAAAAACCAAAATTTTTATTCCAACTCAACCCACATTTTAAACTAACTCAACTCAATCCAAATAATATGAGTTGGGTAGTCCAGGTTTAAGGTTATTTGGGTTGGACTTACACCCCTAGTTCTAGGTTCCTCAAGGTTCCTCACGCACTCGAGTATTTCTAAGATTCTTAATAATTTTGAATATACTCGCCACACCCTAAGAAACTTTTTAGGAGCCGTTTGGGGCAAAAATTATCTAGCACTATAATAACCCACCTATTATTACTATAGTAAATACTATTTAAAAATCTCCAATTAGCTACGGTAAATATTATTTTTAAAGCTTTCAATTTGTTACAATATTTACTATTTGCTATACAATTTTTATTAATTGACATTTATCATTTTTTTTATTTTTTTCTAGTGTTTACTATTTTTTATTAAATTAAAATTATCTACGTATAAAACATATACTATTATAACCTAAACTAAAATCATCTACCCTTTCGTCAAGTACAAACTATAATAATCTAAGATTATACTAACTCACTCCTTACCCCAGATATACCTCATCTATCTATCAACTTAAATTTTGACCTATCATATTTTAAGTTTAGTCTCAAGACATGAATTTCTGTATTCAAAATGATTTGTAATGTGATGTTCTATCTCAATAAAATGGTTGTTTGTTGGGTTTTTTTTAGAAATTTTAAGATTATGAGTTTGAATTTCATTATACAACTCTCGGAAAATTAAGATGTGAAAACAGTATATATATATATATATATATATATCAATTTTAAGAAAGTTGATGGTATGTATCATTTGCGCTGTACATCTATAATTTTTTTTATTTGGTCCACTAAATTTTTTTAATGAAGTTATTAAACATTTAGTTCCATGTTTTATATATAAATTTCTTGAGTACTTTCATGGATGGCTCGAAGTGTTATATAAGATTGTGTGATGTTTCTTGTTATAGGCATTTGGAGACTAAATCTCTAAGGCTTCAAAGCTAAACGTAATTTAAAAAAAAAAAAATGCTTATGAAGATTATTTTCACGTATTAGTGTTTGTTTACTCTTCACTATTATCTATAAGTTTGGATGTGGAGAAATTTTTTTCTTCCATTTTTTACCTCTTTAGAAGTAGCTTTCATAATTAGGTAGATGACAATGTTGTCCTTTCCTATTTTTATGTTAATTAAAAAAAAGAGATATTTTATTAATTGATTAGGTTAATTGTAACTTATAAATAACTAATAGCTTAATAAAATCCAAAGTTGAAAATTAAAAGTTGTAACTAATGAAGTTAAAGACTTCAAAAAGTTCCTCTTATGAATGAAAATAATTAATAATTCATTTAATTATTAATTTTTACACAAAATAGAATGAATAAGGCTTTAGAAATTCTTAAAAGTTGTAACTAATGAACACTTTCATAGTTAAAGAAGTCAAAAAGTTCATTTTCTAATTGAAAATAATTAATAATTTATTTAATTATTAATTCTTACAAAAATACAATGAATGAGCCCTTAAAAATTCTTAAATATGGATGCTTATAAATGCTCTTTTTCTACATCAATCTGCACTCAATTTGGATAGTCTTTCAAATAAGAAGGAATATCTCAATTTCATTACATGTTTACGTGGGTTGTTTATTTTCTTTCTATTCTTTTTTTTCTTTTTTGGAGGTGTTTATTTTTAAAATATATCTTTTGAAAATCTTTTACATTTCATATATATTTCAATTTATAGATAAAATATGCACTTTAGAACATCTCCATTAGTCATCTACTGTTCAATCAATCTACCTATCTAGGGGCTAGGATGATCAAATCGAGAAGTTGTTGGCTTTGATCCAAGAAATCCATAAAGCTAGGTAAAAATGAAAGCATATCTAAATACCAATACAAACAACAATAGAAATTAGAAAAATATATCTTTAATTGATAGTATGTGATTTATGGAATTAATATTTTTTTATAAAAAAAATATCTCATCAATTGACATCTTTAAGAATATCTAAATATGTACGTCTATAAGAAGAAAAAAAAACTTTGAGTTAGTTTGCTATCTTCTCTTAATTTGTACATTTTATTCATTCATCAACTCTTTTCTCTAAAGGTTGATGTAATTTAGTATGATAAACTAATGTAGTATAATTAATTTATTTTTCTAATAGTTGCAAAGTAAAATTCTCTAACAATCATATAACATTTTAAGAACTATTTATGAGTTTAATTTTAAACAACAATTGAGAGGAAAATTAACCAATTAAAAATAAAGATACTTAACAAAAAAAACTTATTCTGAAAAAAAAATCAAACTATGCAATAAAATAAAAATGAACCAATAGACATGTGTTAAAAACTAGTTTTAAAAAACATAGCCAAATTGTTAAAATAAAAAAATAGTTTTCAAAACTTAATTTTATTTTTAGAATTTAGTCTTTTTCTCAAAATAAATATAATTATTTAACAAAGTATAAATCTCAAAAACAGTAGACCAAAAAAAAAAAATTGTTACAAAAGAATCTTAAATTGTTGCTGCAAATTTCTTTTTAGTTTAACCATATATCAAGTTGAAACGTCTAACATTAGAGTAAATGTGTAATATATTATCTATTTAAATTAAACCCAATCATATAATAAAAAGAAAAGATGAAAAATACTATTCTAGTCTCTAGATTTTGAAGAATACATAGATTTGGTAGTCAAGTTTTAAAACTATACCCTCTCGTCTTCAAACTTATAAAAACAAATCTATTTAATCTTTAAATTTTCAAGCTGTTTCTTTTTAGTTCTTTAAGTTTTTAAAGGATCCTTGATATATTTTTTGTTTAATTTTTTTAAAAATAATTATATGATTGTAAAAATTAGAAAAATAATTTTAGAAAGGATATAATTTTTAAAAATGGTTGTTCTAATTTAAAATATCATATAAATATTTCAAACAAAAGTATGTATTTGAGGATTTTTTAAAGGTATTTTTAAATTTAAGAACCAAATACTCATAATTTTCAAAACTTTGAGACTAAAAGAATAATTTTTCAAAAAGAAAAAAACATTATAACCAAGATCATCATAAATATTTTAAAACCTTAAAATTGTTATTAGTTTTTATTTAGTACAATAATTCAAGATTGGAAGATTCAAACTTTATGAGTTAATCATGTCAATTATCATTATACTAAGTTTACTTTGACACAATGTTATTAGTTCAAAAGTATATACAAGATTAAATGAAACAAAATGGTGTAAACCTAATATTAATATATATTAGTATGTACACCTACTATTTACTTGCTCATAATACTCTCATCTTCAATATGTATTGTTTAAATGTATTCTAATAGTTTTTTTTTTTTTTTAATTATATATGTTAGTAAGTGAGAGATTTCGAACAACTTATTCTCAACTATAATTTTGATGGGCTATCGTTTGAGTCGAAACTTCTATGCACCTTAATACATAACTCAAAATCATGGAATCAAATTAATAAAATAAATTAAGAATTTGAAGTATAAACAGAAACAATTGTTTACCTAAAAGTACGTATGAATTAATATAAATATTCTGAAGCCTTCAAAAAATAAAAAAGAAACAAGTATATAAGTTCAAACATCACAAAATAAATGCTCATCGGTAAAATCAATGTGGTAAAATCAATGTGATTGCCAGTGTAACGCTCCATATTTATAAAAAATACAATAGAAAAATCCTAATTTAGAATCGAAAGTATTGGAGATTGAACTTGGAATAGATTCAAATTAGGAATATGGATAAATAGAACTTTAGGTTATGCCAAAACCAATTTATTCTTAAACAAAAAGAAAGTTACCCTCAATGTTTCTTTCATTTTAACCATCACACACCCACCTCTCAATTGTTAATCCAAAGATATTTATTCAGATCAATTGCAATTAAAATAACAAGTGGGTTTTGCCATCCAAATGTTTTCGTTTGAGATTGATTTTGCAAATATTTAAAGTGATTGTATGGAATTTTAACAATTGGTAGTGTTTGTTAAATCTAATAAGAAAGATTTTTTTTTTTTAAGAAAAAATTCTGTTGTGTTGGTTTGTAAAATGTAGGTAAAGTACTTTTAAAACTGGTTTCCTAAAAAAAAAACCCTCTTCTAACTAGCTATTAAGTTTTTTAAATTTTCTCTCAATTCAATAATTCTTTTTAAGTTTAAGTTTAATATTTATCAAATAATTATTTGTATCTTTCCAGCACTAT
>JBBPDI010000003.1:10693218-10719787 GCA_037974545.1 Cucumis variabilis
ACCATACATGGTTAAGTGTATTTTTCTTAATCGAACATAACATAAAATACCTTAAGTTTACATCCATAAATATGTCACAACCATCATTCTTTCTCACTTCAGATATAACATCACTATTCATCACAATCAAGCTATAAGTGAGTCTAGTAGAAAATCCCTTACCTCACTTTATTCTAAGCACCTTAATCGCACTAGCGCCCACGAAAATGAACCTAAACATAACGATAAAACTCAGTATTTTTCCAAGTTCGCTTCTTCATTCAAATCGTAAAACCATGATAACCATGACTTACCCAATATTAACGAATCGAGTTCCAACCCAAACCAAAAGTCGTTGTGGACCCAAAGACAGTAGAGCACTACCCTCAACCTAAGATTGAACAACAGTCAATAAACAACCCAACCAAATTTACTTGAATTCGTTTGAATTAACAACAACCCAACTTAAATTTCTCTCAATAAACTTCAACCAAAACATAGTAAAAAGAAGGACAGTAGCTACCGAATATAACGATAGGATCGTGCAACCCAAATGATAAGCAAGTCGGCTTGGAGAAGTAACACACGGCCAAAACTAGTGAGTCACGGTGGTGCTGTGAACTGAGTGGGTCAGATGAAGATAGAGACAAAAAACACGGCGGCAGTTCACAGCACATGGAAACAGAGAGTTGAATCGGAATGGCGGTTACGCGTGGACGAGGCCGGACAAGTGTGTGACCGTCCGGGCTTCAGATCGGCGTGGATCCTACAGAGAGGAGATGCAAGCAACCGGTGTAGATCCGACGGAGAGGAGACTTAAGCGATTGGCATACGGTGTAGGGTCTTTCACGAACGGGGTCGGTGGCACTTGATTCGTCGTTGGCGAACGAAAACGGAGAGGGAGGAGGGAGATGGCGGCCGACGACTTTAGTTAGGGCAGAAGGAGAAGAAAATTTGAGAGGGGGGCTGCGCGAGGAAGAAGAAGAAGGGGAAAAATTCTTTTCTTTTTTTTAAATAATAATAAAATAATAACAATTAATAATAATAATATATTATTTTTATTTTTATTCCCCAATAATTTCCCCTTTCTCTTCTTTTCTTTTTCAACTATAAAAAGAAGCTATCCTCTTACAAGTTAAAGGAAAAAAATAACACCCAACCAACATTTAAACTTTGAAATAAAGAAATTTGGTTAAAAGAATTTACCTTAGCGTTTGGGGTGTTACAGAACTCACGATGAGTTCCAGATCGCCTAGTTTATCTTGCTTGCATCACCCATCTCCTCATGAAGAACTTCAAATGCATATTATTTTCTCATAGCTTCAGAATATTATTTCTTCAGTAAAACACCTAGCCTATGTGATTAAACAAAATACTTATTTCCAAAATTTGACCCTTCTATTTAAGCTTGGGTCTCATAATTGTGCAAGCGGGATGGTCTTCTTGGGCATTTGGTCTTTGGGAATAGTGGTTAATGCGAGAGACAAAGGGTCCCTAAAGTCATTGGCTTCAAGTTTCATCTTTTTCTTTGAACCTGAATGCTCCTCCTCGCCTCTTCTCTTTCGCTTCAGTATTTTGTACTCACTATCTTCTTTTTCTTCTTCTGCCTCAACTTTATCAACTACCACTTTTGTGCGTTCTTTCTTTGTCTTTAGGCATTTGTCTTTCGCCTTGTTTCTGTGGAGGTTAATCATGTGGCGAAGGTCTGGCACGGTATAAATTCCATCCTTTCCCATTGTCTGAGGGAGTTTCTTTAACGCTGAACATGCCTTTATACAAAGTTGTTTAATTAAGTGTGGGAAGGATCTGGCATTACAAGGATGTACTACGAGAAATTAGAGTTCTCTTGATGCCGAAAAAGGTATCAGCAAAAGAAACGTTAGAACAAAGGCTAATCCCCGATGCATAAAATACACGTCGACCGATACAATTATTCTGGACATCGTAGTTCAAGACGTTGGGAGAAGATAAATAAATATTTAATTCTTGCATTTTTACCGACGTCATAAGTAAAACGTCAGGAAAAGTTTAGCCATTTTCGATGTCATAAGTAAGGCATCGAGAAAATTTTAGCCATTCTCGATGTTATAAGTAAGCATCAAGAAAAGTGTAGCCATTTCTGATGTCATAAGTATAAGCATAAGTAAAAGTGTAGCCATTCCCGATGTCATAAGTAAAACATCAGGAATAGAGGGTGTCTTCAGACGTTTTCGATATGCGTCGAGAATTCTCTTATATAAACCCTTTTGGTTATGTAATTCACAGAACTGAAAAGAAGAAGGTTGAGAGAGTTAAGAGAGAGGTTGAGAAAAAGAGAGATCCACATTGTCGCTCGCCATTGTCATTGTCTGATCTTTCATCGTCGTCTTCGTTGTCACTCTTCATTCTGGTAAGTGGTTTAGTTTAGTTATTGTTTTGTTTTAGTTAATTAGTTTTAGTATTTAGATTTCAAATTGGTTTTAGGTTTTAGATTTTAAATTAGTTTTAGTATTTAGATTTTGAATTAGTTGTAGGTTTTAGTATTGTATTTGAATTTGAAGTGTTGTTAGGATTTTTGAATTAGTTGTACGTTTTAGGAATTTGAATTTGAAGTGTTGAAATTGAGATTGAAGTGTTGAATTTGAGATTGATGTTTTGAAGTTGAGATGGAAGGAATTTTTTTTTAAAAAAATAGAGGAACTCTCGAAGCACTGTGCGTCGGGAGTTCCTAGACAATGTGCATAGGGAGTTCATCTCCTGATGCTATATTGACAGAATCTTCGACATTCATACAACGTTGAGAGATGTTTAGAATTTCCTAATGCATAACAGTTGTGCGTCGGAAGTTCCTCTCTCAACACATTTGCCCCGACGCGTGTCTCGACACATAAATATGCATCGGGAAAGATTTTTTTATATTTTTTATATATCTTCTGATGATTTTGTGCGTCAAGAAAGCCCTCTTTTCTTGTAGTGATGCTTGATATGCTCTCAGATTATCATGTGCCCACATTCATGGGCACCTCCTCCATAATGCAGTAGATGAGCATGACTTTGTCCATGGAAATAGTGTTGTCTGGCAGATAGGCATGATCTTCTTCTTGACAAAAAGCACCAAACATTGGGCGTTGTGTTTAGATAATGTGGGAAGAGCTGAGACTTGCCAGTTAGAGTTCTATCCCACTTTGTGCCTGGCCAAGCAACTCTTGACAATGCGTCTTCCATGTCTTGTTGCGTTTGGTTCTTGAAAATTGCATGCCCAATCACGTTGTCATCTAGTCCATATTACACATTGATTGCTTAGGCCCAATATACAGTTTCTTCCTTTTGACCAGTGCGTAGTGTTTCTCTTCGTTGATATATTCTTTATAAAAAAAAGTTCACTATGTTTGGTCTTATCACCTTCACTCCTTTGAAAAATGTTCTCCAACTGAATGCTTTAGTAAGTAATGCTATGAATTTAGGCATAACACCTTTGAATGGATAGAGTCCCTTTTCTATCATAAATATCTTACTGACTTCATTCGCGGAGAGAAGGCCTTCCATCTTGCTTTCTTGATCCTCTTCTTCAATTTCCTCAACTTGATGACCTTTCTTTTCCTTCTCTTCTTTCCTTTCGATGAATTGCTTGTTTAACACCTTTCTCTTCATTGTAACATTCCTTTTCTTTAAAGGTTTCACCACTTCTTCATTTTCTAAATGACTCTATCCAGCTCCTTTTATAACTCTCACAATACATTTCACTTGTCTTCTTCACCTTACCCTTCTTCGTAGAGAGGGTTATTTTCTTAGCTTTGTTGAGGAGCTCTTCCTTCTCCCTCCATGTCGTTTCCTTCTTTTCTTTTTCACATCCCTAAACACCCTTTATGATGACCTTTAGCTTAAGAAGGCTAGATGCCACCTTTTCCTTCTTCACCAGGGCCTTTGACGCGACCCTCTCAAACTCATAAGGAGCAATAGGCAAGAAGGTTATTTCTTGGTCTTTCTCACCTTGTTTCTCCCATTACTCCTACATTTTTCTTTCCTCTTCTTTCATTTCTTCTTTTGCTTCTTTCTCTTTTTTCGCATTTTCCTCTTGATCCTTCCTTTATTTTTCTTTCTTTTCCTTCCTTTCTTTCTCTTTATGTTCCTTCTCTTTTTCTTCTTTTTCCTTCTTCTCATGTTCTTCCAGGTTCTTTTTCATTTCTTGAACCATTGCTAATAGAGGATGTAATTCAGATTCATGTAACTTTACGTCTACTCCATTGATTATCAATGGCTTCAATGCATCTTTGTCTTATTCTTCTCTCTCAACTCCTTGCATTGAAATGCAGCTTGGGTCACTCGTTCCTTCATCATTTTGGGTCATGGGGTCGAGATGGGCTTGTTCCAACACAGGGCCATCAGAATAGACTTGCTCAGATTCATCATGAGAGTTGCTAGACTCAGAGGTTAGGTACTCCTTAAGAGTCTCGGAAATAGTCTTTTTCAAGGCCATTTGAGTAGGAATCAGGTGTAATGCAAAAGAATACAAAATGTAAATTTACTTGGAACTTGCCAAAAGTGGTATTCAGAGAAATGCTGAGAGCTTAGAGATTGCATGCGGCAAAAAATGTGTATTAGGATTTTCATGGGTTTTTAAAGGGAGGATTAACGATGGTTTAAGTTGGGTTACCACGTCAGTTATCATGATGCACTTTAATTGCGACGGGACACTCTGACATCGTCATTTGGGTTTCCAAGGTAGTTAATCATTTCATTTATTTGAAATTTAAAAATGACTTTTTGACTTTCCTAAAACCTTAATTAACCCATGGGCTTTTCTTTTTTCAGATAAGCTTCACGAGACCACCATGACGCATGATGGGTTTTGACCTTGATTCTAGATCGCACAATGGTCTTATCGCGTAAAACCCTATTCTTTCTTCGCCTAACTTTATGCGATAAACTCAACTTCTTTCCTAAATTATCAAAACCTTCTAAATTAAAAAGCAAGTAAAGTAGTAAAAGACATAATTAGATGAAAACAATAAAGGAAAGTAGTAAATACAACAGTGATGTGATTGTAATAAAGTTCAGGAAAGCGATATGTTACAAAAGCATCCATGCGCTTAGATTCTGAAGGTGAATGATTGGGACCTTGTTGCGATCAATTCCTTGCATAATCATTCCAAATGTTTTATTTCTTTCTAAACAAATGATTAATTGCTATATGACTCTGTGTTACGTGATTGTTCATCTCGGCGAGTCCATGCTCACAATTGTTCATCACAATGTTGCAATTGAATGTTTTGTCCATTCCTCGCATAGCTAGTGATGACTAGGTGCCTCACTAAGTCGATCTCGCAGACACTTTTTATGACTCCTTAAGAACAGTTCTCCATAGAAGAGTTTAAAACATTTTTTTGGCTCAGGGCGTTGAGGTACCTTTAACATTTTGCCTTTAAATTGCATCAACCTAGGGTCCTCCTGTCATTGCCGAAAGATTCACTCAATCTTTGGGTCAAGTCCATGCATCACAAATTACTCTAGTACCATAGATCTGTTCACGCGTTCTTCAGTTGAACATGTGATTCAACATAATTGAGTGTTTGCCCAAACTTAAAGTTAAACCTTATCTATAATTTTGAAAAAAAACTCTCGGCAATGACGCCAAAAACTTGCTTGGTTTTCATGTGTGTACAACGTTTGTTCATGGATATGTTATATTAAGCTGTAAGTGTGTGACTTAGTAAGCAATTTGGATACGAACATGCAATAAAAAGTGCATTCCTACTTATGCATTGTTGATTTCCAAATGATAAACATGTAGTACAACTTTTCCTATCGCTTGCCTAAGTGTAAGCAAAACTATAGGTTTCCTAGATAAGCTAGGGTTGAACACATGAAATTTCTATCAAACTTTAGTTCTACAATCTACTTCTCATTTAGGCAATATACAATTCTATACAGTATAAAGTAAATTCGTGTATGTATATTAAAACTACTATCTACACTAGAGATTCCATAGAAGGTGACTAGAAGTAGGGGGAGTGGGAAGTTGAACTAACTTGTATTAAAAAGGTATGAAGGAACGTCTTCACATTATAGCCGATTAAGTTATGTGGTAGTACTTGATGCTATAGGGATCAATTAATCATCTTTTAATTAAGGTGAGCACTTCTTAGTGCCTAAGTGCCACACTTACTCGCGTCTAGTGATGGAAATAATAAAGATGAATTACGCGATAGCTATCTAGATTTTTATCATTTGTAAGGGTGACATTACCACTCTTTTAAGGGTGACAACCTTTCATTGCCATGTTACTACACTTATTCTCCTTTCGGGACACAAGTGATAGTGGTTTAATCGCCAGGATAGAGTTTGTCTCCAAACTCCTCCTTGTACGCATTTAGCTATGTCCTTGTTACCTACTCTCTTGTGCAATTGGTGACAAACGTTGGCCAAGTGATGGACTAAAACTCACTTAAACACGATGATGAACCTTATAACCTATATCTCTTATCATGAACTTATCACAAGCCTAAACTACTTATAACATGTCAACAAATGAACAGTAAAGAAATGATAGATTGAAAGGGAATAAAGTTGCAATGTATTAAAGAATGTAGGCTTTTTGGACATGTATAATATGAAAGTCAACATTACAATGAAAGTACGAAAAGGGAAAGCATGGACACTTAAGCATTCCTTTCCTTTTCCAAGTTAGGGGAAAAAAATAATGGTTTCTCTTTCTAATCTATCTTTAAGCTCTCACTTACAAGGTTGATTAAAGAAGAGGTGGAAAATATTTTACAGAAGGTGGAAAGGCTAGCCTTTCCACTAGCTCTCATCAAGCTCTCTAGGTTTTGGTCAATTCAAATCAAACAAGTTTACATTGTAGGGAAGGAGAATTTATATAGACCCACTAGAAGAAATCTGGACTTTAATGTTAGTTTAAAACCAACATCTTTGTGCCTTTAATGTCACTTTGTCATTAATGTTGGTTTAAAAATGACATTAAAAGCCTCTTTAATGTTGGTTTAAAAACAACATTAAAGGCATCTTTAATGTCGGTTTAAAATTACATTAAAGGACTTTAATGTCGTTTTTTAAACCGACATCTCTGATAGTGTTATTGAAGGCTTTTAATGTTGGTTGGCCTTTCATGTCGGTTTAAAAACGACATTAAAGAGGCCTTTGATGTCGGTTATAAACCATTAAAGAGACATTTAATGTTGTTTTTAAAATGACATCAAAGCCTTGTTTCTGGGTCCATTTTTTCAAATTTATTTTTAATAAATTATTTTATTATTGTCCATTTTTTATGACGCATTAACTGAGGTTATGTCAACAATGTTGTTTTAGAAACTATAATATTTCTCTGTTATTTGTATATACACAAAATGAAATCTTAATATTGTATACATTTACATATATAACTTTCTCCAAACACAAAGAAAGCGAGAAGTTTAACTATTACATTGATCATCCTTTGTAAAAAAAAAACATTAAGAGAGTAATAAGCTCCACAAATGACCAACTTGAAGATCTTGTCACAAAGATGAGGGCTTGACTAATTGTACTCACAACCATTTTCTTCTATTGTAGTCATTCGTTTAGTGATTGCTCCTTGTGAAAGACATCAAGATGAGATGACATTCACCAGAAACAATCAAATTTAAGCAACAAGATACATCAGTGCACAATAGTTGAAATCATAATGGAAATATAGGTTTACATCAAAGGAATATGCACAATCACAACATGGTCCCAACGATTAAATACATTACACTCTCCCAACTACAATTCTAAAGAGTCAAATATAAGAACATATATGTTTTACACTTCAGAAAAATAAAAGTGAAGCAAATCTACAAGAAATGCTGCATTGTAATAAAAGTAACGAGGGCAATGGTATACCTTCATCTCATTTCTATTACATCTCAATGTTTGAAAAACCTCTTCAAGTGCAACATTCTCCTGAAAATTCAATAAGCTCAATAAAAAGCAGGACAAATATAAAAGGAAAAAAACCAATATAGCAACTACTTAAAGGTACCAAATCAAGAGTATGCAACTAATTAAAGGTACCAAATCAAGAGCTTCCTTCACAGCAAGTTCCAAGACTTCATCTTTGTCCCCCATCTTTGAACTTTCATGAAATAGGCGACGAATATCTTTCCATTGCCAAATCCTAGTTTCTAGCTCACGCTGGACAATTTCTTGGCCCATACAAAGGATCAAGATATGCATTTGTATTTGGTCGTTTGGAATATATATCAATAAGACATCTATTCGCCAATAATTGCAATTTAGTGCGAGGTGAGTTATAACCAAAGCCTTCAAGTATAAAACAAGACAATGCTTATAATAGGAACGAATGATGTAGATTGCAATGGAAAAACTCACATCTGAAAAATCACTCCTAGAACATCCATGATGTGGTCTTGGAGAAATTAAATTCTTAAGGCCAAGAAACCAGACTTCAGCTTCACCTTTGTCCTTGTAGATTTATAAAAGAATCACATGATAAAAATCATTCAAATTCCTTCACAAACTTTGGAAAAAAAGGTTGAAAAAAATACACAACTAGCTAAACCCTTTAATCTAAAGTTAAAGTTGAATGTAATAATCAAGTTAATGTTACCTTAAATTAATCTAAAAATCTATAATGATGAGTGTGTCAAGCAATAGAAAGGATGAAGGCTCCAATCATTTTTTTTACAGCAAAATAACCTCATACATGCATAAATACATATATATCGTGCAAATATATATAATACATACGTATGCATGAATAACCAGCATTTCTACAAAGTGTGCTTCACCATGACTATCCAGATCATTGCCTAAATTTCTGATATGGTACAGCCAATACAATGACCTAAAATTTGAAGTACATTCTCGCCTACTCCATGTTTTATCCTAGAAATACTATGAAGAAAAAAAATGAGATCAAATGTTCTATATAGGTTATAATTTCAAAAATCAATAGGAGAAGGGTTTAAATTATTATCAAGATCATTTTGACCATTTTTATTGTGTGGGTTTAGTAAGACGCCATTTTGAGCCACAGGACTTGCATCAAGATTAAAACCAAAGAAATATCCTAATCTTCTATAGACAGGATTTGAGGTTATTTAGATGGCATATTAGGGCATAAAAAAGGACTCCCATAGGAATCTCAACAGTAAAAATAGTAAAAATGTTGAAAAAATCTAGAGGCTTAAGATCAATGATTATTTACATTTAGAAAATGGATGGAATCATGGAAGAATGATGATATATGAAATAATCCATCCAACTATTACCAATTCATTAAAGCTTCAGTCAAAGAATCAAAACTCAATCTGTAGAGAAATAGTAAAAGACGAAATAGAGAAGAAAAGTCATAACAATAACTCCACAACTCAACCAAGGATGATGCCATAAACTGAAAAGACCATTTCAAATAAGTCCAATCCGTAAAACATAACCAAAAGAACGCATAAATAGTAAGCATTTAGAGGTTATTTTCAATGTACTTTGGAAATTTTAAACAAAGATGAAAGATAAGCACTTTGATTGGCTATTGGTCGTAATGACACAAATATTGGCACCAAAAGCATTCAGAAATTCAATGTAAAATATAGTGTGAGATGTCAACAAACCTAACAACTTAAGATGTGCGATTTTCAATAATTAGTTACTCCCTGATGAATTGCAAAACTAAACATCAAAACTTCTCCTCAAAGTGAGTCTTCAACCACTTAAGAACTCACCCACTTAAGAACTCACATTGGATGATTTCAATGGTGCAGCAGATGTAGCAAGATCCATTGTCTCCATTTTTTGAAATGTGTAAGTCTCTATAAAGCACAATTCATTTTAGAAAATATATATATTACAAAATTAAAAGATAGAAGCAATAACAAAGAGGACCCAACCACTATTCATAAATATAAGAAATGGACACAAGGTTCCATCACACACAATTTGTTTAAGTAGCATACAAAATTTTTTTCCAAACCTATTAAGTAATCTTTCCTTAAATAAAACATCTCACAAGCAACGAAAAGCCAACATATGCCAACAATTAAAGCCTGAACCATGGTGAGCACGATGAAGTCAAATACAATAAAAAAGTAAATTACAATAATTTGTTAGTTTTCTCCTCAAGTTCCTTTTTCTAGTGGAATATTTTTGTTTTCAATTGTTTTAGTTCTATTTCAGCACTTCCAACAACTATCTTAGCATTGCCTACTTGATATTTTAGACATTTCTCCTCATTTCCACTTCCCTTACCAGCTACGAAAGGGGAAGATTCAAGATTGATGACACCCACAAACCTACAAACACAATCCAACAAATAAAAATGGTATCTTTTCAACACAAAATTGGGTGAGCAAAACATAGAATGAAATTTTGGAACATTGATAGTTAAATCCAATTCAATTTTTAGTGTAAAATGCCCAATGGTCTAATCTACAAAGCTACATTTCCATCCTCACTGACCACAACAATGTGGTTTCTCCTTGCTCCAACTTTAACCACCTTGTACCTTGGAACATACATCAGTAACATAACATATCAAGTGCATGTTTAATTTTTTTTTTTGAAATTGTTCAAAAATCATTCTAAATCACAAAAGTACCTCTTAAAATCAATTTAATGTTTAATTTTACACTTTTAAACCTAATTTTCATATTATTTAAAATTAGCATTGAAGGACTACAATAATTTTTCAAGTGACTTTGAAAATAGAAAAACATCTCTCATCATCCTTTATAAATTAATTTGTCAAAGATGTTTCTAGATACTTAGCACTAAAAAGAATCTTCATTAAAGAAAATCTCCATAACCAGAACAGTCATAAGAAAACAAGGGTAGTATATGATATGTAAGTGCTTTAGAACTAGGAAGAATCAATGTTCACCTTTTCCACCCGATGCACCAACAACAATGCATTTCCCAGGTTTGAATAACTGAATTCTTCACAACAACTTGATGAATCTCCTTCTCAAAGATCTCATAGAAACATTCTCTGTAAATCTGTAAAAGCAATAGACATCTTGATACACAATATCCTCATTGAACTCTGTTAAAGTATTTGATATATCAAAGCCATCAAGTAAAAATTTGGAACTCATCTAAAGTTATTTCCTCCCCAATTAATATTGAGATCACTTGTTAAGCTTGATGGAAATTTGTGAATTTGCGATTGAGGAAGACTATTAAAGCAAATATTTAAAACTCATTTGAAACCTTTGAAATCTTAAGAAAAGATTTTTTTTTAAATGGAGGAGTAAAAACGTCAAGAAGATCGATCTGAAAGTGTGAACCAAATACTTGATAGAAATTTAGAGAAAGGAGATTATAGGGAAAAATAAATAATTATTCATACCCTCATCTTGGCATAAACCCAAAAGCCTTAACTATGTGCTATCCATTCCAATGATGTGTTGCCTTTTTTGCCCTTAATCTCAAATTAATTTATTTTAATTAATTAATTAATTAATTAATTAGTGTTTTGATGATAACAAATCTGATTTTTTTCATTGATAATTTTATTAATTTGAATAGTCCATAACGTAGAGCTTAGAAAAATGATTCTAACGCCTCTTGAATCACCCAAAATTGAAGTTCAAACGAAGAAAATATTGCTAAAAGAAGCTTAACGGAAAAATACTCGAGATAGTGACGTGACGACAAAGTATTCAATTTGAACCAATTAGAGAAAGCCACTTGGAGCAATGGAGGAGTACCAAATGTGGCTTTTGGTTTAGTTTTATTGGCTTTTATAAAGAAAATGACTTTAATATTATTATTTTTCTTTATGCCTAACGACTAGTTTTTTTAAAAGATGGTGAAGTTGCTTTATTGATTTTTAAACAAAGTATTTTGAAAATATATTATTATATTATTATTTTTATTGTGTCTAACGGCTAATTGTGTTTAAATCTTAACCATTAATTTTTCTTTTACTTACAACCAATGACCCAAAATGATTTTGAATTTATCTTTCCCCTCTTTTTAAATACTTCACTTTTTCCAAATTTTGAAAACAAGATTATTAAACTTTACAATCCTCATAAAGTGCAAAAGCCAACATTGTTATTCTCTATAAAGCTTCCAATTTTTATTCTTTTCATCTTGTTCTTGAGAGAATTCTTATTGTACTGTGAGGATTGAATTTGTGAGCTTCAAATTGTATACTTACTCTTTTAGATAGTTTTCTTTTGTGTGATTTAAAACTTCAACATATTGTAATGGGTGGATCCTAACCCGTGGAAAGGATTGGGTTTGCTTTTGAACCCCAAAAAAGAGCAAGTAGCGATTGGATTCTAATCCGTGGAAAGAGTGAAAAGAAGCTTTTCAATTAAAACCCCAAGAGGTAATTGGAAAAGTGGATGTAGGTTGAGTTTAACCAAACCACTATAACATTACGGTGTCTTCTCCTCTAACACTTTGCTAATTACTTTTGCATCTAATTTTAGTTACATATTCTTATTCGTTGAGTTTGACTGCATACTATCATTCATATCTTTTTATCAATCTTGTTATTTAACAAATTTTACAAAGTTCTTTATTTAATTTAAAAAAATATCTAATTAGTTGAATTTACTTTTTATTTGTTAAAAAGTTTAATTAAACCATATTCACCCCCTCTAGAGTAGCCATATCGATCCAACACGATGGTGGTGAAAGGGTTTAGAAATTGGAAACCCAAAGCAAGCATGAGATAAAACCCCAAAGTATGGAGCAATATTGGAGAAGCACGACGTTTAGAACACCAACCTGACAAATGTAAACACTAACCCAATGTTGCAAAAGCACGACAGGGCACGATGGTGGCGACGGTGGTGGACACGACGACGACTGGCTTGAGGGATTTCTTACGATGGCTATTTGGGTAAATGGATATAGGGTTTGAGAGTGATACGAGATTGAGAAGCGCATGAGAGACTACTTGAAGAAGAAAATCATGGTTAATGAGAGAAAATAGTAAAGTAGTCGAGAGAAATTTACTTTTTACAAAATTAAAAAAATAAAAAAATTAAAAATGGGGAGGATGATTAATGTTGGTTTTACACTGATATTGAAGCTTACTCTTTAATGTTGTTTTAAAATCGATATTAATCATCCACCTTTTGAAAGTGACTACTTTAGATGGAAAACTTTTATGCTTCTGACTACGTCAGTGCCGATTGTAGTCCTGTCAAGTCACACCAACATCAACTACCATTCTTGTCTGTTATTGAATCTTCATCGCGTGATGATATGGTTTCTCGCTTAGGGATGTTCAATCGCTAGACAAGCTTCCTATTAAATAGCTTTTGCACGCATTCTTGTGATTAACTATATCTTCTTTTCTTTATAATCCTGCGATAAAACACTAAAAAACATGGTAAAATAGGCATGAGACTTATGCAAGTTATATCCTCTTATATTTATGAATTTATGATAGAAGTTAAACATTTTGACACATTATCCTACGTTTTGCTTTTTAGAATTTATGTCCTAAAACTCGTATATAGTAAATATAATTTACTGACCATTAATAATTAATAAAATACTAATATCGTTATTTCAATAAGCATTAGTATATTGATTATATTATTAGCTGTGATTATATTAGTGGTACCTTATCTTGGTAACACTATGGATACGACTCACTTTGTATTTGATACAAATGTAATGATTCAACGCGTTCGTGTAGGTGACATACAAGTGAGGGTATCCTATGGAATGAGTTTGCATAAGACCGGACCACGAAATAGTAACCACTTGATGTAACTTCGTTAACTACTTGGGTTCTCTTTCATTAGGATGACTTAGGTAACTTAGTCTTAATCCTGAGTATATTATGAACTCCTGTTCGTGAGGGATTGTCTTTTAATTTGTACAGGTGAGATTGGCTAGATTATCAACTAAATATTCTTATTATTTTGGGAACAAGACCGAGTAGGGAGTTGGACACATAATCGCACAAGATGGAATTTGCTCATTCTCGACTTTAGGGCAAGTAGATGAGTGTTCCCTTAAATGGTATCTTTGAAACTTGAACAAAGGGCCTTACCTTCTCTATAGCATGAGAGGGGCTTTTATTTATTGGTTAGACCATAAACAGGTTGTTCATTAGAGGATCACTGGTATTTAAGGACTAGAAGTAACCCACGGGTAAAACCATAATTTGACTCAGTCGATGTTACAAACACTCGTGAAGGACTAACTTACTGTTATTGGTCTATATCCATGGACACAAAAATATATCTAAAGTGAGAAAAGTTCAGCTATGAGGCTTTAATGGAGTGTACTCACAGTTAACGTTTAACGCTCCAAACTTTTCTACTAAGCTGGAGTCATTACCATTTTGATAAATGTAACCCCTTTTTTTTTAAAACAAGAAAATACTAAAGTTTACTTAAACATTTTAAATATTTAGTGAAAATACTAGTAACAAAAAAAACAATGAAAATAATCAAATAACTAATTGAAATACTAGTTTGGACCCAAAATGTAGTTAAAGAAAAACTTGAAATACACATGAGTTTCAAAAATTTCTAACACAATTTACTGGTAAATGCAGAAAATAACTGGACTATCCTCGATGGCGAGCCACAGTCACTTCTTGTCATTCGCCAATTTTCCTTTTCTTTATCTTAGCCTGTAAAATTAAACATAGAAAAAGGGTGAGTATAACTTATACTTAGTAAGGGACCCACTATTAGTCCCGCTAGATGTTTGTTAAATTTCTATTAGAATCTTACAAGATGGTACCGTCTAACTATTGTACCCCAAAGGCACACTATCCAATGATCCACTAGAGACACCATGGGTTCTCGGTGACCCAGAAGGAAACACCCTATGGAAGAGTTGGACTATAACTGATCCCGTCGAATCATATATAAAACTGGCCATACAGGCATAAATGGTGGTGATCCCGTGGGACACCCATATGGTACGACTCTAACAGTAAATTTAACATAACATCACAGCCTAATAAGTATATCATATCATAAAGATCATATCTAAATCAATCGTAACTCAATCATATCAAATTTACTCACAATATGGTTATCGAAGTAACCATTTATAGGGTCATATCAAATAGCCAGTCAAATAGTCATACTATATCTTAAATCCTTAACAGTCAAAGTCATAATACACTTCCCATCCTTAACAGTTAAGTAGTCATAATATACCTCCCATCCTTAATAGTCAAATAGTCATAATATACCTCCCAGCCTTAACAGTCAAGTAGTTATAATATGTCTCCCATCCTTAACACAGGAATACGGTAATACAAGACTCACATTCAAAGTAGGATCTAATAGGAAAAATTCCTTACTTGGGGATTAGTCAATCCAAAAATTATTCTAACATTCCAACGAGCAAACCCTAGGGTTGGTGTTGAATTCTAATTCAACCTTGGGTGGATAAATTCCATAATTTAAATCTTCCAAATCAGTTAACTAAACCTTCAAAGCAATAAATAATCTAACTTAATCAAATTGTGAAAATATTTCAATCCAATAATCATTAATTGTGATGGATATACCTAAACCCATAAAACTTACCAAACTGTAAGAAATTTTCTCCACTTACCTTACTGCAAGGAAGTGGCTTGGAAACAGCTCAAGAAGGAATGGGTCAGCTCGGATTAAGAGGGGTCGGCTTAGAGGTAACTTGGGTAAAGTGGTGACCAACTTGAATGGCTTTACGAGTGGATGACTCGGCGCACATGCAAAGGGAAGAGGACTTGTTAACTTGGACTGGAGGCGCGACTCACAATGGACGTCAACAGATCAAAACGGGAAAGGTGTGGATGGCTCAGAACTGGAACGCAGTTGGCTTCGGCAAAGCAATGACAGAACACCGTAGATGCGACGATGAAGAGGTCGTTACGGCTGCTGGTAGGACGCGAATGGCACGATGGTTTCGTGTGGGATGAGAGGAAGATGCTGAGCGGTAGATGAAGGCATGGACAACTGAGGATGTCTGACTCGAGTCTCCAAACGAAGTCTTCACCCAGCTTGACTGTTGGGACAGATATTGACTCGTATAAAGATAGCCTACTCTCAATTCTTATCATGCATATGTTCACTATTCTTATATTTTATGGAGAATATAAAATTAGAATTCAATACAAACCCAACGACACGAAAATCACTTAAATCGGAGTTCAAACGAAGGAGAACGGGTAAATTAAACATAAGGGGCATTTTTGTAAATATTGAAGAAGTTGGACATGTGTCAACCCCTCAGTCGTACACACTTAGCTTCAATGTTGCGAGTTTGAACCTCACCAAATGCAAAT
Source organism: Cucumis variabilis (assembly GCA_037974545.1). Taxonomy (NCBI): domain Eukaryota; kingdom Viridiplantae; phylum Streptophyta; class Magnoliopsida; order Cucurbitales; family Cucurbitaceae; genus Cucumis; species Cucumis variabilis. Next base: position 10,709,438 of record JBBPDI010000003.1, read on the forward strand.
TAAAATCATATTTTCAAAACAAAAGGAAACAACGTCGTTTTGAGGCCTTAACGCACGTCCCCGAAGTAACAAGTTCGAATCTTCCTTCACGCAGAATATTAACCATATATTTTTCTTCAATCCGCGTCTTCAGCAATCGATGATTCTTTGTGTACCACATGGCACGATCTCAACGTGCATGCCTCAGCCAGCCGTGTTCGAATCCCAACGAACGCAATTTATTTCTTTTCCCATTTGTTCGTGGCATTTTTGTAAATAATATCCAAACTTCTGAAATTTCTCCAATTTTCATCTTTTCTTTTTGGATATGGGCTTAGGAATATAATTTTGGCCCATTTACTCTATTTCTCCCTAGAAATACCCTAATTAACCCCTAATTTCACATGGAATTCGAATCCAATTCATTATTCCCTCCAAAATTACTCTCAATTTCTCCCAAATTCCAATTTCTCTACCCTCACTCTATAATTTTTTATCTTCAACAATTTTTCCAGAATTATTGAAGATGGAAGGCTAATCTCTTGAGGTAATTTGGGCTTAGGTAATTCCAATCTTTGAAAATTTGATTAATTTGATTTTTCATTACAATTAGGATTTGATTAGTCTTTGATTTTCATGTAATTTTTGTTAGAATCATCAATAAATTGTATCAAGAGTTTGATATTTAATTCAATCTTATTGAATTTTGTAATCTTGATTCTTGATTCTTTTGGTTCAATATTGTAAGCAATTTACGTCTAGTATATCAATTAATGCAAGATTAGTTGATTTGCTTGCTTATATACAAAAATTCCATGATTCTTGATTTTAGCTCTCCCAATTTTAGAATTGTTTAATGTTTTTCTTTGGATTTTAGTTGTTCTTGGATAATTATTGGAATTAAATTGCATACTTTTTTGTTCACAAATTAATTTCTCTTTAATTCCTTGGATGCAAAGTTGTTATTGATCTACCTTGTGATTTTCTTTAAAGAACAAACAATGGGTTTAGTGAGAATTGCAAGGATTAAACTAAACCCTATGAAATTCATTGCTCTTTTTCTAGAATTTTGATTCAAGAATTTCTTCCAAGATCAAGCAACTTGATCTTGAAAGAAAATCTTGAATTAAAATCTCTTCTTAGTTAGGCGTCATTCAATTTTCTTTACCTTCTTTTATTCAATGATAAGATTTGATCCATGTCTAAGCCCATTCCTCACTTATCATCTTGGAATTCAATCTCTAGTATCTCCTTTTTTGTGAATTGTATTGCATACTAAATTCCCCTTCTCATTCTCTCTAATAATTTCCCCCAAATTGATTTCAATGCTTTTCTTTTCCTTTTGTTACTAATCTCTATCTTTTCAAGCATCACATTCAAGCAAACATCTATCCTACACTCCCTTGGGTTCGACAAATAATCTTTTGTCAAGACGGTTTAGGTGAGTACTCTTTACAACCACTTTAATTTCCGAACATACATGTACTGTTGATAACGACCTTACCTATATACTTTGCATAATCCTTTACTTTTTGCATATCAATTCCGACCTTGTCATTGACCAAATGTGAATGTTTGCGACGGTTTGAAGCTCGGCTGCCGGTGGTGGACAAAGATGATGAAGGGGGCGGCGGCTAGGGTTTGTCCAAGGAGGAAGATTGAAGAAGATGCAGTGCACACTATCTAATGAGTCCTATTTAATAATAAATATATTACTATTATTTCTCTTCCCTCTTCCTATTTCTTTCCCAAAATAATAACTCAAATTAATTATTCTCTCTCCTCATTAAAAATCTCCCATCAAATCACTTTTTCCTCTTTATTTTTTCCAAAATAACTCGAACTCTTTCCTTTTCTCTTCCCTTTTCAATTAATTTCTCCTCTCTCTAACTTCTCAAAATACATTATCTTTTCAAAATAATTATATTTTTCATAATATAATTATTTTTCTTTCCCTCCAAACATTTTTTCTTAGATACTAATCACTTACAATTATTTCTCTTTAATAATTATATTACCCCCATAATATAATTATTTTTAACATTCCATAACTTGATATATATGTATATATATGTGTGTGTGATCAACCAATATCCATAAATCTCCCCAAATTTAAATATCTACATCATTCAACCTTTATCAAAATCATACAATATAACTAAATTCCAAAATTTAATAATTACTCAAGTATTCTTTCCATAAATATTTATTAATCCTAATCTCCACAAACATATAATCCTCTTTAATGTGATTAATGAGTTTAGTCAATTAATCTCATGTCGTTGTATCTTCTGATCTGTAGGTCCATGAGGTCCCGTTCCTAGCTCGTAAAGGATAATAAAATTTATTTATATTGATCGTAATTTGAAATATTTAAATTTACTTTACGAATTATTATAATGTGTGTTGATACATTATAATATAAAGTTTATATTTTAATTAAACTTTATTATATAAATTTAATTTTGGGATATGATTCAAAATTAATTCACGAGAAATAAAATATTTAAATGAGTTCAAATGTTAATTTAATGTGAATTTGATTCATATTAAAATTATAGGAAATTTACACAAATAGAAGAAAATCGAAAGTATTTACATCCTATAGCAAAAAAAATGGATACTTTAGGCTTGGGTAAAAAATTTTGTTATCTATTTTGGACTTGGATTAAAATTTTACTATGAGCTGTAAATAGTTTGTCAATACTTTTTTCTCTCTACTTTTTATCCAAGTTCTTACTCAAATATCGATTAGAGAAAGGATGGGGGAAGAACACTACTACAAATGGTGAAGGACTTTAAAACTCATCCTTCATGAGCCAACCTCTTTATGGCATGTCCTCTTCTATATGACACTCTTCAAGGTGGAGTTGAGGCTTCTTTTATAGACATACTTTAGGCAAAAAAATTAAATGCTCATGCTACATCTGTCCTCGTCTACGCTGCCAATCATCCTTGGCTACTAGTGTCAGTGCAAAAAGTAGTCGTCCTTTGTTACATCATCCCCAAACTAGTATCCTTGTCTTCTAGCGAATCATCTCGCGTAATGTTGTGCTGGCATCTTGCCTTGTGAGTTCTGAATTGTCAGTCTTCTTTTTTTTGCCGAGTTAACGCGCTCAATCCTCGCCTTACTACTTTTTGCCATCCTACAAGGAAAAACACTTAAAAGCATAGTTAATCATATGTGAAGACATATGTAAAGTGGATTCTTTTAATATTATAATTTTGCACTCGTGAATTGCCAATTTTCTTTTTCTTGCTAAGTTAACGCGTGTGATCCTCGCCTTACTCCTTCTTTTTGCTATCCTGCATAAAAAAATTACATTTAAAACAATAGTCAATCGGGCGTGAAGACTTATATAAAGTGCATTCTTTTGATATTATAATTTTCCACTTAAAGCTATACATTTTGATCATTTATCTCGTGTTTTCACTTCATTGTCTTATTTAAAAGGCTATACAAACTTGTGTTTCTACAAGTTATCAGTAACAACGAAAAGTGCCACTTGACCTCATATTTCTTTATGGAATGTCAATAGGCTACTGCTCGACCTTTGTTTTCTGTCTTGTGGATGATCCCTTACCTGAAGTCTTTGGAAGGGTATCATTCTCATTGGCACTCATATCCACTGTCAGCCACAATGCCTCAGGTTAGGTAGCTAGCTTCTGGCTCTAACAATTCCTTGCAGATCCCTTCTTAAGCTTTTTTTAAACCTCTCAGCTCTGCCAGCCTCAGTCCTAACTAACTCAGAGGAAAATTGGATAGCATGTCAAAATCCTAGTCATACTGCTCCATTGTCATCCTGTCCTTGCTTCAATTCCAAGAACTGTTGATGCTTGGCATTCTTAAGGTTGGTAAAGAAAAACTTGGCATATATGCTTTCCTTGAATCGCTCCTAAGTGATCTGGCTCACATCTTTGCTAAACATCCTCTCTGTTATCTACCACCAAATAGTACATCTCTCCCTAAGTAGGAACACAACACACTAAATCTTGGGGTTATAAGGGCGTTTCATGTAACACAATATGGTCTCTACATAAGTTAACCACAATTTCGCCTCAGTAGGTTCCTCCAAAGATCCGTCAAAAGTATGTGTCTCGCACATCCCAAAATCCTACAGAAGCTTTGCTCAACTGACAACTGATTCAGTAGGTTCCAAAGTACAGTTAGAGCTTCAAGAAAGGTTGGCTGCATTTGCTGGAGCTGTGCCAATGCCTCTGCTACAATATCTTTGAATCTCTACTCCATCTAGGTCGACATAGTTGTGCAACCTAAAATTTCTTTAACCTTTAGGAATTATTAAGCTTAGTTAAGTTCAAGAGAAAATGAAATTTATAGGTAAAAATACATGGAATTTAAATTTAGGTTTGGAAAAAGAAAAAAGTTGGAAAAATTGGCTAAGTGTCAAAATTAGGAGTTTAAAGGTATTGTTATGCGGCCAAGAGGAGAAGAACAACCTCTAAAGAGGATGTGTGGGCGAGAAAGGGTACTTGTTAGCGGCAAGGAATGAGAAGATATAGAGGTTATCTTGGCATTTTGGTGTGTGACCAAGTAAGGAAGCTAACCTCCAAAAGTAATGCCTAGGCGTTTGGAGGGCTAGGCGAGAAGGCATTAAAGGTTAGGCTAGGCATTTAAGACTTATTTTTGGGCGGCAAGACAATCACAACGTGGGCTATGCATTTGAAGTTAAGGCTTGGCTTGGCGTTAGGCTTAGTGATTAAGAGGTTAGCTAAGCAAGGAAGGCTTAACTATGCAAGGAAGCTAGGCGGCCAAGGGCTTTGTGGCAAGACCATGAAGGTCAGCCTTGCATTTAAGACATTCATGTGGCTATGCAAGGAAGCTAGGCAGCCAAGGGCTTTGCGACAAGACCATGGAGGTTAGCCTTGCGTTTAAGACATTAATGTGGCATGATTATGGCTTTTGATTAAAAGTAAATACATGTATCGTAACCATGTCATCATGCATATTTTGAGAACAAGAAGGACATGAAGGAGTTGCTGAGGTGTAAGTACACGCTTAAGAGGTGAGTCTAATTAAGGATTAAGTGTCATTTTAATCTCATACAAGAGACTCTATAAATAGGCCAACTTCAATATTGAATTTTTCACAACTTACTCAATGAAACTCACTCAAATTGGTCTTAAAAGTTCAAAAATTGAGTCTCGTTTGTGAAAGAGGGCTGTTGTACATTTTGGATTCAAGGAGGTTTATGTTTTGATTAAGGGACGACGAGAACATCATTTCTTGGGTGAATCTGAGTAAGGTGCAGTTCCAGAAGGCTACAAGATTCATTACTTGGAATAATTCTTTGAAAATTTGAAGTAAGAAAGTTAAGATAATTTAGAGCAATTTTGTAGAAGAATATTATGTAAAAAAACTTATGGATTTTAAGTTATGAATTTCCAAAGATGGGTCTTGATTCTGGAAGTAAAACTATGTTCTGGGTAGTGGTCATGAGTCATGCATGTATGGGCGAGATAGGGTGCGTTTTGGTCATAGAAGTTATTGTAGATCAGGTTGCATGCACATGACAAGGCCATGGCACAGCCAAGCGGCAAGGCATGTGCTCAGGCTGTGTGCATGACCTTGCCATAAGAGGTTAGCGTGACGCACAGTGTACGGGCAAAACTAACACACGTAAAGCATGCGATGGGCGCATGAGGTAGGTGGCAAGGACACGTGAGGTTAGCACGTGGTAGGCCCTAGGCCATGCATGCGCGACCAGCCCCATTCACCATGTATTTGGGCTCTGATGGGCTGTTTTCGAACTATTTTGGCAGTCTTGATATTTTTGGAATTTTAAAGAAACTTTTGGATATTTTCATGTTCAAATAATTAATTAAGCATAAAATATGAATTTTTAAGGACAATGAGGATTAGGAGGAATTCCCAAAACCAAGGCTACATTCAAGGGATTGTGAGTAACACATTGATTTCTAAATGATATTGTTAAATATGTTTTCAAACTTTACAAGCATTAACTCGTAAAATGATTTGATAAACATGATCTCAAGTTCTCATACAAGCTATGCTATTGATAAATGTTTTATGAAATGATAATATTTTCAAGCTACGGTATGATTTCATGATTGAAGGAAATGTTTCAAACTTTCAAGGAAATATTTAATGTTTTCAAATGTTTTTATCTATGCCCGAATATTTCGTGAGACCTATTGTATATATGTGGTCAACTTCATACTGATGGTAGGGTTGAGAGCCTATAGTTTATGGGCCATCAGGAAGGGTATATTTTAATGTCTTAAAGGAGGAGGGTTAGCTACCCATTTACTGTTCCGTCTTCGAATGAAGGGGTAAATACTGCCTGTAGCTATGAAAGAATGTCTTCGAAAAGCTATGCAAATGTTTCAAGTTTTATGTTATGACTGTTTACTGATAAATATAATTAAGCTTCGGTTTTATACTAAAATGTTTATTAAAAACCTGTTTTTTAAAAATGGTTGCTCACTAAGTATTTCGACTTACCCTTTCAAAAAAATTTTCCCTATTTCAAGGTACAGATTGTGGATCTCCGTATGTCGAACTTACTACTGCCAGGCTAACTTAGTTTTCTATATGTAAGGGCAATATTTTGTCTCAAGATAGTAATATGATTGTTCAAATATTTATATCTTAATGTTAAGATCATTTTCCATGATACACATTTTATAAAGATTTCAAATGGGTTACACTACGATTTAAAATATTTCAAGTTTAAAAACTTCCGTTGTTGATTGTTTCATATTTTCATATCATGTGTCAGTTGAGGTTGTTTTAGAGTTGAACAACTTTAGCTGACATTACACCATGTCTTGGGACGAGCAAGTAGGTGCCCAATGCCAGATATAACAATAATAGCCAGGTCCACATGGGGGACGAGTACAACAGGGTTGGTGCATACACCATGCTGACCTTCAAGGTAATTGCGCCCTACTCCTCTATCTACCTAACCACTCCTTTGTGCATCTCGTTTTTGTGGCATTTTTTCTAATTTTTTTTCTAAATTCCAACATAAAAAATCCTTCATAGATAAATCCTTGGCTTGTAAACATGCCCAATTTCTTCTTGTCCTTAAATAATTATATTTATCCTTCAAGAAGCTTCTTAGTATAGAAAACATTCAAAACTCCAAAAAAAAAATTTTTCCCTTAATGTCATACCCCATCCAAAATGTCGCACCCCACGACTAGATGGAAGGCACACCTAGACATCCAATGCATACTTCTCGCAAGGTAATGAGCTAAATGCCTAGTAAGCAGAATAATTCTTTACGCTTGTCTCTTAGCAAAGCTCTTCTACTTCAGCCTTACAGACCATCACATCTTTTTACAACAAAAACAACTTAAGAATTTTAAATAGTGAAAATTGTAAACTTGTTTCTTTATTAACTTAAAGCTTACAGAATTATAAATTAGAAATGAAACTTTTCTTTGCATAAAATTAACCAGCTCTAGTCTTCTCACGTCCTTCTTCTTTCACCAAGGTGCCTCTCCTTGCGACAAGGTGTTCTATGGTATGAGACTCCTATCTTAGTCCTTTATCCTCGAGTCACCATCTTTCAAACCAAGGACATTCTTTATGACTTCCTTTCCCTGGCTCAGTTCTGACACACACATCGTCTTCAACTTCACAAATGTGAAGCGTTGGACGACCTTTCTTCTTTTATGGGAAAACCCTCTGCGTTAAGGAGCAATATGCTTTCCAACTGGCTCCTTGGACAAATGATGAGACACCATGGCTAGCATGCCATGTAAGACTATAAAAATATTCTGTCTTCCCTCCTTAACATAGCTACATAGCCTCAAAACTAACCTTCGCATGGCCTTAACGCCTAACACCTTGAAGAGGGGAAACACTTAAAATGTAAGTCAAATGGACTTAGTGAGTGATGAGTTTCAAGGAAATCTTTTGGAAAATCACATATAATCCAAAATTTAATAAACATCAAGCCATAAAAGAAATAAGTTCATCGCATCAAACAGTTAACGCACGATGCATAACCACAATAGTTCAACAACAAGGCAACGGGCTATTCAATGCCATACGCTAGAAAGATCCCGCAACAAGCTTATTTCGAGTGCTGGAAATCTCCCTTTACTTAGATTTGGGATTTGCTCTTGCCAATTTCACGTGAGTTATCTAGGATATTCAACAATATCTCCCCACATTTACCTTCTTAGACAAGGAAGTTACACTCCACCAGCGTCTCAACATCATATTTCTCTTGCTTTCCCCAGCGAGCACTACAATGACATACACTGGAATAATTTCACAACAACATTGCTCAGAGGCCTAGGATTCTTTCCTCCACCATGATCTTGTAGTTACACTCAAAGAACATCATGCGAGCTTCTTGGGACTTTCACCAACCTCTAGCCTCTCAATCTCATCACAACTCGCCCTGACTTGGGAATTCTCTTCTCTCTTGGACCTAGGATTCACTCTCGCCTATATCATGAAAGTTTTCTAGGATTTCGTCTAACATCATGCGATAGATCAAGCCTCATCACAAATATTGATAGAAGATAGACATGCATGACGAAAACTGGATCAAAATTGTACCCTAATTGCACTTAATTAACGAGTAAACCCTAAACTGAAAATAAATTGAAATTAGAGTTTTGAGAATACTTATATTCAAAGGTTCAATTTTTTTTCAAACAACCACTAAGGTTGACCTATTATCCTCCAGAACCAAAATTGAGTTGTGGGACCCATTGGATAAAAGATTCGAGAGAGATAAAAGCATGGAAATAAATAGTAGTTGGGCTTTGAATTTTTTAAAAATAAAGTTAAGAACAAATGGGAATTTAATTTCTTTAACGAGTCCAAAAAAAAAAAAAACCCATCAAACAAGTTAAAAGGGCCTATTTATAAGAAAATTTCATGCAAAATTACATGTCCATGCAACACAAAAGTCCAACTCAAAGTCCACTTTTCCTTGTGGACTTTTTGTCTTCATCAAAAGACAACATGCCGACTAGAGTTATTAGAATTATCCAATAATTTTTTTTTATTTTTCCACTAATTTTAATCAAGAGCAAAATGGTCATTTGGTTAAAAGTTAAAGTTTGACTTTTTCAAAACAAAGTCAACATTTTTTACTTTTTGCCATTTTTTTCATCTCGACTAATTTTGACCTCTCAAGCATGAATCCACATTCATTTTCTTAAAATTCAAATCATATTTGAATATATTGTCGGTCAAAGTTTAACTAATTTTATAACTTTGACTATTTTCATCATTTTTGACCTTTCTAGCATGAATCATATTCATATCTTTAATATGTAAATCTCATTTAAACATAAAGCTCTATCTCTATTCTGATAACCCACAACTACTCACACGTACTAGTCGGTTTCTCTCTTTACAACTAAATTAAACAATTCGACTCATTCCATTATATTATTCTAAGTTCATTCCATATGAGCTAGCAGGAAAACCTAATGGACTTATAGATCATGGACACCAACGATTCAAGATTAACTAGCTAAACTATTTTAGACCGAGCTAGTCAACATTCGTTAACTAACGGGTCATTCCATTAAAGTACCATATTTTCACTCCCTTCACTATAGATATATTTGTGTCTATTTGATATAACCATGATCAGTAAGTTAATCCTTCAAGGTTGTTCGTAACCTCAACAGGATCAAAAGATCGTTTTACCCTCAAGACTACATCTTACTCCTTTAGTCTCACTAATCCACAATTGAACAATTGGTTTAAGGTTCAACCTATAAATTGAATTCCTCTTGAGCCAATGAGACGGTGAGGTCCCTTGTTCAAGACTTGGATTCAGTTCTTAAGAGAACAACCTATTTACTAACCCTAAAGAGGGTATGAGTGAATTTTGTCTTGCACCGTACGTCTTTAGCTATCCACCCGATCTTACCCCTAAAATGGAAGGCTTATTGGACTAACGCTGATGAGCTGCCCTCACCTATGTAGATCTAAGGATAAACTCATAGGAACAAGAGGTCATAGTTGGCTTAGGATTATAATTAAGTTATCTAGGTCATCAATAATCGAGATAGTAAGTTTTAAATAGTAAACGACGTTATAACATAAAAGGGACTATTTCATGGTTCAGTCTTATGTAAACACTTTATATAGGATGCCTCCACTTTTATGTCTTTACATGAATGATTCAGGATCACCTCATTTGTTCTAACTACAAAGCAAGTCGCATTTATAGTTTCTCTTAATAAGGCACTCAACCTTTATTCATATACTATAGACTATTTGGGCTATATACTCAAACTTGATCCACATTTATGTCTCTACATAAAGTTCAATTTTATTCAAAAATAGCCTTGGGACTTAGTTTATTGGATTTAAGATTATAGTATTCAATTTCTAAATATTGACTA
>JBBPDI010000003.1:10724924-10735419 GCA_037974545.1 Cucumis variabilis
TTGACTAATATTTTACACAAATATATGGCTTAAATGACCAATTTATCCATCTTTATTATTAATAATATAGTAAAAAATAGAAAAAGGAAAAGGAAAGTGGAACATGATTAAGATTTCACAAATGTCCTAAATTGACTAATATTTTACACAAATATATGGCTTAAATGACCAATTTATCCATCTTTATTATTAATAATATAGTAAAAAAATAGAAAAAGGAAAAGGAAAGTGGAACATGATTAAGATTTGCATTTATTAGATATTCAATGTAAATATGGTAAGTGATTAATTCTATTATGGTAATATTATAATAAAAAATGTCCCTTAATTATTTTTCTTTTGGTTATTTTGTTAAAAAAAAAAAATCCTCCTGATCTCTCTCTCACTTTCAAATCTCTATCTCTGTTCATTTTTTATTCTGTTTTGCATTATTTTTCATATATTTCATTTAATTATAGTATATATTTAATAACACGGTGTATATTTTATGAATGAAAGGTTCTTAATATCAATTGGTTTATGTATTTTATTTAAATATTCATATCTTACGTAGAAAATAATACATTATGTTTAAAAAAACATGAATGAGAAAAAATTATGATGAATATATGTAATATATGCCATTAAAACATTAGTTGTTCTCTGATATATATAATGTTAAGAAAAACTGAATGTTAAATTGGTTTATGAATAGTATATATGAAACAATACATTGTATATTTTATGAATGAAAGATTATGCTATCAATTTGTTAAACTGGTTTATGTATTTTATGTCAAATATTCATATTATATGTAATAGATAATAAGTTATGTTTGAAACAATAGTGATTATGTGTGAAAGGTAGTATATTAAATATAATAAATTGAAAAACTTTGATTAGTGCCGTCGATGGAAATTTATGTAAAAATATAGAAATAAAATGACTAAATTAAAAGCTGGAATATGAACATTTCAAATAAAAGTTTGAATCAACATACTAAAAGTCTAATAATAAAAAGGAAAAACTAGTTCAATAAGGAAAATTTGCATCTCTTTCGGTTATGGTCAACACGTCCACAACGACCACATTTAACACGTCTCTTGAACTCCATTTTAGAAGAAATTCTAATATTCTTTTGTCGGCAACTTGAACGTTTTACAATCGATGGGAGGATGCTAACTTCAATTTCTGTATTATTGAATATATGCAGTAGTATATATGTAACAAATCAAAGAAAATACTAATCGGATAGAGAAAAAATAAAGAAAATGACACGAAATATGAAGGAAAATAAACTGAACTATATGTGTCACTAAATTCATGTTATTGTATATATATAGATGTATATATTGATAACATCACCATCTCTATATGCAATGACATATAATGAAATTCAACTACAATTTATGTATTATTGAAAATATGCAGTACTATATAAGAAGGTATTGAAATTTTATCATATATTATTAAGGATTTAACTAAGATTTATGTATTATCAAAAATTTTGAGTAGTATATAAGAAGGTATTGAAATTCAAAAATGAAAGGCATATATGATAAAACAATGAACTTATATTTGAAAGAAAACAATGAACTTATATCTACCACTAAGTAAATATTATTGTATATATACAGATGTATAAACTGATAAAATAATTTATGTATTACCAAATATATGAAGTAGTATATAAATTTAGTAAGAAAAAATTACAGAACTAAAAAAAAAAGTTATGAATCTATTGAATATATGTTGTAGTACACTACAAAAAATAAGGTTTTTTTCGATGCAACAACACGTCGTCAAAAAACCCTAACCAAGGTTGGGCAAGGTTACCGCAACGTCGGCCGACACGTTGGAGAAACCACTTCAGGGATACTTTCCCTGACGCAGATCACGTCAACGATGGGGAAAATTTCATCGGCACATGCTGTCAACACGTTGCAGAAGGCTTCTGCGACATGTTCGTCGGGAAGGCTTTAAATATTATTTTTTTTGTTTTATTATTTATTTTATTTATTTTTTCATCATTTTAGTTAAGCCCTGACGTAGTAAAATTTGCAGTAAAATTATGAAAGTTAAAATATTTTCATTCATTACAAAACAATATATATGAAATATGTTCAATACAAAAAAAACAATTACATTATTAAAAAAATACATTAATAAAACTAAAAAATTAATGCTCTAGTGTGTTGTAGTTATAGACGTCAAATCTACAAATGACATAAAAGTGTAGTTAGAATATCACATATGTAAAATTAAAAAAAATTAAATATTGAAAAGTGCGTAACCCAAGTATTCACGGGCCTCTTTGTGCCCGACTCATCTCCTCGATCATCTTCTTCATCTCCTTCATTTTTCGTGCATGGTCTATCATTTATCGATCTCGCTCCTCCTCCCTCAGACTTTGGTCAAGACTACTTAGTCCGCTCGTTGCTAGTCAATGTATAGCTCACATGTGGTTTCACCAATCGATTATCAACTTCTACCAAATGTAAATCCTTTCTTATTTTTAAATCTTGTAAATCCAACTGGGCATTCGTGGTATCTTTCATTTTTCCTTCAATATTCAACAACGTACCGATCAAGTTGTCACAAACATTCTTTTCAATGTGCATTCCATCAAGTTTGTGACGAATAAGTAATCTTAACCAATAAGGAAGACCTAAAGAAAATACTTTTCTTAGTCCAATTAAGAACTCTTTTTCTTTTTCTATCTTTTTACAAAGAATGCTTACTCATTACTGGACACTCGAAGGAATCTAGTTGTTCCAAGATTTCTTGGTCATCATTACGAATGGAGGTGCTTTACGCTCTACCTTTTCATCATGCAGTCTACTTCTACACCCAAACATGGTTATCTGAAAGATACCATCGATGTCCCATGAATGTTATCTTTCCACGTATTCCGAACGATGATCTATCCCTCATGCAAATGGGACATACCTAATATCCTTTTGTACTCCAACCGGATAGATTACCATATGTTGAAAAGTTATTAATTGTCCACAACAAGGCAACTGAAAACATTGATACTTCAGACAATTCTACGTACGCACACCAAACGTCCATAGATTTTTTAGTTCCTCAAGTAATGGTTGTAGGTACAAATCAATTTTCCTACCAGGAGATTTAGGACCGAGAATGAGTAATGACATGAAGAAGTTTGACTCTTTCATGCATTTCCATGGTAGAAAATTATACGAAATTAACACTACAGGCCACATACTATACGAGGTACTTATATGACCGAATGGATTGAATCCATCTGAAGCTAACCCTAAACAAACATTTCGTGGCTCTAAAGCAAAATCAAAAAATTCAGAATCAAAGTGCTTCCATCCCTCTGCATCGCTGGATGTCTCAACATATTCTTTATTTCCACTCGTTTATCCTTATGTCATTGTATGTCTGTCGAACTTTCTTGCGATACAGACAATCGCTGTAATCTTAGCACCAATAGAAAGTAACAAAATACCTTTGTGGAATTTTCTTTCTTGATTTGTTAGAATTAATCTTGTATCGAGACTTACCACAAGTCGAACATTGTTGCAAATCCTTGAACTCCTTCCAGAATAATACACATTCATACTTACAAACATGAATAGTCTCGTACCCCAGGTCCAAATCAAATAATTTTCGTTTGGGTTCATATAATGAATTAGGGATGTTGGTAGCACATATTGGAAACACACATTTTATTAACTCTAACATCATATCGAAGGACTTGTTGCTCCAACTATTAAGAACCTTCACATGCATCATTTTAAACAAAAAGTTTTGTGACGAAAATTCTGAACAGTCGGGGTATAACTCACAACTTGCTTGATTTAATTAGTAACTCCTTAAATACCATGTTTGTTTTGTCATCTAAATCTAAATCTTCCTTCATATCTTCTACTTGTTCAATACCAGCTTGTAAATCATGCAACATATCCAACATTTCATTTTCTTCAGTAACTAGGTTACTGCTAGTTCCTTCATAAAAAAGATTACTAATACTTGTTCATTCATCAAATGTTTGCATACCTATGTCCAAGTTCATAGGCTCTCCATGATACACCCAATTTATATAGAAGGAGGCTATTCCAGTAGTTAATAGATGTTGCCTCACGCCCTCTAAGGAGTCATAACTTGAATTCGTACATTTCTTGCATGAACACTTTATTTTTTCGTAATTATTTGTGTGATCTTTTGCAACCTCCTTAAAAGCCCTAACAAATAAATATGAATAATTTATGTCTAATCTCCCATTAACTACACACTATCTAACATTTTAAACAATCTAATCACTTCAATGGTGTATGCAGACCTCTTCCAAATACGTTAACTTTTTTAGCTAGGCTATTTAACATTTTCAAAAATTCAAATGCAATTTAAAAATGAAATTCATATTCAATATCAAATTGGATAAAGACCCCCAATCTAAAATTCACTAAACCCTAAACCATTATTCAATATAATCTATTCAAATTTAATATAAACTCTAAATACTTAACATTATATCATATACATTTATTATACTATAAAATTGTTGCATATTTTACTACATTCAATACACTTTTAATTATCTGTATGTAATTTCTAAATTCCAAATATACATACATATATTTTTCTTTATACATACATATACTTTACATATTATATGATACATTATACATACACTTTACACATACATACATTATATCATACAAATATATATACATTCAAAATAACAAAATCCCATACAAAATAACAAATTCAATATAAATTTATATACATTCAACTTTTCTAATTTCTCAAAAAAAAAAAAACAAAAGAAAAGAAATAACAACCTTAGGTTTCATTAGCGGACGAAGACACTTCCAGCGGTGACTGCGATGACGAAGACAAACGAACAGTAGCACAGATCTCCTCATCTCCCTCTCTCTTGGTCGATTTTTCTTTTCCTTTCATTTTGCAATCAGTTCTGTGTTGAAAGAAAAGAAATAGAGTGGCCTTTCTCTGATATCTTCGAAAATGTCGCTGAAGGTCTCTTTCCCTGACGTATGTAGTACACATGTTACGAAAAGGTGATCATTGTACTTTAATACGAACACTTTCTGCGACGTGTGACAGGGTGCACGTCGGAGAAAGTTTAAACAATAATTATTATTAAAATTTTCACGACGTTATCCAATATGAATTTATATACATTCAAGTTTTCTAATTTCACACACAAAAAAAAGAAAATATCAACCTTAGGTTTCTGTCGCAGACAAGGAACTTCTGACTGTGGCGGCGACGACAACAAAGACGGACGAACGACAACATAGATCTTCTCCTCTCCTTCTCTCTCAGCTGATTTTTCTTTTCTTTTCGTCTTGCAATTGGTTCTTTGTTGAAGGGAAAGAAATAGAGTAGAATTTCTCTGACGTCTTCGAAAACATCGCAGAAGGTCCCTTTTCATGACGTATGTAGTACACATGTCGGGGAAAGGTAATCATTGTACTTTAATACAAACACTTTTCGCGATGTGTGGCAGGGTGCAGGTCGGGGAAAGTTTAACCAATAATTATTATTAAACTTTCTGCGATGTTATTCTGTCCGACGTGGGGGAAAGTTTAAATGAAAAATTAATATTTAAACTTTCCACGACGTACTCCCTATCATATGTCGAAGAAAGTAAAAATTTGTGGTTACAATTTTCACTTTCCCCAACGTGTGGCAGATAGACATCGGAGAAAGTTTAAATGAAAAATCAATATTTAAACTTTTCCCGACGTGCCCCCTGCCATATGTCATGAAAAATCTAAAATTAAATTTAATGCGTTCACTTTCCCCGACGTATGGCAGGGCGACGTCGAAAAAAGTTTAAACAATAATTATTATTTAACCTTTTTCTGACGTGTACCCTACCACACGTTGGAGAAAGTGAACGCATTAAATTTAATTTTAGACTTTCTACGACGTTTGATTCTTGTATATCGCGCGGAATGTCTTTTTATTGACATAACATTACTCGCGTCGGCGAAAGATGATCAATGTCGATACACCTTTCGTCGACGTTGTTTCTGGCGTTAGAATTGTTCTGATTTCTTGTAGTGAAAGATTTTCTCTTCTTTTCTTTTTATTTTTTGGGATGCCCAACTTCTTTTCTGATGTGCATGCTTAAGTATAGGTTGCATCTCTGCTTTCTTCTCATGTTGTATTTCATTGTACTCATTGGTCTATTTGTGTAATTGCAATTTTGTTCTTGAAAATATTTTGCTTGAATCAAGTTAGTTTTTTCTTGAATCGGTACAACAATCTTGAGCGTCACTTTAATGAGTATGAAAAATGTCTTCATGAATCCGGACGACCTAATTGCTAATTTGCACCTCAAGAATTGCAAAGCTCTGAATCATCTTGAGCAAAAGAGAAATTTGCACTGAATCATCTTCTACTACTGTTATGTCCTGAATCATCTCGAGCAAAAGAGCAAAAGGTGAAATAAACCAATTTTATAGTAATTGCTAATTTGCACAGAATCATCTTCTACTGCTTCTGTGTTATAAGATTCAAGATCCTGTGAATAGCAAATGTCTTTTGGACTTGTTTTTGTCTAAGAGGAGCAAATATTTATTGCCTTGCAGGTTCTTTTATCGGACATAAATGCTTATGAGGTAAGTTGTTTAGTTTGATGGAGTTATCATATAAGGTTCAATATTCTCTCAACTATTTATATTCAATTTCTCTTCGCAATCATTGGTTACCACAACTGTGTGGCAATGAATAATGCAAGTGGATGTAACTTTTTAACCATATATCTTTGATTATTAACTGTAAATTATTATTATTATTTAATTAATAACTCTTTTTACTTGGGATAATACTGTACGCATACATTGTTTTAAATGATAGTTTTAGGGAATTTGATTATGGTTTTGGAATATACTGATGTGAAAGTCACACTCTATGCATTGGAAGGAGGTTTGGTTTTGGTGGTTTAAGTAAAAGACAATGAATTTCAGTTAGAAAATGTTCAATTTTGTCCCCTAAAGTAAGAGGACAACGTTAAATGCAATGGGCGAAATGTTCTACTCTCCTTTCAGATATAAGAGGTTTTAGAGAGTTTTTTTTTTTTTTTTTTTTAATTTTAGTCATTAATTTTAATTTTATAGGGAACTTATGTTGAGGGCATCAAAGAAGAAGTTGTTTTGTCCCTTGCTCATGCTCTTTCCTTGATTGCATCTGGAGAAGGTTAGAGTAGTATAAACTACTTCTACATTTGGTCTATTAAAATGTACTAACTTTCTTCATGGTTAGTGATTCATAACTTTATTTAGTTAATATTGTGTTCAATGGGTTTAAGATGTGATTGATTATTGAAGTTTGCATAATGTTTACACAAAGAGGGTTATATACCCTCTCTGTTAGTCGATAGAAATATATACCCTACCAAATACTCAATACTCTTTTTTTTTTTTCATTTGCATTGGTGTAAATGTAAACAACATTTCACTGATTATAGTCGTTCTTCTTTAGTTCCCATGGAAGTTGTTGCTTTTTCTAGCTTTGTTTTGAGTATCTCCCTTTAATTACTAGAAAAATCATGGTGATTTATGGCTTTTGACTTAACGGATTTAGAAACAAGGAAATAGAACAAGTATTAACCAAAAATCTCTTTTATTCAGGTTTTGCAGGGACGTTGTTTAGGGCTGGATTGGTATCGTTTTCATTTTAGTTTTCTGCTCAGAATTTACTTGGTACTTTTCTTGAGCTCATGAGTTGTAGAGATTTTTATTTATACCCTTTAATGGTTTTTCTGTTATTGATTGGGAGGTTTTCTTTCTCTACTGATATATAATGAAGTGTAATCCACTTATGTAGTTTGTCTAATTCACTTATGAATAGTCATAAATAGTTAAATTCATTTAAATCCATCAACAAGGATATAACTTATTTTAATTTTGCCACACTATCTAATATATATTATTTTCACTTAGGTTCAAGACACTAATGAAGAACCTAGTCGAATTAGAATTTGGGAGCTAATTCACTTGAGCAATTGAATGAAGCAACACAAGAAAAATTTGTAAAAGTACAAAATAATGGATATATGATATAGCTAGGTTGTGTTACGTTTCTTTTCCAACAACCGCCCCTCCTTTGTTGAGTGTAAAATGCCTATAAAAGAAAGACAAATGCCACATCCTCCTTGAGGCTTCTCTAGTCTGTTCTCTCTTTTTCTTCATCTTACCATATTGTTTTTCTCTCTTTTCATCCGGTTTTTGGGCTATTCTCAAGGTTGGATTCTGTTCCTGTATCTTACCTTTGTTTAAGACCCATTTTTGTTGATTGTTTGTGAGACTGCAACTCAGGCATGTTGTCCTTTTTAGGCATGTTTCATTTTTTAATTGTTGGGTTTGTTTTTTGGAATTTGGTGTTTTTGTTGTTGGCTTCCTCTGTTTTAGAAATTGTTGTTCATGAATGTGATTACTCTATTAGAAAAACTTACAAAGAACCTTTGAATGATAATCTAGAACCTTTGAATGAAAGATAATCTAGAACTCTATTGTTCTGCAGCATACTAGGACTTTTAGCTACAAAAATATAATCAATAAAGTTCTAGATTATCTTTCATTAACTGCTAGCAAAATACAGAAATATAACTAAAAATTATGTTGTTTTGGTTGGCTTGAAAATTTTCTTTTATTAATTGTATTTTTGTTTTGGATGGTTGAGATTTTCCTTTTGTTGTGGGATTTTATCCTTATTTGATTTTGATTTTGATGGTTGCCTTTGAATCTCTTGCCT
This sequence comes from Cucumis variabilis, assembly GCA_037974545.1. Taxonomy (NCBI): domain Eukaryota; kingdom Viridiplantae; phylum Streptophyta; class Magnoliopsida; order Cucurbitales; family Cucurbitaceae; genus Cucumis; species Cucumis variabilis. Next base: position 10,733,665 of record JBBPDI010000003.1, read on the forward strand.
TATGGAGGTTGAATATAAAAAGGTGTTTTGTAGCCTTGCGTCGTGTTGTTGAAGAACCCTAGTAATCTTGCTGAATATTCATATATCTGTGGAATTGTGTTCCGTATTGTAGGGCTTGGTTTTCAACAAAAAGACTATCTGCAATATTTTGACTATGATAATTGGTGTTTGACGTTATGCTCGACATTATTGAAGAAGGTTTAGCATTTGAATTTTTTTTTTTCCTATTGCTAGAAAACGTATAATCTTAAAGATCTTAAAAACTAGAAGGTCTAGACTTTATGCATAGACTACAATTCTATTTCTTCATCTGTTATGTATGTCTTAAAAGTAAATTAGTTAAGGAGATTTTATTGTTGATTGTAAATAACACTACAAGAAATCGGGATTTTTCCAATGCAGTACTACACGTCGGGAAATAGTGCATCGGCAAACCCGGGACTTTCCCGATGCATCAATATGCACATCTGGGGAAGGTATTTTCCCCAACGCAACCACATGTGCATCGAACTGAGCGGGATGGGTTAGGGTTCCGTCGACGTTATGCCAGGTGTGTCGGAAAATCCTACCCTATTCTCGACGTGAAAGATATAACGTCGGAAGAGGGTGGACAATTAACTGTACCGTTTGACCTTCTGCCGACGTCGTGCCAGGTGCGTCGAAAAATCCTACCCTATTCCCAACGTGAACAGTGTTGCGTCAGAGGAAGGGCAGATCATTAATTGTACGATAAGCCTTCCTCCGACGTGGTATCAACAACGTCAGGAATAGGGTCTACGTATTCTCGATGTTTCATTAATGGCATCGGGAATAACACCCTATTCCCGACGTTTTTGTTGTGCATTGAAAGTTCGTTTATCTTTTTAGGGTCATACTTCACAAAATGGAAACAAAAAGGAGAAGAAAACCGAGAGAGGGAGAGGGAGACTGAGAGGGCTGAGAAGGAGAGAGATCCATGTCGTCACTTGCTATTGTCCTTGTCCGACCGTTCATCGTCGTCTCTACCGTCACTCTTTATTCCGATAAGTGGTTTAGTTTAGTTATTGTTTTGTTTTAGTATTTAGATTTCAAATTAGTTTTAGCTTTTAAGTTTTAGATTTCAAATTAGTTTTAGTATTTAGAATTTGAATTAGTTGTAGGTTGTAGTATTGTATTTGAATTTGAAGTGTTGTTAGGATTTTTGAATTAGTTGTAGGTTTTAAGAATTTGAATTTGAAGTGTTAAAGTTGGGATTGAAGTGTTGATGAAGTTGAGATTGAAGTGTTGAATTTGAGATTGAAGTTGAGATTGAAGTGTTGAAGTTGAGATGGAAGGTATTTTTTAAAAAAAAAAATAGAGGAACTCCCGACGCACATGTGCATCGAAAGCTCCTCTATTTTTTTCCGACGCTAAATTGATAGCATCTTCGACGTTCATATAACATCGGGAGATGTTTAGAAACTCCCAACACATTTACCTAGACGCGTGTTCTGATGCATATTTATGTGTCAAAAAAGGCTTTTCCAATGTTTTTTATATATCTCCCGACGATTTTGTGTGTCGGGAAAACCCCCTTTCTTGTAGTGTGAGATTTTCAAGTGCATAGACTATAATTCTGTTTCTTAATCTTATTGTTGATTTCCTTTCATTTTATTGGACAGTTTACATGGGAAAATTAAATTGAGGGCTGAGGGGAATTAAGGGTTGGAGGTGGGTACATAAGGGTCGGGGGGGGGGGGGGGGGTTAGGGTCTTTAATTGACTGCTTTCTGAACGT
>JBBPDI010000003.1:10735519-10754172 GCA_037974545.1 Cucumis variabilis
ATAGAGTACTCGAATTGATCCATGTGGATCTCATGGGACCAATGCAAACTGAGAGTTTAGGCAAAAAGAAGTATGTGATGGTGTGTGTGGATGACTATTCCCGATTCACATGGATTCGATTTCTAAGAAGCAAGTCAGAAACAGTTGCAGTGTTGATAGTGTTGTATCGAAATCTTCAACGAGAACAAGGTGTGAATATTATAAGGTTACGAAGTGACCACGGCACAGAGTTTGAAAATTCTCAAATTGATGGCTTCTGTGAAAGTGAAGGCATCAAGCACGAATACTCAGCCCCCTTGACTCTTCAACAAAATGGTGTAGTCGAAAGAAAGAATCGTACACTTCAGAAGATGGCTCTAGTAATACTCCATGCCAAGAACCTTCCCCTAAGTTTCTGGGTTGAAGCTATGCATGCAGCATGTCATATTCATAATAGAGTCACATTACGCACAGGATCTACAGTAAGTTTATATGAGTTATGGAACAGTAGAAGACCGAATGTAAAGTATTTTCATATTTTTGGGAGCACATGTTGTATACTTGCAGATCGAGAATATCACAAAAAATTTGATACCAAAGCAGATCAAGGAATATTCTTGGGATATCCACCAAACAGTAGAGCCTATAGAGTATTCAACAACTGGACAAGAATAGTTATGGAAACTATCAACATTACTGTAAATGATCATGAAGACATGGTGAATACACGTCTAAGTCTCAAGATGAAGTGGATACTGTATACTCTCAGACAGATAAAAGGCATACAAACACTGTGGGAGATTCTGATACTAACACTGACGGTGTTTCAGAGGAAGAAACAAATGAAGATTCTGTGGATACTGTCCTAAATGATGAGCTTACTGAAAATAGTCTTAGTAACTCAGATAAATCTGCAAGTACTCAACTGAAACCCTCATCCAGAGTAGTGAAGAATCATCCAGTACAAGACATTATTGGGGATATTCAAAGTGGGGTGGTAACAAGGAAGAAGGATAGGATAGACTATGCTAGGTTAATAGCAAATATTTGCTATACATCTACCATTGAACCAAAGTCTGTATCTGAAGCTCTAGAAGACGAATTCTGGATCAGTGCTATGCAGGAAGAACTACTTCAGTTTCAAAGGCTTAACGTATGGAGTCTAGTTCCCAAGCCAGAGAATGCCAATATCATTGGAACGAAATGGATTTTCAAGAACAAGACAGATGAAAATGGTCATATTAGTCGTAATAAGGCAAGATTGGTAGCTCAGGGTTATTCACAGATTGAAGGGATTGATTTCAATGAGACGTTTGCTCCAGTTGTCAGACTTGAAGCCATCCGCTTAATGCTTAGCATTGCGTGTGTCTTAAAATTCAAACTGTATCAAATGGATGTGAAGAGTGCTTTCTTAAACGTGTACTTGAGTGAGAAAGTGTATGTTGCTCAACCAAAGGGATTTTTTGACCCAAATTTTCCACATGTATATCGGCTAAATAAAGCATTGTATGGATTAAAGCAAGTACCTCGAGCCTAGTATGCAAGATTAACAGAGTATTGTTAGTCAATATTATGTTCGGGGCGGAACAAATAGAACCTTGTTCATACACAAAAGTGATCAGAACATTTCAAATTTATGTTGATGACATAATTTTCGGAGGATCTCCTACTCAAAATGTGGAAAGGTTTGTCCATGTGATGCAATCAGAATTCGAGACGAGTATGGTGGGAGAATTGTCATTTTTTCTGGGATTACAAATCAAACAAGAATCTAGTGGCATCTTTCTTTCTCAGACAAAATATGCACAATCTATGGTTAAGAAGTTTGGACTTGAAAATTCTCAATCGAAATTTACTCCTGCAGCTGCTAATGTCAAACGATCCAAATTTTGTGATACTGAAACTGTGGATCAAAGAGTATACAGAAGTATGATTGGTAGCTTGCTATATCTCACCGCAAGCCGACCTGAAATTACTTTTGCTGTTGGTATGTGTGCAAGGTTTCAAGCATCTCCTCATCACTCTCACTTACAGGCAGTTAAAAGAATTATCAAATACGTTCGAGGTACATCTGATTATGGTCTGTATTACTCATTCGATACTAACACCTCTCTAGTAGGATATTGTGACGTTGATTGGGCAGGATGTGTAGATGACAGAAAATCCACTTCAAGTGGATGCTTATTCCTAGGAAATAATCTAATCTCATGGTTTAGTAAAAAACAAAACTCCGTGTCTTTGTCGACTACCGAGGCAGAATACATTGCCACCGGCAACGCTTGTGCACAGCTCATATGGATAAAGCAAATGTTGCATGAATATGGGTTCGATCAGGACACTATGATGTTGTATTATGACAATATGAGTGGTATTGATATTTCTAAGAATCCTGTTCAGCATAGCTGAACTAAACATATAGATATACGACATCACTTTATTCGGGAATTGGTGAATGATAGAGTGATCAATCTTCTACATATACGCTCAAATCTGCAATTAGCTGATATTTTTACAAAGCCACTGGATAGTAAATCATTTCAACATTTGCGGGCAGAATTGGAAGTGTGCAGGTTTTCTACATAGCCCTACGAGTTCCATCTCTTAGGCCCAATCTATTGTTATTAGGAAACGGGCCCAGTATTGATTACTTACTTGAGTGAATGATGTTTAGGGGATTCAGTTATCTTCTTCGGTGGGAAATATTCATTACTTCAAGAAGTTCAAAATTTTACAGGATTTCTTGAAATTTCTTAGTTGCAACGGAAGAGCTCTCTACTTTCATATTCTCTTCTTCACTCAACAATGGTGAATACACGAAGCATCAAACCGAAGTCATCATCTACTGGACCTCATCGCACCAACATGCATGGTGTTCGGATGCGTGATACACGAATTAAGAGTATACCTATATGCCGTCCTTATGTGCATCTTGCTGATCGTGGAAAGGTTCCTCTCCCTATCAGCTCTGACAGCACTTTATCTCATCACGATGAACCAATTGTTATGACTTCAAGTTCATCTTCGTTATCTGAATCTATTGATCACGTACCTTTGGCCACATTTCTGTGGGCAAGATCCAAGGTAACATTTTCCGTGAAGACATCTACTCTAGGTGGTGGTCGGGACTCTCTCTCACCTTCTGTTCCATCAGTCAATCTCAATACCTCTTCTACCCTTGTAGTTGATTCTTCGTCTAGGTCATCGATGTATATTCTGAGTCCTCACTCAACCACATCTACATCTTTGCAAAGTGATGCTCATTCTTCTCCTCGTACATCCCCATCAGATTCCTGTCCTGCGACGGCCTTTCCTCCACCAGCTACTGTTTCTCCACCGATAGGTAATTCACCTTCCGTTGACTCGGCACCCCCTTCTCAACCGTTTAAGCCTGTTGAACCTCGGGGAGTTACTATCAAAACGAGAAGGCAGCGACTCCTTCAAAATGTACCTTCTGTTCCTATTGATGGCATATCCTTTCATCATGAGGAGAATGCACAACAGTGGAAATTTGTTGTTTAACGGTGGATTGCAGATGAAGTTAATGTCTCTGATCAGCATCAGTCGTGTAGTGAGGTTATGTCTCTCATATCCCAAGCATGTCTTTCTCGTACTATTTTAGATGTGGGGTCATTTTATCCTTGGTTAATCAGGGAAGTCATAGCAAATCTTCCATCTGATTTTGATGATCCAAGTAGCTCGGACTACCAAGCGGTTCATGTACGTGGGCGTCAAATCTCTCTATCTCCTTTGGTGATTAATCAATATCTTGGTCAGCCAGTTGTGTCTGCTCCTCTTTCGGGGGATCCTTCCCTTAGCACAATGGCATCAGTCCTTACTGGTGGGTCCTTAACAGTTTGGCCTTCTTCTGGTGTTTCTGCTGCTGCTCTCAGTGTCAAGTATGCAATCCTACATAAGATTGGCATCGCTAATTGGTTTCCATCTTCTCATGCCTCCAGTGTTTCGGTTCCTTTGGGTACATTTCTATATCGCATTGGGACTGGTGCCCCTGTGGATGCTGGTCTCTTCTTATACAATCAACTGCTACGTCATATGGGCACATTTGGTGTCAAGATTCCTATTGCATTACCTCGATTTTTCTCTGGCCTGCTTCTTCACTTGCACCCAGATCTATTGGGACCTTTAGATGCTCCAGGCCCTCGTCCACGAACTCTTTCTCTCAGTTATAGGCTCTTTCAAGGGTCTCATGTGGCTGATATTGACATGGCTGATTATCCTGCTAATGATGGTCCATCTTTTTTACCTGGCCCTTCTGCTCTTTCTGGTTTGGATGTATCTCGAGTGGTTGCATCTCTTGAAGCCGAATCTCGGGATCTGAGTTCTACTATCTCCTTACTAAAGGACCATAAATCTGAGATTGATACTCTTCTCTGTGCCTTACGCTCGGTGGCTTCTGCCTCGACTGCTCCATGATACATTCTTTTTGGGATCAACAGGGGGAGATGATGTGAATGTGATGTGTTGGCATGCTGGAGTTGTATTTTATTTCTGGTTGTGATAAAAGACGTCTGAAACAAACATTTGTTTGTCATATAAATATTAGTCCATATGAATCCCCCTTTTTGCGAAAGGATCACAACCACCAATATTCTAATAGATATTGTTAACCACTTTTAATATTTTAATTGACAAAACATTATTTTATCAATCTAACAATCTCCCCCTTTTTGTCAATGTGTCTGAGCAATTCTTTTTCTGATCAATCAACCAATCAACTGACCTTTTATATATTACAACACAACAGATAAAGGAGTAAATGTTCCGAATGCTACATCATGAACCAGAACAGAATATACGCCAAAATGTACACAGCAGAGCATACAACCATAACCAGGCATTCAGAACACAGAATGTATGCAGCCGAATGGAATGTACGCAGCAGACAACCATCAGCTATACAACACATAGCACCTTCATTCAGATCATTCAGTTCCACAAAAACTAACATAGCATAGCACCTACAAATGAGCATTTAGTTCCACAAAAGCTAAACAACGAAAGTAGAAAAGTAAACAAAATACAACTCCAGCATGCCAACACATCACATTCACATCAATATCATCCAAGATGGACGACGTGTAGCGGCTAGGGTTTCACAAAGAAGAAGAAAATTTTCCCTCTTTTTTTTTTCTATTTGACATGCTTCTTTGGGAATCCTTTTTATATTTAAAACAATAATCTATTGTTATTATTTTCAATATTTCTATTTTTCCCCTTTTTCTTCTTGAACTAATTAAATCTATTAAATATATATAATATTAAAAAAATCGTCAAAAATAGAACATTTGAAAAAATATTTACAGTTCATAAAAAACTCAAGTGTAATGAATCTTTTTGGTAAAGAGTTTGTCGTTTTTTCCTATTTTTTGAAAAAACCTTTATATATTAAATACACATATTTGATCACTTCCCCTCTCTTCTCATTTAAATCTCTTCCATCTCACCAACTTTTCCTCTTCAATATTAATTTCCAACAATTATATTTTTTTTTGTCTTTTCTCCGATAAATATAAACACAGCCAATAACTATTCCATAAAATCATGACCAAATCCATATATCACATAAACTTAATAAATTTTTAAAAAGTAGACCAATATCAATTAACTTAAATTTCAAACAACAAAATAACACTCAGTAATAACTTATTCTCAAATAAAAATCAACATAATTAAGTTGAAAATTACTTTAATGGTTAGGGTGTTACATTTTGCATGAGATGTGAGTGTAATTAGTAGCATTTAAAAGAATGTAAAGTTTAAAGTTGTTAAGATTTTGCCATGAAATGTGAGTGTAAAGCACGTATTAATAATGGAAATCTGTAAGTGTAGGTAATTGGACATTAATAAAAAAAAAAAAAAAAAAAAGTATGGGCAAAGAGGAAAGTGAAAGATTTCCGACTCTTAATCCCTTAGACATAACCTATTGATACATCAATGTCCACTTGAAGTTAAATTTTAAACATGTGACTATCTACATAAACTAATACACTAAAATAAACATAATTTTAATTAGTACTATGAGTAGGATAAACAGCTTATGGGTTAAACTTGAAATGAACTTCTAATGAGAGTTGATATTATACACTGATGCACCAACCATATACTTCAAATGACTTTTAATAACTAATCAAAAGATCATGTTCGTATCAAACTAAAACAAAAAATAAAATAAAAACAACACTCACCATAACTCAATCAATTAAAGTCATGATGCATTAGTTGAATAAAAAAAATTTATATATTGAAATACAAAAGCTAAAGTATTATTTCAATTTATTGATACACTTTAAAATTAAGGATATACTAGTAATTGATATATCAACAAATATACATGTAGACATAAAATAAGAATAATAAAGAAGGTGAGAATTAATATAAAATTCTTTTTGCTATATGTATAAATTTAAAGCTATGGATTACAAATATCCCTATATAATAATAATAATATATATATATATATATATATATATAGAAGATGCTAGAACACAACTCGACTTTCAACATCTCTTACTTATCTTTGTAGGAAGTTATTGTCGCTAAGAATAATGATAAAAATCAACAAAAATTCTGTTCAACTGATACTTCTATGTGTACCTGACAAGAGGTTTAAAAATAAATACAAAATGAAAGAGTTAATGTTGTGAAAAGTTTATGGTGTGGTAACTGTCATCATTTACTGAGTTGTGAATTTATTTATATTTTTGTCGTTGGAAAAAGCCATATTAGGCACTTGAAATTACTAAATTGTAAATATCATTTAAAAGAGTTCGGTGAAACATTTGTTCACTCCAAATTGTTGAATTTTAAAATTTCTCTAGTTGAATTAGGGTTACACCTAATCCTTATGCTCTCTACTTCTCTACCATCCAAAAAAATTAGGAAATAAAATTTGAAAATAAAAATGATTACAACATTTTATTAAACTATGTATTTAGGGATACACCAGGATAAGTGTGCATCCAAGGGAGCACTCAAGTTTTTCTTCAATCAAAATTGTACGACAAACATTCAAACTAGCAAAATTTAGTTACGAAAAATATAAATTAAAAGAAATTTAAAAGTAGTAATTAGTAAAACCTAATCATTCGACAACTTTCTTAATTAACTAATAACTCTACCAACATCCCTAATTTTGATTTTTGAAAGTTTGGGTTTATTGACTTTTGTAGCCCAGGTGTTCTTGAAATCTTAAAATAAAATATTATAATATGTAATGAAATATCATAAACCATTCAAAAGGTATTTTTTAAATTTGGTCAATTTTCCTTTAGTTTAAAAATATGGAAAAAAAGAATATTTTAAAGATTATATGCTTATAAAAGAAAATTTGACTATATTTATATATAAGTATTTAAATAGAACTCTAAGTCAATATCAATCTTTTAAATTTCCAAATCACACAAGTCACTAAATCATCTCACTTCTCATCTTTCAAACATTTTTTAGATAAATACAAAATATATATGACCATTATATACTTTATCGAATCACTAAATAAATAAATATTTGTTAGGAATTTTTTCAAAAATAAAAAATAAAATTGACAAACTATTTATATTCCATCGAATAAAAGTCACTCAAGGATAAAAATTATTACACATGATTTGTCTATGAAATGTAAATATTTTGTCAAATGTTCTATTTTTTACAATTTTCTAATTTAAATATTGTCACTATTGTAAATATAAATATAGATATACATAACCTGTAGGTTACCAATTTTCATCTCACTCTTAGGAAAATTGCATAAGATGACAAAAAATTTATAAAAAGAGAGTTATTGGATAATGGGCTATCAAATGGGTATCAGAGGGCTATTAGAGGATTATCGGCTTTTAAATTTGCTAGTTTTTCAATTTAGAAAATGTAGTGACATGAGTCATATTATCCTAATTTTTTTTAGCTATTTTTGCAAGTGCCCCTAACTCCTATTCAATTTCATGTTATAACTTATACTATTTCATGTCCTTTGTAAGACATGTAAGAAACACCACAATTGCGTTCAATTGTTTTCTTTACTTTCTCTCTTCTCTACTCTTTTTTATGTGTTTTGCATCGTTGTTATTCTTCATATTGTTCTTTACTTGATAACACATTATCAACAAAAGTATCACTAGTTGTAAGGCTTTGACCGCGTACCGCCAATGCGATAAAGACCTTGAGGCAAGGATGCTGAGAGAAGAAATTTCTGACAACAGAATATATATTCATCGAAAGGAGTTTGTGTGAGATCCTGACCTGAAGAAAGGAAGTTCAGTTGGAAAGGATCCTCGCTGGGAAGTCATATCGGATAGAAGTATAGGACATTCTGCGAAGAAACATGAAAAAGAGAAGGAGGTGAGGTAAAGAGAAATACTTGTCTAAGTTATACCCTGTGAGTGTAAGAGATACGATAAGAGTAAGTAGCCAGGAAGAGGCCTGCATTGAATGTCAAAAGTTGGACGTTTAATAATGCAAAAAGAAGTACCCATGTCTATGGGAGTGTGATGAGAAGTAGGTACCCTGTTGACATGACTGGACGATCCATAAAGTACATATCCGATGTTTCCCAAGAAGATAAGGGAGAATCCAAGGATCAAAGAGTTTGGCTTCCCAAGGAGATAAGGTATGCGTCTCAAGAAAAAGTCAAATCACCACTGATATTCAGACTACATGTCGAGGTTAGTTGTCTGCATTGACAAGACAAAATGGCTAGAAGACACGTGTAAAGCGTAGGAGTGACCTTTAGACAAGAAGGTCACTATAAATTGTGTAAGATCTAGCTCGCATGGTTATATAAATAACTTGCATCTTCATGACCAACTAGAGCATAATTAGATCTATTAGAATAAAATAAATACATGTGAGCTAATTCTCAAATTAAACATAACATAGTTTAATTCAACTCCAAATATCTTTGGAGGAATATTATTTTTATGTAACAAAATTACTAAAGAGACTACAACAAGTAGTGTATAAACTAGTAAAGATATAAGTGCACTTATTTCTCAAAATTATGGTTCTTTAGAACCTCAAGTTCTTCATTATCTTTATGATATAAGATGATATAATTTTTTTCACACGGTTAAGTGAATTAACCACTCTAGGAAAGTTCGATGATATAATTATTCCATTTATGTTAAGTTGATGCAATTTCATTTTCTTTATATGCAAGCTAGGGAAAAACATATATAATTTCAAATTCTTTCTAGATGAATTCTATTACCTTTGATAAATCTCTTTAGAAGTTTATGCTCAAATCATCAAATATATAATCAATCTCAAGTTGTGATTTCTTTTAAAAGCAAGTGAACAAATAGGAATTATTTTTATTCCCTCATATTAACAAAATTAGTTTAATAAGATGATTATATTCATCTAAAACGTTTAATGATTCAACTCTAATACTTGAATCATATAATTTTGGTACCCTTAATCCTTCAAGGATATAATTATTAATAAATTCATCTAAATGTATAATGACTTCATCAATAAAGTGAATGTTTAGTTTTTGCATACATAGTCATATGTTTTAGATACATAATCAGGTATTATATCCACCACAGAAAAATATGTCTCTCTGTATAACCAATACCAATTCCATATTTAAATATGGTTCCATATTTTTCTTGTCATGACATAAAATTTTATCAAGATCTCTTTACTATCCTTATTTACTTTAAGATTCTTATGAGTACTCATTTTCAGGATTTCTTCTAGAATGTTCATATTCTTAACTGAGGCATTTTGTGAAGCCCGTGTTCTAGAGTATAGGTTGTGAAGAAGGAACCTAATTATAGGTTCTACACATTCAAAGATGAAGGGAGTTAAAGTGACTAAATATAAGAATGACGCGTACTGAGGAAGGAACATGTGTTCTGACAAGGTGACAGAAGGAAAGAAAGTATGCAAAGTGAAGCTAGGCGATGTACTAAGTTAAGATAACGTGAGAAGGGTTATTTTGAGCTAAACAAGAAAGAGCCAGGTGAGGAAAGAATTAGTATAAATAGGCCTTGAGAGTTCAAAGGTGGTCACACTACAAGAATTCAAGGCTCTTCCAATGTAAGCCAGCATCGATATATGTAACAAACGGCATCCTCGAAATGTACAGAGTGCCATCAGGAGGAGTGCTGAGAGTAGTGCGTCGAGGAAGGAGTTCCTAATGCACAAAAGGAAAGGCACAGGAATGCCTTTCTCTCGACACAGCTAATGTCCACTTGCTTAGCACATCAGCAACATGGGATTCCCAACATCCTCCATCGACATCGAAAATACTTGCCTTCTTTGATGTAGCGTTGGACGGATGTTTGCTCAATGTGGAGCTCCCTAGGTTGGGGTAGGTACCTCATTCCCAACGCTACAAAAGCGTCAAGAGATATTTTTAATATATATTTTTTTTTTTCATTATCGATTTTATTTTTTTAATGTACTCTTTTGGGTTCCAATTTGATTTAAATTCAATTAAACTCTGAAAAACAACTAACACAAAATTAATAAAGAAATTATTAAAATATGAAATTGTATTTATAATAGAAACTAAATCCAAATATTCAATTACAAATTTTAGGTTAAAAAATTACATAAAAAGAATAAAAATGCATTATCTCCTAATTGTCGCAGACGCCTTATTCCCATTGACTTCCCACCTACAATTACATGAAAGTAAATTTAGATATATATAAATAATAATAAATTAAACTTAAAAGTTGAAAAATACGTACTAGAAGTGTTCGAGGTCCTCTCTGTGCCCGACTCATTTCCTCAGTCATCTTCTTCATTTGCTTCATCTGTCGGACAGCTTCAACCATTTGTAGGACATTTTCTTCCATTTGTTGGGCATGCAACTTCAATGTTCTTCAATTAATCATTTAGCTTTTTCAAGCTCACTTGTTTTTTCTTCAATCTTTGATTGTGAGCACTAGACGCTAACTCTTAGTTTCCTAACCTCTCTAGAGTGATTTCTTGCAAATAAGAAGACAAAGAACTGTTACACTTATTTTGAGACTTGGGCTTGGAGTTTCAACCAAGACTTTTTTTAGTAGTCCAGTTGTCTACCCAAAACAGTCTCTCATATCTCGTCCCCAAATAGTGGTTGAGAACCTTCTGGGGTTGTTGGGACTAAAGTTTTAGCATTTGATTTTGCACCAAAAGTTTTAAATCATGAAATCACAATTAAAAGTTGAAAAATAAAACAAAAGTTAAAACATAAACTTACATACGCATTCGCAGCTGCTTGTGAAATGAATTAGCCACTCCTATTGATGCGTGTTTCTCTAAACAACTCCACACAGTCCACTTGTTAGCCTCATTGTTCAACTAGGTCATGTTATCGTTGTAGGAATGACTTGGACCCACTATTGTGGTTGTAAGACTGCTTCGCTCTAGCAGCCTTGTTAGTCCTAGATTGCTCCTAAATGGAAACAATCAAAATGTTACAAACAAACAACAAAAATGAATTAACTTCAAGGAACATTAGAAGATGTAAATCAGCTAAAATTTTTTACTTAAGTAGTGATTACAGAGAAAGTGCTAATCTTCTACATGATTCATCAATCTGTCTGGTAGGTTGGCACGTGCTTCTTCAAGGTCGTTGAACTTCTTGAAATGTCATCTCTTGTTAGACGAGCCTTCTTGGGATACAAACAATCACTGTAATCTTGGTATCAACGAAAAGTGCCACAATACCTCTTATGCAGAATTTTTTTTCCTTCTTTTAGGATTAACCTTATACCGAGACTCACCACAAGTTGGGCAATATTGCAAATCGATAAATTCCTTCCAAAACAATACACAGTTGTACTTACACGTATGAATAGTCTCGTATCCAATGCCTAAGTCACAAAGTTTTCATTTGCCTTCGTAGAATGATCTAGGAATAATAGTATCCATTGAAAACGTTGCTTTTAACAGTTTTAATAACATGTAGAAGGACTTGGTAATCCAACCATTGAGAACCTTGATATGCATCAACTTAACCAAAATCTCAGGGAGGAAAATTTTGAACAACTGCGATATAGCTCATTTCATGTTTCATTTAATAACTTTTGAAATATGTTTGTTCTCTCTTGTTCTACACCAATATTAAACGATATTTCATTCTCCAAACCTTCATTGTTTCTTTGTGTTCAATCAAAACTTGTAAATCATTAAGCATATTCAACATTTCCTTTTCTTCAGTAACTTGTAAAAGGGTTACTGCTAGTTCCTTCATCAAATCTTTCTATATCTCTATGCAAGTTCATTGGCTCTCCATGATGCACTCAATTGATATAGGAGGGTGATATTCCAATTGTTAATAGATTCGCTCGAGTACACCCTCTAATGACTCCCAAATAAGTTCATACATCTCTTACATGGATACCTTATTCGTTCGTAATCATTAACGTGAAACTTTGAGAACTCTAAAAATTGGGACACTCCCTTCCTACACTCAAACAAGAATTTATTTCTAAGTTTCATCCAATCATTGTCCATCGTTAAAGACCTAAGACATAAATAGGTTTGATTAGCTACATCTCATAAGTATTCAATCTCTCAACTTTCACTAAATCTAAGCTTAAACTAAAAGGGCTACCATAACTACAGAATAACCATAACAACCTAACCACATTTTACTTCAATCCTTGTAAGCTACCTAACACTTCTAACAAGCTTTACAACCTACCTAACACTTTCAACAAGCTTTACAACTACCTAACATTTCCAACAAACAAAATTACTAACAAATTGTAAACTTGTTTAAACTAAAGGTTATCATACCTGCAGGATAACCAAAATGAAACAATCAAATTGCATACTTAATTCTTTACAATCTAACTAACACTTAATTCTAACAAACAAAGCATAATAATCAATTAAGAACTAAAGGCTACCATAACTGCAGGATAGCCAAAACAAATCAATGAAAATGATTCAACTGCCCTTCCTCCCCTAACAATTTCAAATAGTTCAACAATTTCAAATATTTCAACAGTTTCAAACCTAAAACTCTAACAATTTCAACCCTTAAACTTTAATAATTTCAACGATAAACATCTAACAATTTCAACTCTAAACATCTAAAAATTTTAGTACATTTAAATATACATTTCAAAAATTTCAATATACATTTTATGTATAGAATTTCAATCCTAAGCAATGAACAATTTCAATACATTTCAACAATTTCAACTGTATCCATATAAACAGTTTTATTATACATTTTATACATACATTTATTTAACTTAACAAAAAAAAATGAAAAACAACAAAGGATTTACTGAAATACACAACAACGGCGACAGAATAGAATGACAAGCGGGGGACGGTGAGCGACAAAGAAACCTGATGGCGTGGCGAACGGATGAAGAATGATGAACAAATCTCTCTCTCTCTCTCTCTCTCTCTCTCTCTTTCACTCTTTTTATCTCTCATTTTCGGATCTGTGTTTTGTGAACAGTGATATAAAATTTATAGGGGATCTCCTGACGAACATCGATAACGTCAAGAGATCCCTACTAGTTCTGACACCATAAGCAAAACATTGGGACTAGTTGCTCCCATTTCTGATGTTTTACGAGAATGAGGATGAACAGTCTCAATATTGTATGAAATGCATCGAGGAAAAGGAAAACTATTATTGAATTAATTGTTTCCTTTTCTTTAATGTGGTCAAGGTAAACGTTGGGAATAGTGGCCTAATTCTCGACATTTATAAGACATGCATCAGGGAAAAGGAAAGAATTAAATAATAATTTTCCTTTGTTTTGATTTCATAGACGTTCTGTCGGGAATAACCACAGATTTCCTGATGTGTGCATGCATGTATCAGGGAAAAGGAAAATTATTATGTAATTCTTCTTTTCCCCGACGTACATGTGTACGCGTTTGAGATGGTACGACCATTCTGACATCCTAAGTGCCACGTTAGGATTAATAGGTTCTGTCAACACACCTTACGATGTTGACAAAAGTCCTCTATTCAGACATCCTTTAGCCCGATGCAAGAAAATGCGTCAGGATATCCTCAATTTCTTGTAGTGTCATAAGAAGTTCTAAGTGTTGAAACTCTACCAAAAAATCACCAACCGAGGAAAAAAAGAAGAAAATTAAGAAGGGGTTAGGAGAAACGTATAGTTTTTGTGAGTAACCCTTCTAAAGAGAAAGAATAGAGATTTAAAAAGTATTTCTTTCAAAGTCATGCTATGTTATGTTCAAGTAAATGTATGAATAAGTTCATTTATGTTTATAAGAAAAGCATGACTCTTTTAAAGTAAGTTTTCAAATTGAAATGTTTTCAAGTTGAAGTATTTCATTTTATGTTACTGTATGAAATGCTTGTATGCGAGTAAACCATTAGCTTTATTCCTATCATGAGCTATTATGTTATTATGTACACATAAGAGTCAAGGCTGTAAAACTCTAAAATTTATAGAAACCTTTCAAATTTGTTAAGTTTTGGTAAAGGAAAGAGAAATTTAAATCAAATTTGATTCAATGTTAAATTGTTGACGTTTGGATATTAAAGTTAAGAAGTGAAGCTATCAGGCTTAGGTGAGTTCAAAAAGGCATTTGACATCTTTAAGCATTTTTATTAGGCGTTTTGATTGAAGTTGGATGAGAAGGTAAGTCGATTAAGAGCAATCTCGAAGCAGAAGTGTTAAATCATAGTCTTGCTTGGTCGAGAGGAAAGAAAGAATGCTTTTAATTAGTGTACAGATCTTAGGCAATCATGTGGAATTTCGAGCAAGGTTGAAGAGAGAAAGTTTATCCTGGGACAATCTAGATGCTTGTTAGGTCAAGATAAAGGACAAAATGCATAAGAAATTGCAAACTTTAACAAACTCGGACCCAAGTTCAACCGAGATTGGACATAGAGAAGCAAATCTAAGGAGATCTCGGGGCTGTGCCGATCGAGAATGGAGACAGGAAAGGGGTTAATTGGTTGTCGTGGATCTATTTTGGCCAAGAGTATTATAATTTAACTATTCAATGGAGTTGGAATCCAAGTGTTTAAACATGCAAAGACTTAGGATTTAGGTAAGCAGAAGCTAGCAAATTTATAGGAGTTTAAGGGTGACTGATCCAACTAAGGTTTAGTATAAATAAGATTTCACATAAATCATTTGTACGTTTTATCTTAAGTTATTTTCAAGAGATTAGAATTTAGGTATTTTGTTGAGGAGGACTGTTGGAGAAAGAAGTCAAGGGAAATCTTCAACTATTGAGGAATCGTGAAGGTCAAAATCAAAGAGTGACAAAAAATAATTTTAAAGATGATGTCTAAACATGTTTTGTAAGCTTAATTCAAGTATGCTTTGTGTTAAGTGACATTTATTTATTAAGCTAAATTTCCAAAGCATGAGTTTAGATTCCATCTCATTGTTTATAGCTAGCAAGGGATTATTGATGCCTTAAATTTTGTCTCGTAAACATCGTATCACGAGATGAGGGCTCATAAGAGTGCCTCAAATTCCATACTCATAATTCTTTGTGGTATAGAAACTAAAAGAGAAAGTTTAAGTTAAAACTATTTGAGTTTAAAAAACCACTTATGTTTAAAAGATTTACGATTTTAAAAGCATGATTATTAAAATTGTCACTCACTAAGTCTTTCAACTTAATCCTTTCAAAATATTTTCCACTTTTCAGATACAGATTATGTTGGTCGGAGTGTTAGACTTACTGTAGCCAGGCCAATTTGATTTTAGTTGTTATATGAGTCTATTTTATGTAAATATGGTTAGTAAAGGTCTGTGTAAAATTTATATAAAGTTTATTAATAAAATAAGTTGCACTGTAGTATGTGTTTAAGTTATTTGTTTTAGCTTCTGCTACCTTTTCTAGTAAAGGTTAAAGGTTAAGGGTTAACTGGTGTCATTCAAAACGAAAATGATGTTAGTGGACTTTACGCCATCTCTTTGATCAAGAGTAGGTGATCCAGAAGGGGGTGTGACAAAGGCAACCATGTGTTGAGAGGTGCACATGATGATGAGAAGGTGGTCGGATGCGTTGAGATATCAACATTTGAGCTGACCGCCTAAGGAACTAGAATTAAACCTGTAAATTTTCAAATAATGCTAATGATGATACCAATCATCACAGTAGTCTATGTGTGGGGATGGTTTAATGTCCTAGAGAAAGGAATAAGTAGAAGTTAATGTGGTGTTTATTGTATTTAGTGCATGATGAATTGTTATGAAAATGATTTAATGAAATGAATTTATGCATGTACTTGTATTCCCCAAAGGATTTTTTTGAAAATGTCACTTACTAAGTGTTAGCCTTACATTTTAAGTTTTCCTTCTCCAAGTAAGGGAAGTGAGAAGGTTGTGTTGTGAAGGAAAGCCACTGTGTTGTGTTAGACATTAGGGTTGGGCAAGGCGTTAGAGTTTAAGTTTAGAAGTTTTAAGTTCTTAAAGCATAGTTTTGTAAATGTACTAAGTTTGTTAAGGAATGAATTGAAAAGATAGTCTTAAGAGTAAGCATTATGGCGATAAGTTTAAGCTTGAGAAGAGTTTATGTTTAAGTCTGGGTGTTAAGGCACTTAGCTTTGAAGCGTGGAGTCACTCAAGTCGCATTTGTGTCTAGAAAAGTAAGGGAAGTATATATTGTACGTGGGAGCATGACATTTTGGTATTAGAGCAATATGTTCCTAGGGAATGGAACAGTAAAAGTATAGGAATTTTAAGCCTAAGATTAGAGCATGTACATTTTTGGAAGACATTGAGCAAGTATATCAAAGGTTGAGCAAATATTTTAAGTTGTCCTTTGTAGGAAGATTTGAAAGATTCATGTCGTATGGAAGAGGAAGTGGACAACTAGGAAGCAGGTTGCACACAAAAATTGAGCCCATTATGTATTCAGATGTCCAGTCAGTAAATATAGATGCTAGGAGCACACTGGAAGAAGAGTTATTTGATCGCATCTCCCAACAATTAATAGAAGGTTTGTCAAGAGAGCCAGAGAAGAAGTATGGAATAGAACAACTCAATGTGTTGGTGAAGGGATAAAAAAGCCCTTTGCAATAGAAATAATTTAACAGAACCATTCAGCTTAAATTTAATTAGGATTTAGAAAAATCAGTTCATTGAAAAAATTACAAAATCTAAAATATTGTAACCTTTAGCTAAGCATGCTATAAAAAATAGAAAAAGAGATCTCCTCTTGTTATCATATGGAAACCTCCCTATCCTCTGAGTAATTGAGGTTTTGGTTTGTGAGAACCAAGAAGAATGTTTTTTAGAAAAAAAAAAAGAAAAAAAAAAGAAAGAAAGAAAAAAAAAGAATCCTTTTCTAGAGATTTTTTTTTTCAGAGAACCTTCAAGTTTGCCAGAAGAGGCATCATACGTTTTTACGTACGTTCCTCCTCTCGCTTCCTCTTGAAGAAGAGCAAGGTGGAGAGCTTTTTGGATACATGGAAAAACATCTCACATTCCCTAAAATAACTCCCTTACATAAGGGAGTTATTAATTTAATTTAATTTAATTAATTAAACTAAACTAACTTAATAATCAATTAAATGTATTTTTTTAAAAATATAATAAACCTGGAAAATATTTACACAGTATAGAACAATTTTGAAAATGGAAAAAGTCCATAGGCCCACAATAGAAAATACAAAAAATACCCCAGTCAACATGCAATTAAACAGCCACACGGGCGCATGTAATTCTTCTTCTAAATGATCATGATATTCGATCAGTCTCAATAATTCTTCTTCTAAACGACCATGATACACGATAACGTACCAAGATCTAAATAATAATGTACCAAATCTAAATGATCTTGGTTCATGATCATGCACCAAGATCATTTATATTTAGTATAAATTTGTGTACGAATATCGTTTAGATTTGATACACGATCATGCACCAAGATTATCTAAAGCGTGAACCAAGGTCTAAATGAATTTTGTTCGGGATCGTGTACTAAGATCTTTTATATTTGGTACACGATCTTGAACCAAGATCATTTAGATCATCAATCGTTTAGATCTAGAAGAGAAAATATATGGAAGATGGTGAATATCGTTTACCATATGGGAATTTGAAGAAATGAAAAAAGAAAAAAAAAATATGAGATATGACAAAGAAGGAAGAAATTCTAAAAGTGAAAATGAAAAAATCATGAAGAAGAAGAAATATCATGGAATTTATGAAAATATCTTGGGCTTTTTGGATTTTGTTACACAGGCCGTAAATATTTTGGTGTTTTGTTATATTTATGAAAATTAACCTAATTAAATCATATTTAATTAATATTTCATTTAAATCATATTTAAATGAAATCTTTCACATAATCTATAGTTTTAATTTAGAAAAATTACATCAAATGACAAAAACATTTAGAAAAAAACAGCTCATGGCACCAATTTTTTGTATATTGCAAATATGGCAAAAATAGTGATATCAGACAGTAATCATAAGGTTGTCGGGAGGCTATCAGACGGTAATCATAGGATTATCAAAGGGCCGTCACTTTTAAATTTGCTACTTTTACAAAATTAGAAAATATTGTGACATGGGTTCTATTATTATAATTTTTTTTGCTATTTTTGCAAAAGTCCCTTTAATTTAATTAAATCAAATTTAATTAAATAAAATTAAATTAAATTATTAATTAATTATACATTTAATTAATTGCTAAATTAAATATCTTATACTTAATTTAATTCAAATATGAATCATATTCATATA
>JBBPDI010000003.1:10759301-10772810 GCA_037974545.1 Cucumis variabilis
TAAAAAAGGACTTGCAACAGGCAATATGGGTTGATGCTCCGGAATCAATTATCCATAAAGGGAATGAGTAAGAAGTATCTGCTACATGTGAGGCAGTTATTTGATTGGAGTTGGTTAAGAAGATTTTGAAATTGAATTAATGCTTTCGCAGTGCTAGTATTACTCAAACTTTGATTGCTCTGTGTGCTGTCTTGTGAGGTATTTTCATAGCTTTGGGAACGTCACTAAACTAACAATATTATTGTTTCGTTGTTGTTTGGTTTTATATCTAGGAGGATATCCATGGATCTTGTAGCATTTATCTACTGTATGTCCAGGGGTATTGCAGTGGGTGCACATGGGTCTCTCTTTTCTCTGTCGATTGCCAGTTCCATTTCTAGATAAATTGGAAGATACTGCAAAGGCCATTGCTGGTGCTGTAGAAGAAAAAGATCCAATTACTCTCAGTTGTTCCTCTTGAAGGAGAAGAGAAAATGCTCGGCTAGTTGATGGAAGAGGGTCCATAAGGAGGAGTTGCGCTCGTGCTTGAGAGAAATTTTCATTTAATCCCATAAGAAAATCCATGAGATATTCCATTTGAAGGAAATTTGTCATTTCTTGTACACCATCACAAGTACATGTTTCGCATGTGCATCCTGGTCTATATGTGTTCGGTTCATAAATAAGAGTTTTGAATTTAGTATAATACATACCAATAGTTTCTTGGTTTTGTTCTAATGTTGCAAGGGATCGTTTCAGATGAAAGATTCTTGGCGCGTTCTTCTTTTAAAATCTTTCCTTAAGATCGATCCATATCACTCTTGCCGAGTCTGAAAACAAAATACTTGCTGATATAGGTTTGGATACTGAGTTCAATATCCAGGAAATAACGATGTTGTTATTCGTAATCCAAGCCAGAAGTAGATCACCGATTGACTTGACAATGGTTCCATCGATGAATCCAATCTTATTCTTCATTGAGAGACCAATGGTCATTGCTCGACTCAAGGACACATAATTCTCCTTTGTCAACTGTTCAGTAGCCAGCACCAGACTTGTATTGTCATTGTGATGAAGAAAGTAAGGATTCAAATATCCTTGGTTCTGATTGAAAGAGGTTTGAGCAGAGGTATCTGACTGATTGGAATTATGTTCTTGGGTTTCCGACAGGTTTTGTGAAGTACTCATGGTTGGAGTTGTCATTTTGATGGCAATGGGTCGTGGGTTTTAGCGGAAGTTTAAGAGATATTTTGGCAGAAAGAAAAAATGCTCTGATACCATATTAACAGAGGATGGAAGAATCATTTCACTCAATTTTATTTATGAACAAAGAAGGAAATTTATAGCAGTATGTACAGTATGTTATGAAGCATAACAGAAAAGGAAAACTAATGAAAAACTGATGTAACAGTTTCTTTAACAAACTACTTCAAACTACTTTAACTGTATACTAAAGGTATTAAGTTCTAATACATCTTATGTTAAATTGTATGTTATGGTTATACATGCATGCTTGTGCTGAAAAATGAGATCAAAGTTTCACAATGGCTAAATAAATGATAAGCATAAATATGTAAGGGAGGACAATTATCATCAATGACATGAGGCATTTGGGCAAAGCCAAAAGCAAATTCAAGAGGCTTTTATGGTTGAAGAGAACAATATCGTACAATTATGAAGATATATGGAGGTTTCTTGTCAATTAAAGTTGGCCAACAAGAATGATGGAATCAATTTCAATTATGCATAAAATGAAGCAATTCTAACAAGAACTCAAATCACTCTATTTTCAAGAATTGTTTATAAAATTCTAATAAGAATTTCAATAAAACTAAACATTAATTTCTCAAAAGAAATGTATATTACATAAAAAAAGAACAAGATGCTTCAAGAATTCAAGAAACAAACATAAAATCTAATTTGGAAACAAAATACAAAAAGATTGAATTAATGTTCTCGAAAGAAATTAAAGGATTTCTACAATATTGACAAATTAATGAAAACGCTCAAAAGAATAGCAAATCCAACGCCCTTTACCTTACAAAGTACTTACACCTTCATCTGGATCAAGGAAATCTGCTGAAATTTGAAGAGAAGAATGGCAGAAATGAAAGAAGTATTGCTGAGATTTTTATTTCTAGAGAGAAATTGAGTACATTTGAGAGTTGGAAAGAAAAAATGAATTGATGATATGAAAATTGGGGGAAATAGGTTATTTAAAGAAAAGAATAGGAAATAACCGCTGCTAGGATCAAACTGCCGACCTTGAAGTTGAGCGTAGATGGATGTATGACACGTGGCAAGCGATTAAATAAAGGTTGATATTTTTGCAGTAAATGAGATTTGAATGTGCGACTTGGAGGTCAAATTGCGATCTCGGGGTGTATTTTTTGCGAGAATTTGAAACTTTCAAATTAATTACCATTTTGCCCTTGAGAACTTCAAATTGCTCTTTTTCCTTCGTTTGAACACCGTTTTATCTGATTTTCATTGTATTGTTCTTGTATCGGAGTTTATTTTCATAATCAGCTTAAAAATATAAAGAAAATGAATATATGCATGCTATGATTAAAGAAATTAAACATGAAATAATTGTGCTATTCTAGACCTAACAGATAGCCATGAAAATAATGAGTGTACTCAGTCTTGTGTGTAATCTACGAAGAGAAACAAAAAATGTAAAACCTTCTAATAAGAACAAACAAGTTTTTGTTGCCTCTTAATCTTGCGTCGCAAGTTGTTGGAATTTGAAGTTGGAGACAAGATTTTCCTTAAGTTGTCACCTTGAAAGGGTGTAATCAGATTTGAAAGGAAAGAAAAACTAAGTCCAAGGTTTATAGAATCTTATGAGATTCTAGTGTCATACCCCAAATCGTACTGCGACGAAAATGTCGAAGTAGTAAGAATAGGATGTGAGTTTATTACAATTTTGAATTTTCTTATCGAAAAATATTATTCTTAACTCCTTTTATACTATCAACAAAACTCAAAATGCAATGGTGATCAACCTAAACGTCAAGTATAATAAATACCTACCAAAAAATTTATTAATAACAAGCGTTTGATACATAATTACAATACTGTGAACAAACAACGAATGCTTAATTATTTCCAAAACGTCTAAAGTCATCTCGCCGCAAATCCTTTAACCTTCTTCTCTACTTAGCCTAAATGCCTGATTCTGGAAGATGAATTTTTGAAAGAATGTCTAAAAGACTGAGGTTTTATGAAATCCTTTTCGCAATAACTTTTCATAAACATTATGTCGCATAACATCAAATAATTTCATCTCGCACAAACTTTTCTTTATGCTTAACATATTCATAGCATAAAAATTTCACATAAACACACATTAGTTAACATTCATTCCTTTCAACAAAGATCCCGAATCGTTCTCTACGCTTGGTCTCATTACCTTGCATTTTGACAACTGTATCAACAGCTCCAAGAACATACAGATTCATCCTTGTTGCTCAGGCCACTAAGCTTTATACACTTCTTTCAGTGCATAAGCTAGCTTCTTATCACCATGTGGTCCGTACACCTCGTGGTAGCCTTGATTCTTTATGTGCGCATAAAAGTTAGCATCATCTCAAGAAATTAACTAATGATTTGAAAACCATTTCATAGCATAGAAATCGTGATCATCAAATCAAGCTTTAACACTTTCTCATTAGAAACACTTTCACAGCTTCTTTTTGAAACACTTTCTCATTTGAAATCATCTTTCAAAATACTAAAGCAGAACCACAAAACATTTAAGAAGAAAACCACTCACCACACTTTAACAAAAAATCTTCTCCTCCTTCTCTTCTTGTGGAGAGGAAAGAGACATTTTCTTAATCTTACACGTTAACCCCTGTCAAATCAGATTTGATATTTTCTTAGCTAGATCCTACTTCTTGCCTAACCCCATACTGCAAATAAGAACCACAACACTTTTCACAAATAACCTTATTGCGTAGTTATATTTTTACAAGAAATCTTCCTTGCAAACTAACCAAATTTTACTTGCTTAGAACATTTATCGCGAATTTAAACTTCAAGGCTTCCTCACAGACTTCTTCATTGTGAAACTCTTAGTTTTTATGACAAAGACTACCGAAACGCCTAGTCATTTTACTAAAAGTTACACAGACTTTCTTCTGAGAGCGTTTAGACTTATAGATTCTATTGTAAATCCTTCTTTTCTTATAACTTCTTTGAGAATTAACTTCTTAATCGCAAAACTTATTCTAACATTGAAAGATTTTATCGCTTAATCCTTTCTGCAGTTATATTCAAACGCCAATTTTTATAGTAGTTTTAGTCAAAATTTTACTTATACTCGAATTAAAAATGGGTCTCACATCTAGCACACATGAGACTGGTGACTTACAAGCTAAGATTGAGAACAAAGGAACAAGTATTGAGAAAAAAGGTGATCCTCATGGTCAACGTTTTGTGGAATAACCATGACATTGAGGAAGCCACTTGGAAAATTGAAGAGCTAATGAAAGTTAAGCACCCACAACTCTTTGCATAAGACTTACTAAATTTCAAGGACAAAATTCCAATAAGGAGGTAGTAGTTGTAAGGCCATGATCGCATTGGTTCGGGGTTTGGGTGTTTGTTCTCTTGTTGGAAGAACATATAAATGTTACTTGGGACTTAGGTTTAATATTCTAACATCTATGCAACATAGTTGCAATACATCAGTAAGCAAGTTTACTGCATAATGTGCTCGCTATGTCTCTCTGTATTGCGTGGTTAATTCTAAGGGATAAGTCATGGGTCATGGTCATAGCAGACGATGTTCTCACTATGTACCTCTTTATCATGTGAAGCCTATGCCATCGTTGATTCCAAGTTTTCCTACTGCTTGTCCAAGTGCAAGCGAAACAATAGGTTTACCTGGGTGATCCAGGATCAAACACAGGGAATTGTTTCAAGATGTTAGTTCTAAGGTCTTATTCATTAGCTAGGCGTTATGAAAATTGCAATGAAAGAATATATAAAAAGAACTAAAGCTATTTACAATCACCTAAAGATTCATGCACATGTGGATAAATTATGGTTAAATGGAAGATTATATAAGCAAACTAACTTGCGTTGAGAAGGTAGTGAAGGAAAGTCTCATGCTATCTGACGAATAAGCTATATGACTACCTCGATGCAATATAACTCATCCAACAAACTTATGATTAAGACGTGCTCTTCTCAGAGTCATTAAACACCACACTTGGTCTCCTTTCAGGATCAAAATGACTAAGATTGGCTAAGTGGGTTATAACTAGAAATACTTATTTATTTTACTTAGAGTGCATCACATTTAAGAACAACAACCTCTCGATGTCTATAGTCCACACTTGTTCGCCTTTTGGGATACAAATGAAGGAAGCCCTCTCGCAAGGTTATGAAAACTCTTCCATACGTGTGTTAGCCATGTCCTTGCTACTTACCCTCTCGGATAGTTGGCGACATACACTAGCCAAATGTAGAGTGTAGCTCAGCTAACACACTAAATGGTATAAATAAATATTACTTATCGTGAGCACATCATTAATCTAAACTACAATTAACATAAAGATCGATGAACTGTAGAGGCATGGATGAATTGAAAAGTGCATAAAGATACATTGTATTAAAGAATGAAGGCCTTCGGCCATTGTACAATATAACTAAATACAATGTAAAGAAATAATAAAATGGTAAAAGAGAGAGAAAATGAAATATAAGTTAGGGGAATGGAACATGATTCTTCTCCTTTCAAAATCTAAGCTTTTGCTTTCACTCTGATCGGAAAGATGAAGAGGTGCTGTAGATCCAATGGCTAGGCTAATCCTCGCTATCGCTTTCTAGGCTCCATTCTTGGCCTATACAGGTCCCATTTTTGGCCCATACATGCCTCTTCCTTCTTGGTAAAGATGAAGTACTTTTATAGACAACTTTTGGCAGACAACTTTTGTTCCTCTGTTCTTGTCAGTGCTGCCTTTGGTCCTATGAAGTCACATCACTCTACTACCATCCTTGTCTTGTAGTGAGCATTTCTCGCATGATGACATAGTTTCTCGTCTGAAGATGTTAATTGTCAGGTGAGTTTCCATCACGTGATCTGTGCGTGAGGTGGCCTTTGTGGTTTGCTCCTTTCTTCTTATTTTCTTATCTTGCATTTAAACATGACAATCACGTCAAACATGCATGATGGTTATGTAAGTTGTATTTCTAAATACTTATGTGTTTACAACATAAGTTACACGTTTTGATAATCTTCTTATGTGTTTTGACCTTATTATTCTAATAAAAGGGCTATAATAACGGACATTTATGTGCATTATCACACCCCTAAATTTAGAATAATGCTTGTCCTCAAGGATTCCTCCGTATTATGCTTGTCCTCAAGCACCATTCCTCCTTAAATATCCACCTTCCCCTTTTGCGTTTCTATACTTTTCAAAATGCAAGCAAGTTTTATTTGTTATTCAGGGTTAACCCTTGTTGCGTACTTCTTGCTATGAAAGTATTTTTAAGTTCAGAATGCAGCAAGCTTAATACTCAAAATGCCCTTGTTCATTCCTCTTAGTAAATCTTAATTTCAATTTCAGAAATGGTTAAATTTTTTGAAGAGTTTCGAATCCTTTTATTTGGTGAAAGAATGCTGTTTGATTATATTTGCATTAGACTTGGCATTGAGTGAAAATTCATAGGTAGTCTATGAGTTCGTTTCTCTCCTCAACTGTAATTCTAATTGGTTCTTATTACTCAACTCTATGAATTTTTACTTTTGAAGCTTTACTTCTTTATTTTTGTAAGAGGAAACAACAACAGAGTTGTTATTTTAATTGAGTCAACGAATATCGAATTTTTGAAAAATTTTCATTTTTGTTTTAGTTTTAAATTTTGTCAAAACGCCTTATTTTTGTATGCCTTAAGAGGTTTTCAAAAAGTTTCAAGAGTTTTAACGCGGATCTCGCACACTACAAAATTTAGAAGTCAGCGAAGTCCTCATTACTAAAGTGAATGATATGATTAGTCTCAGAAAAGTTTTACCAAAGTGGTTTGAGGTAAAGCTTACTCGTCTAAAAAACTAGAAAAATATTTTCTAAGTAAGATTTCTTGACAAATAAACGCTTGAATAACAAATGAAACTTTATTTCACATACTTTATTTCACTGAAGTATTATTGATTCACAAAGAAAAATTAGAATACTACAAAGCAGGGAGCCAAACTTGCAACAAGAAAGATTGAACAAATAAAAATTATATCAAAGGTTGTAACTTGTATTATAAATAACATAAATATAAATGGGTACACCTTACATAAGGTAAGAACTTAGAATTACGAAACAAGCAACCCAAAACATCCTCATAAGGCGATGATTGAGATGATTCTTCCTCATTGAGTACTGCAAAGTCATTCTGCAATAGGGGTGTTGCTATTTCTTGAGGAACTTCAGGCACTGGAATGATGCTGCATAAAGCCGCATGAAGATACCTTAGTGTCGATCTGAAGTGTACATCATTCCACCTGGTGGACTGTTCAATCATCCTCATAATTACTTGGTTTTGTGCTTTGATCTCCACATTTTTTGCTTTAAGTTTTGTGTTTTGTGTCTTGAGTTCTTGCACTAAGCCGTGGAGTCCTTCAATATGTGCCAGCTGATGGGCATTCATGTTATTAACTTTTAACTCTAAATCGCATAACTGTTTTTAAGTTCACAATTGTATTTCTTGTAAATTGCTTTGCCACAGCAACACATCTTCGAACTCTTTTTCCAATGGGTTGAAAATATTATGATTCATGAATTTGAAGATATAATATTCGTCAGTTTCTTCCTCTTCTCCTTGCACCGTCTTCTTTTACGTTGCAGTCTCAGTTTCTTTTTGTGGTGCATGAAGGTGTGTTTCACTGACATGCCCCAAATTTGGTTCTTTTTCTTTGGCTAATTGGTCATCAATACTTACCCCTGTGGCCTTCTTTTCTTTTGAGGATCAATCTTGATTGTCCACCCCATCCTCTTGGTCGATGATTGTATGTAGTTCACGGACGGACTTACAAAATTTGTCCTACCTTGAGCCATTAAGATCTGGCAATTTGAATTTGCTCACTGAATCGAGTTCCACTAATGCGAGAGAATTACCAAGCTCTCGCCTTGGTGACGACAAGTCAATTTGAATTTTAGGAACGATTGATGACTTGGGTTCTGGAGTTTTGGATCTCTTAGACTATGGCAGGGACTTGGTTGATTCGGCTGATGATGGAGGGGTTGTAGGAATATCCTTTTGTTCAATGGTTTTGGAGTTTGAGGGCGAGCTTGTTGGTGTGGTGGAGAGAGGGTCGCTGATAGCGAGAGACAGTGGGTCCTGAATGTCTTTGAGCTTAGAAAGCTTCTTTTTCTTTGATTGCAAAGTTTCCTCTTTACTACTTCTCTTTCGTTTGAGAGAAACTTCCTCTTCGCTTTCCTCTTCCATTTCTTCTTCTCTTCTCTCTTTTTCTTTTCTTTTCCTATCAACGTTGTGACCAACTTTTGCTCTTGCTTCATCTCTTTTGTTGAGTCTTTTTGGCCACTACTTTATTTTTGTGGATGGATATGATACGACTAAGGTTGGATGTGTTGCACATTCAATCTCTAATGCATGTGAATTGCAGATATTGAGAAAGCTCAAGGCATGTCCTGAGACAAAGCTTCTCAATCAAATGCGGGAAGGGTTTAGGGCCTCTTTGGTGTTGTAACCAAGCTTCAATGTGCTTGCATATGATCTCGCTTACGTCTACTCATATCTTCATCAAGATGCAATAGAGCAACATAATCCTTTCCAGTGATATCGTGCTATCATGACGCATAGGCATAAGTTTCTTCTTGATAAACACCAACCATACAATTGCTGCAATCTTCAAGTTATACAGACGAAGTTGATATTTCCCTGTTGTAGTCACATCCCAGTACATTCCTGGTCATGCTACTAATTCTAACACGTCTTGTATATCTTGGTTAGATGGTTCTCTGAAAATTGTCTGTCCTACTACAACTTGATCTAACTTATACACTGTGTTTATCACTTCTAGCTCATAATTGATTTTTTGATCTTTTATAACGGTATAATGATTGTCCATGTTGAAATATCCATTGTAAAATGCATCTACCCATATGGTCTGATCGCTTCAACCCATCTGAAGAACTCTTGCCATCCTAATGCTTTAATGGAGTTTGTAAGATATGATGGTAGTTTTCCCTCAAATGGGAAAAAATCCTTTCTCTATCATTAGATATTTGCCCAAACCCTCAGTAGAGAAGGCTTCTCCTTCTATTGCTTGGTCCACATCTTTTCGCTGGTTCTTTTCTTTCTTTTTGACTTGCTTTTCGGGATCTTGTCTCCCTAAAACCTTTCTCTTTCTTTAGAAATTTTCCTTACCCTCATCCTCCAAAAGGACTTAATTCATCGAGTTCCTTTTAAAATTCCTCGCAGAATTCTTCAGTTGAATTTTCTTTTCCTTTGCCCTCTTTCTTAGCAAGGGGTAATTCCTCAGTTTTGTTGAGAACCTCTTCCCTCTTTATCTACTTTTGCTTTCTTTTCTCTTCTGCTAAAGCTTTCATATCTTAGAGTTAGTCCTTAATCCTTAAGAGCCCATCTTTGAATTTCTTTGTTTTCTTCTGGGCTTGATTCACTGTCCTTTCAAACTCAGTTTCAACCACTAGTGAGGGGGTTTTTCTTTTGTGTTTGCCTCTTGCTTTCGCATTAACTCCCCCACTCACTTCTTCCTCTTCTACTCCTTTCTTTTTTAGCTTTTCCTTCTCCTCTTTGGGACGAATGAATTTAATATCTTTCTTCTATTGCTCGATTGTTTTGTCTTCGATCATGGCTGGAAAGAGATTCGAGAAAGGGATGAGAGGTTACAACTTTAGGAAAATTGCACTTGGTGCTAACCAAAACTTGCTTTTCTCGCTGGAGAAAATGGTGTAGAAACTTGGATCAGTAGGAAGATCAATAACATGTGAATGGCTGAAAAGTGACTAATAGGGTTTTGGAAGTGTTTTTAAAGGTGCCCTTAAATGTGGTTAAATTTTAATTAATCGTGCAGTTAGTGTCATGCAAAATAAATGTGGAATGACATTCTGACACTGTCATCTGGTGTCTCAATGAGTGGTTTAACCATTATGAAATGGATTTGAAATTTGGAAGATACTGTTGAAATTCCCCATAACCTTAAAGACCTATGAACGAAAACCCTTAGCTCTCCTTTTTGCAAGATGATTTTATTGCGAAAAGCTCCTTTCCTCGCCTGTTTGCATAGGAAAATTCACATTTTCTCAATTAGAAAGGAATGAAAAACTATGTTCCCAAAAGGCGCTTCCCAAAATAAGATGTAAAAGATGCGTAAAAGAATTAAAAAGAGAAAAATGACTGTAGGTAAGAATTTCTTTATTGAAAGAATTATACATAAAAAGAATTTCTTTATTGAAAGATTTATACATAAAAAGATAGGAAAATTACAAAAAAAAGGAAAAGAAAAAAAAAAAGAAAAGGAAAGAGACTAACACAAAGTATAAGAATTGGACAACACCTTGCCTTTCTTATTCTTTTCTTCTTCCATTGTCACAACTCTTCCTTGGTTGAAGGTGGAAGGAAGTCTTAGTGGTTCTTGAACCAAGGAGTTTACCCTTCATAGATCACTACTAGTTTAGAGTGTATTTTTCTCCTTATTTCTATACAAGTCCACCAAAACTGAAAATGTTCAACTAGTATGCTGGGTAGGCTTGCTTGGACAGCCAGGTCCAGGAAGAAGAGAAGAAGAAAAAAATACAATTCAAACTAGTGGTGAGAAAAGAAATTGCGCTGAGGGGACGATTGTTAGTCATGACGAATGACCGACAATGGGGAAGAGAGAAGAATGATACAATTCAACATAATGACAATTGAACCACTGATGGAATCATTAAGTCGATTGAGAGGTCTAAGTGTGTCACGCCCCTCCCAAACTACCTGCTAGTTTAGATCGAAAGACGACGTAAAGCCAATCGACAACACTTTTCTCTATCTGTATCTGTCGACTCTGCTGAAATCTTTAGTCATGATAAACTTGCTAATCTTGTATATAAACTATTGTACATGTAACATAACACAACGGATCCTAGACTAATCCTATACATACATGAAATGTAGCCAAGAAATAACTGATTTCACGAGTAAACATGGAGACACCTTAACCAAAATATAACCAACAAAGGTTTATACATTCGTAGTTCCTAAATCTTACAAAAACTGTAGAGTATCTATATCATACTAAGATATATACATCATTACATAATAGACTCTATGCACAACTCTAACTATGTACTGGCAATCGATATTGGAGCTTCAGCAGACTAAGACAGTCTATCAGGCGCCGAAAACTCAATCTTTACCTAGAAAGTGGGTAAAACATTTTGGAAGGGTATGCTATAAAGCTCAGTGAGTGACTCAGTTTAAACCTAGGAATTTAAAAGTAAGAGCACGTTAAAGCTTACACATATAAATCTGTTTATACAAGTCGTAAACATAGACGTATAATAGTAAGAATAGCTTCCTCAAATACTCAATATATACGTCATTGAAATCTAGCAAAACATATCAAGTATATCAAAATATTTTAACTAACATGAGAAATCTACATTGTGTAGGACACACCCAGTACAACAAACATTCACAAGCTCTACGATGTAGTGGGGCCTGCCTAGCACTTCCATCGTTTTTGTCGTAGTGGGGCTCGCCCAGTACTTACGTCAGCATTGTTGTTACAGAGTACACTCAACATCAACAATATAATCTAACCTATGTGCACACGGTACCATATAGCCTCGGGCTCAACACCTCAGTCATGTAGTTAATGGAAACATTAGAAAAATCATACGAAAACATTAAAACATGCCTGCTATCTTTATCTTTTGTAAAGCTCAAGCTTACTTAGATTGTTCGTGAAAAGCTATAGTTCTTAAAACAAAACTTGGTAACTCGTGCTTTGTTTGAAACATAGTGGTTCAAATACTTTCTAGGCATTTGATAATCACGTGCTAGCATAAATTTTCATTAAGAAATCTAGTCTCCATATTGAAAATAAATTGAGAGGACCTTTCCCTGGTACGAGAGGACCAGGAAGGACGCACCTCTGGTTACTAGTTATCGTGCCCACAGGAAACGCTGGGTAGCCAATTGTAGAGCGGATAATTGCTGAAAGCATCTAAGTAGTAAGCCCACCCCAAGATGAGTGCTCTCCTATTCCGACTTCGCTAGAGCCTTCAGTAGCACAGTCGAGACAACAATGAGTTCTTTACCCCTACGAGGATGGAGCGACAGAAGTTTTGAGAATTCAAGAGAAGGTCACGGTGAGATGAGCCATTTATCATCACGATAGGTGTCAAGTGGATATCAATTATAGTGATCCCGCCCAGCTCAGTAGGCCTTTTCTTTTGCAATACTGAAAAAGGTCTCTCATGGCTAATTTCTTATACAGCCTTCTCGACCATAGAATTCGGCCTGAGGGGTCAACCTGGTTCCTTCTATGAGGAAGGAGGCAAGCCTCCTTGATCGACCTATGTTCTACCTTCTCGTCCTTATTCTCTGAATTGGGTTGAGAAAGCACAAAAAATCCTCCATTTGAACATCCAAAGTAATAGGCGGTTGAATCAGACCCTGATCTGAAAAGAGGTGTCTCTTTGATGGAGTCACTGAGGGATGAGAGCTAGAGGAGGCGTGGATAGGTGCCCAAACGTACTCGGGCCCACGTACCGGTAGAAAGAACAAAAGTCGAGCAGGAAATCTAGTACGTAGTTAGAGGTCTACGACCGATAGCAATAAGTGAGTCGGGTCTTTCTTTCTTTTCTATATTCTGAATTTCATTACTGAATTTGAGTCAGCTAGGTTAAAAAAATATTGATCCAGACCAGAGGCTAAAGAAATTTCCTACTCAAAGAACCGCTACGTGGGCTGTTGCAGGGAATAAACTATCACCAATGATCGAAGACTGAAAGCAATAGCCATAGGACCTCCAACTATTCTTATTCCCTGGCCAGGTCCAAGATCGAATTACTTAGATCTAAAATAATATCACCCTTTACATGATTCCCTATGGATACCTACACCCAGATAGATATATTGATTTTATATCTCAAACATTCGTTGCCTGATCTCTTATATCTTTTCTATTTTGAAATACTTCTAATTTATTTCCTCAGATATCATGTTTACGTATGTATAATCGCTTATGTTTGGAGTAAGCCATATGTTAAACTCCAGTCTACTAAATAGATAGTTGTGTTATCGTCAAAGTCTAAGTTTTGAAGAAAAAAATAGACGGTACTAGCATATTTAAAAAATATTGTTTTTTTAAACATGAAGAAATAAAGAAGCCATTGCAATTGCTGGAAATACTAGGCCCACAAAAGGCACAAAAATAAAGCGTAGAGTTGAAATAACTCACTCACAACATCTTTTAAATGATTACGTGGTACGATTAGATCTAATAAGCCCTTTTCGAATAAAGGTTCAGTCTTCTGTGAACCCTCAGGGACTTCT
>JBBPDI010000003.1:10780027-10790367 GCA_037974545.1 Cucumis variabilis
TTAATTATTAACTAATTGATTAATTGTTAATTAATTAGTAGATTTGATAAAAAGAATCTCATAATTCTCTCCTACTCATTTTCCTATTCCAAGAAGGAAAGTGAGTTATAAATATCTAGAAGAAAACAGTTTTCTTTAACTAAATTCATCAGAAAAAGGTCAAGGTTTTTTTTCTCTACAAAAAGAAAAAAATTTCTCTGAACTACCTTTAAACATTTTTTCATCCCAATTGGTTACCACAAACCAATCTCATCCCAGAGGATAGAAAGGTCTCCGACGGGTAATGTACCCAATTCGGTGGTTTGCAGATTCAGAAACGTTAAGAAAAGTAAGTTTTATGTATCTTTTATTTAGAATTTTGATTCTAAATATTTGTCAATGTATTGGTATTTTAAGATTTCTAAATTAATTTGAGGAATAGTTTTGTAAATTCTTCAGTTGCCATAGGGCTTTTATCCCTTCAGGTAAACCTATTGCTTCGCTTACACTTGGACAAGCAATAAGAAAACTTGCACTTTGTAGATTTAGAGGTAGGTGGTGGAGACATTAGGAGTATTTCACATGCAATGATCATATCAACGCGCATAACAACGAGAATTTTGGAAAACATACAATGATCATATCAATGATCTGTATTCAATGACATGTCATCATACCACTAACCAAACATACAAACATCCATTCTTCAAAGAAAACACCCACAAACCAGCAAGTAAAGGTTTTTAGAACCAATAAGCAGAAACTAGGTAAAGAACCATAGATTAGGATAGCCAATCGGTGCAATGCAAAATGCTTGCTACCATAGAAAAAGAAAACAAAAAATCTAAAGAAAGAAAAGAGTGGCTAAGTAAAAGCTAGCATAAAAGGTGAGGTTAGATTCCATAAAAAAAAAGAATTGAGAGTATATTTAGTATGGGTAAGTCAAATGGTAAGAAGTTCCTCCGTGATTTAGGGTTGCTCGATGTTAGTGAGGTATGAACCCTTACGGAGGAAGCTTTCCCTTTGCCTTCAACAAAACTAGTACTACCTAATCTTAAAGTTCTTTACCTTGCTTCAACTCTTGACCGAGGCCTTAGATTTAAGGAGGGATCCTTCCCGCTCCACATTAGAGGGAAGGCAAGCCTAGGACACTTTTAATCCCTTTGAAGCACGTCTAGGGTCGAAATATCTAGGTCTCGAGTTTGTCTGAAACATAATTTTGTAGGATAAATATAGTTAAAACTTAAGCTTCATTGATTGCTTGCATTCTCTTTGATCATTTGAATAATGTTTAATGTCGATTTGGATTTACTGTTAAGGCAAGAGTAGGTAACTTAGAATGACTAAAAATAATAGCATCAATCTCTACTTGCATGAATGAATGGATTTTAACTCTTGAGTTTTTGTATGAATCCCATGCTTGCTACATGAATGACTAATAAAAGTAGTTTTTCTTTGCTGGAGACAAACAATGCTTAAGTTGGGGGCATTTTGTTGGGTCTAGAATAATCCAACTATTTCATGTCTAATTTTTTCACCCTTTTCCCCAAATACATTTTCATAAATTGTATAAAATCTTCGTTGGCATGTGATAACGGGTATAAATACCCGTTATTATAGCCCTTGTATTAGAATAATGAGGTTAAAATGTACATAAAGATGATCAGAATACGTAACTTGCATTGTAAACGCATAAGTACTTGGAAATATACTTTACATAAAGTGTTATGCCTATTTCACGCGATTTTAATGTCTAAATGCAAGATAATGAATAAAGAAAGAAACTAGTGAATCGCAGAACACATCTTGCGAAAGGACTGCAATAAAGAACTCACCTGGCAATTAACGTCTCCAGTCGAGGAACAAAGTTATCACATGAAGAAGGGTCACCAGAAGACAAGAACGGTGGTTAGAGATGATTGAAGTGCACAAAATACTTTTTGGACAGACGACGCTGACAAGTTTAGAAGATAAAAGTTTCCCATCGAAATGTTGTCTATATAAAGCCATCTCTATCAACACAAAGAAGAGGCCCAAATAGGCTCGAATAGGTCCGAGGGGTCTGAATGGGCCCAATGTCCTAGAGAGTGGCAGAAAGGAATAGCCTTTCCGTCGTCTGTAAATATTTCCTCTTCTTCTCCGATCAGTTGTAGAAGCAAAAGCTTGACTGTTGAGAAGGAAACAATCCATACTTCCATTTTCCCCTAACTTGTAATATTTTTTCACTCTTCATTCCTCATTTTTTGCATTTCTTTGTAATATAAGTTGTTCATGTTGTACAATGGCCGAAGGGCTACATTCTTTACATATATTACATCTTTACACCTTTTCAATCCATCATTTCTTTACTTTTCATTTGTCAAAGTGTTCTTAGTAGTTTAGGTTTGTGATAGTTTTGATAAGAAGTATAGCTTATAATCCTTATTGCATTAGTTAAGCTATATTTATAACTTGGCCAACATCAATCGCCAACTACCCGAGAGGGCAAGTAGCAAGGATAAGGTTAATGCTCGCAAGGAGGAGTTTGACAACAAACTCCACCTTAGCGAGATAACTTCCAACATTTGTATCTTGAAAGACGAACAAGTGTGTACATTAGGCACTGAGAAGTTGCTGTTCTTAATCACAAAGTTCTATAAGTGTTATAAGCGAATACTTCTAGATCTATCTCGTCTAATCAGACTTAGGCATGTAGATCCCAAAAGGAGTCTATGTGTGGCATTCAATGACTCTAAGAGGAGCACACATTAATCATAAGCTGATTGAGCTAGTTAAATCGCATCAAAGCTCTCACATTGCTTAATCGCCTAATGGTGCGTACACCTTCCTTTACTCTTTCTCGCATACAAGTTAGTTCGCATACAATTCTATGTCGCAGCCAATTATTCTCCTTTACAAATTCTTTAAGTGTACATAAGTAGTTTTAATCCTAGCTTTGATTCTTTTATAATTTTGTAATTAATCCTCATATTGCCTAACTAATGAGTAATTCTCTAGAACTAACGTCTATAGCAATTTTCTGTGTTCGACCTTAGATCACCCAGGTAAACCTACTGTTCGCTTGCACTTGGGCGAGCAGTAAGAAAACTTGTACTCAACAAGAACTTAAGTACTACACAATGAAGATGTGCATAGTGAGCATTTCGCATGCTATGACCATGACCTATGATTCATCACCTAGAATCCAAGCATGCTATACAGAGAGTTACAGTGAATTCATTACGAGCGATGACCTGACTTAGTGATGTATTGCATTTTCGTTACATACCCACGAAATTAGTAAGTCCAAACTGACAACCAGCATGTGTCATCTTCCACTTGCGCGCACACTTTTAATGTCATGGCTTTGAATCCCATAACTGCGTTTTATTTTTCTATATTATTTTTTATGTCAATTTCGTAATACTTTTGCAACTATTCTTAAACTTTGGCCTTTCCCATCATTTTTTCATGTCGACGCGAGCTTCAGGTTGTGAGTTCGAATGTAGTCGACAGTTATTCATATATTTTTCTTTAAATATCCTATTTCCCCCAATGTTCACAACATCAATTCATTTTTTTTTCACTTAACTCTCAATTGTATTAATTTTCTCCATACAATTAATACAAATCTCACAAATCTTTTCTCATTGTCTGCCATTTTTCTCTTCAATTTTTCCACACGTGGAAACCTAAGTTACTTTAAGTAAGGGGTGTTTGATTAATTGCATTCTTGAGAGCATGATTTGTTTGTTGAATCTTTAAGATTTTTATCTAGCAATCCTCTAATTCTTGCATATCTAATTTCATTTTCTGAATTATTCTTGGTCAATTTAATTGTTGAAATTCAATTTTAATTTTTTTTGGAAAATTATAGTGGATAGCTTTTGAAGAATATGAAATAGCAAATATAACACATTGTTTTAGAATTTTGAAAATATGAAAAAATTTCCACTTTTTAAAATACTCTCCATCTTAAATTTGTTATTATTCTGAAACTACCCTTCAATAATTTATTTCTTCTCTCCTTTTTAATGACCTAATCATCCCTTATTTCTTCTCCCACTTTTTAAGGTCCTAATCTTTCTTTTCTTGTACGGAAAAAAATAATTTGTTTTTTATGTCTTAATCTTGATTTTAGAATAATAATAGGACATTAATTGTAATATGAAATATAATGGTTGTTGATCAAAGTAATTTAACTTTTGTTGTGATTTTTCTCTACTTTATTCTATGTGTGTTTTGAGTTGAATTTGATTTCAAATGCGTTTGTTTTATTTTTATGTTGATTTTGTTTTGGTTTTACTTTGTATCAGTTTTGTATATATGTACTTGTATTAGTTGGTTGATACACTTACTGCATGATTTTTATTTTATTTTTCATATTTTATGCAGTTCATTATAGTACTATTGAGCATATTAATGATATAACTCAGTGTATCATTATTAAGTATATCAATAATATAATATGTTATTAAAGTATATCAACATATCAGTAAAGTGAATCATTATCAATTATATCAATCAAGTTTACAAGTGTATATCAATAATGTATCGAGTGTATAAGTAGGACTTCAAGCATAGCAAGTATATTTAATCAATCAAGTGTAACAATGAGGAACACTAAGTGTATCTGCAGTACATCGGATGTATCAAACATATGATCATGTGTATCAAGCGTATCAAATTTGTTGAGTGTATCAATGAAGCATAACAAGTTTGTTAGCAGTGCATCAAGTGTATTAAACTTATCACTGAAACCTTTAAGTGTATTGAGGCCTATAGGGTATCAAGTGTATTAAGAAGAATCAAGTGTAACAAGAAGTACTAGGTGTATCAAAGTGTTTCAAGTGTATCAAGTGTATCAAAGAGTATCATGGTGCATCAAGTGTATTAAGGTCCAATGGTTATCAAGAAGTATCAAATGCATATTAACTGTATCAGATGTATTAAATAATGTATATTAGTAACGAGGATATTGGTGACATTTTACATTTTGTATATGTGGGTTAGAGTTTGTTTTTACCATTTTTGCAAACAATAATTTTGTATACTATGGACTTAATTATTATAACTTGTTTTGCCTTTTTTGCAAGTGTCCCTTTCTTTTAAGTATGCAATATATAAGATAGAGATATTAGGGCTAAGAATTGTTTGTGATTTTCTTTCCAAGGACTAGAAATTTTACTTACAATTCTTATTTGATTGCTATTCATAAAACTTGATTTAGTTTAATTGTTAAACTTGCTAATTCAAGTCTTGGGTTGAAATTCATTGCTTAATGCCTTGTAAATAATTTTGTGTTAAAAAGCAAGTTTTATAGAAACACTTTATTGTTTACATCGAAAGATTGACTTTTTTGATTGAAAAGGATCTTGAATCTTGAACAAGCTAATTAAGGATATAGAAGGATTGGATTATTGATTAACTTGACCAAGAAATCTTGAATTTTCAATTCTTTATTTTTCTCGCTCAACGAAAAAAGCATGCAACCCACACCAACACACCTTTTACTCTTTCATCTCTTAAGAAGAAAAAAACTTTATACAATTCTCTTTGTTGAAGCTTTGTTGCACATTTACTAAGTGGATTTTTAGTTTTCTTGAAGCTACACAAAATTGTTGAACCAATTATTACATTCTTTTTAATATTTTAAAAAAGACACTAACATTTACTAAGTGAAAAGAATACGAGACATTATTATATTCCTTGTTTGGGGGAAGGATTATGGCAAAAAAATTGCATTTTTTTTTTCATTTGTATAATTTTTTTAAAAATTTATACCGTAAACCCAATAAAAAAAATTGTATTAATTTTTTTTCATTTGTATAAAATTCTTGTTTTTTTATTTCTACCGTAAACCCAATACAACAAAAAAATTGTATTAATTTTTGTTTCATTTGTATAAACTTTCTCTTTTAAATTTGTACCGTAAACCCAATACAAAAAAATTGTGTTAATTCTTTTTCATTTGTATCAAATTCTTTCCTTTTATTTGTACTGTAAATCCAATACAACAAAAGTTGTATTAATTTTTGTTTCATTTGTATAAAAATTCCAAAAAAAAATTGTATTAATTTTTTTTGATACAATACTAAAATGATATTGATGTTAAAATGTAACCAAAATTTGAAAGCTCTATTGTAAGCCTTTCTATGTGTGTGTGTATATATATATGTATAACTCATTAACAAATCAACATTTTCAAATGCGGTACAAACTATTGTTTTATTGTGTTTTAATAATTGTTGTTGTTTGCAACTATACCTTCTTCTTTTATTTGGTAATAGTATTGTATCTTTCTTCAAATTACAAACGTTTGTTACAATCCAGAGAGTAAAAAAAAATTATTCTCTGACAAGGATTATACATATCTATTATTCTCCTTATTAATTTCATTTCTTTGACAAAACATGGAGTAAAGATCAATTTCTACATTTTTAATCGATAATACAAAATTTTATATTGAAATTTAGCTCATTCTTAAAATTCCATAAGTTTGTTTATGCTCTTTGTATATCGAGCTTGCTTCATGGGGCAATATATACAATACGAGGCACCTGAAAAACTTTGTTTGCTCAATTCCAACCCTATTTCTTCCTTAACTTCTCCGACAACACATTTATCAAACGGCTCGCTTGGAACATCGAACCACAATACCGTAAACCTGAATTTCCCTTTGTTTCACATGGTAGTAAGAGAGAAAAATAGATAAAATTATAATCAAGAGGGAGAGAAAAATATGTACTGAACTCCAGGTGTCTAGAGGAGTGCGAAGGTGGATTGGCTGGAGTCACCGACGTAGGAAAGCCTTTGAACCAATAACACTGATTTCACTTTCAAAATGTAAACCACCACTACAACTCTTGGCACCGATGCCACCTTCGACCGATGGAGAAGAGAGACAAAACCACCACACCCATGGGGACACTAAAGACCGACGAAGAAGAGGGAAAAACTTAAAAAAGATGATGGTGAATGGTGGAGAAGAGGAAAAAAATGCATGAGGTTTGGGGGAAGTAGATTGAGAGGAAAGTAGGTTTGGGGAAATAGATTTGGTGGAAATGAGTGAGAGGAAAAATGTGAGGCAACCGATGTACAAATGTGTAGGG
This sequence comes from Cucumis variabilis, assembly GCA_037974545.1. NCBI lineage: Eukaryota > Viridiplantae > Streptophyta > Magnoliopsida > Cucurbitales > Cucurbitaceae > Cucumis > Cucumis variabilis. The sequence continues at coordinate 10,787,098 of JBBPDI010000003.1, forward strand.
TTGAAGGGAGTTTAAAAGGATGTGGGTTAGATGGACGGTGAGATGGAGAAGATGAAGAGGAAGCACACAGATTGAAGAAGAGAGGAGGATTGGTAGGGAGAAAATAGGAAGTGAGAAGAAGAAAAAGAAAAATAAGAAAAGGACAAAGAAGGATTACGTTGGGAAAAGGAAAGGATTAAGTGGGGAGAGAGGGGGAATAATTGTATTCATTTCCCCTCTAAATCTTTGGAAGAAACAAAATGTCTTCATTTCCTATCCTTTCCTTTCCCTCCCCTAAACAAGACTTAAAGATAGATATTTTGCATACTTTTTCTTTCTATTGATTCATTTCAATTTGTTGCAATCTTTTGTATGTTAGCATTTTAAGACCTTACCATTACATGGATTAAAAAGACCACTTGTCAGCTAACAAGTAGAGGGGCTTAATGACCTACAAATCATAAGTTCCAACAATTTGAGATTAACTAGCTAAATTATTTTACTCGAGTTAATCAACATTAGTTAACTAATTGAAACTGTCTACTATTGACCATAGTTGTACTCTCCTCACCATAAATATATTTGTGTCCACGTGATATAACTATAACTAGAAAGTCAATCCTTCATAGTTTGTTAGTAATCTCGGTTGGGTCAATTTACCATTTGACCCTTGAGATTACTTTTTGTTCCTTAGCCTCAACTAATCCTCTAACAAACAATTGGTTTAACATCCAACCTATAAACCAACTTTATAGCATTACTTAATCAAAGGAGCAAAATCAATTGATCATGTGTAGGTGAGGCCTAGACAGGCTTAAACCAACCAAAATTTGTTGAATATATATTAGAAGAAATTAATTTTTTTCTACTTTTGCTTACTCATTTTTTGGTTCCCTCCTTCGTCGCTTCTTTATTTCTTCTTTCCTTTTCCTTTCTTCTTTCTTTTCTTTTCTTTTTCTTCTTCGGTCTTCTTTTCTCTCCTTTCCTATCATGCCTTGCCCTAATGCCACTTCATATGACCAGATAGAGGTCGTGATGCCTAGACATTCAATGCATACCTCTTGCGAGAAAACGCGTTAAACACCTAGTAAACGAAACAACTCTTTTCTTTTGTCTCTTCACGTAGCTCTTCCACTTGAACCTTAGAGTTCATCACCTTTTTTATAGTGGAAAAAACTCAAGAATTTAACATAATAGAACACTTAAACTCTTTCCTTTATTAACTTAATGCTTATAAAAGTACAATTTACGTTTTGCTTTGCATAAAAATAAACCAACTCTAGCCTTCTCACGTCCTTCTTCTTCTCACCCAAGTTGCAACCTTTCATGTCCTGGGGAATAAGGTTCGATAGAAATCTCTTAGCATTGGTACCCACTATCCACTTTAACTATTGCCCTTCTCTCTCCTTGGCCGTTTCAATTGCATCTCTATCGTTTCAATTGCATCTCTAAGGGCTGGTGCTTAGAGGTGTGAAGCTTCTCTTTCTCTTCCTTACCTTATTCACCCTACAGTCTCGAGCTAGAAGACAATCTTTAGGGATTCCTTTCCCTTCCTTAACTTCATAAAATGCTTATGTCTCTCTTTCCTGTATAACTGAGGTTTGGGCGTTAAGAAGCGATAACCTTACCAACCGACTCCTTGAATGCATGACGAGATGTCATGGCTAGCGCTGTAACACCCCGAGCGCTAAGGTAATTGATTTTAATTGATATACTTTATTTTTAGGACTTTAATTGTTGGTTCCACACAACTTACTTCTTTTAGCTTGAAAGTTCTCTTATTATTAGTTGAAAAAGAAAAGTGGGGAAAGAGAGAAATATTTGGGAATAATAATAATAAAAACATATTGTTATTATTGATTATTATTTAAAAAATTTAAAATTAAATTCCTTCTTCTTCTCTCGCGTGCCCCCCCACATATTTTCTTCTCCCTTCTTATGCCTAACCCCTCCGTCGGCAGCCTCTCTCCCCTCCGACTAAATCCCCAGTCCACTGTCTCCGACTGACCTACAGCCGTCGACCGTCATCTCCAGCTTTCTTTTCTCTTCTGTTCGTCGCACTGCCTCCATCGTTGATCGACAACAAAAACCCAGTCGTCGTTTCCTTCTTTCTTCTCTGTCCAGATCTAGTTGTCGGTCGACGACGAAGCCCTTTCGTCCGTCTCCTTTAGGTAGCCGCACCACTCGAAGCTCCACCATGACCATTTGCCTCTAGTTTCGAAGCCCAGATCTATACCGATCTTTATTGAGAAGCCTAAACGTCACTCCTTCGCTGGCGTCGGTCTTCCATTGTTAAGCCCAGCCACTATGTCAGTTTACCAGCCGAACGTGAGGCAACACGCATGCATCCTCACAGTTGTACAATTTTCCCCCCCAATCGTGCATGAGTTTCTTCAATTGCCGTCTCAATCCTTACTGTGAATGGTTGAAATCTAATTGTTAAAATTGAAGTTAAGCTGAAATTTGTTTCCAAAACAGATTCGAGTTTTATGGTTGGACTAATGGTTGATCGTTGTTCAATCGTAGGTTGAGGGTAATGCTTGATTTCCTTGGATTCACATCAATATTGGTTTTGGGTTAGAACTCGACTCGTTAACATTTGGTAAGTAGTGAAACATCATTTCGGATTGTAGTGTAAGCTTGTGACAATGAATTTGATGGTTTTTCATAATAGATTCGTTGAGGTATAATGTCAATTAAACGGTTGTCTAATGTTGTTCTTTGAAGGTGCTAAGTTGAGGTCGGTGAGTGAATCCTTGATTTTTCAATAGGTTGAGGTGGAATTCAACTTTCCATCGGAGTGGGTAAGCTACCAAATTCACACTTGGAGTGAATTGAATGAATGAAATTGTTTAATGAATGTTGACTTATGTTGTTATTATGTTTAGGTTGTTTTTGTGGACATTAGTTTGACTAAGGTGCTTAGGTAACGTTAAGGTAAGGGATTTTCTACTGGACTCACTTGTAGCATTGAATGTAACGAAAGGTGTTGATAAATCTAAATTTAGAGGTGATGATGGTTGTGGTTTGTACTCATGAATGTATGCTTATGGTTTGTTGTATGTTGTGTTCGACTGAGAAAAAAATTATACATCTAAGTACGGACGTTATGGATTGGCACTTGGGTGCGTTATTGTATCTGACTAAATATGTATTTATACACATATGATTGATGAATGACTGGAATGAGATGGCGATGCATTTAGGGGGTAGATTTGAAAGAATGGATTCTTGTCTTGACTGAATGTACGAAACTGTATTAAGAATGTGTTCTTTGTGACTGAGGTGACG
>JBBPDI010000003.1:10790467-10801604 GCA_037974545.1 Cucumis variabilis
CAAATTTAAATGGCAATTCATCCAAGATAACCATACTAGCAAGCATTGTTCTACAATTTTCTTGAGTGAAGGATGTAACCATTAAACTACTTTCAGAATCTCCCTCTCCTTCAACATTATCTTCCAATGTATCTACATACTTCTTACACGTCTCTAAATGTCTTTCTAAAATAGTTGTACCATTTCTTTTGGAATCACAAGCATATGAAGTCCCACAATATTTACAAGCAGCCCTAGGATATTTAGGATCACATCCTTCTACTTTTATAAAATGTTCCCATACTGATGATGGTGGTTTAAATGATTTTCTTTTTTCTAATACTGGACTAGAACAACTTTGTTTTGAAGTTTCGTCTATAGATAATGAAGTCATACTAATAATCATCAAACAAAACAAACAAAAAAGCACACAATTTTTAACTAATAATCATCAAAGAAAACAATAAGTAAAGCATAAAAGAAATACATTATAACACCATATGATAACACAAAAATACAAACTAACCGTAGTTCAATAATTATGATCATTAACAAAGATTACGACAAAGCACTGGCTCTCACATACATTATAATATCCATCTAAATATCAAGACCACTTGAAAATTATTGATAATATAAACAAATTATTCCATTCAACTCACTTACAAGTTACAACACAGTTTATGAGTTTACACAGAAGAAAATAAAATTGTTAGGAAATTCACAACAACGATCAATTACATCTTAAACCAGTGAGCCACTGAATAAATTCCCTACCTAATACAGCAGACGTAGCATATTAAACTAATACAGTAGACGTAGCATATTAAACTGAATCGAATTTAACAACCATTGGTTTAGAAAGAATGATATGCATTAGAATATATTTTAGATGTCATGAACAAATGATAAACTATGACTTTATAACTAAAACCATAATAAATAATAATGTTTCAACAATGCAGATTACAACCTGAGGCTACACTTGGTTTATTTTATAAGGAATAAATCTTAACATAATAATACAAAAAAGGGAAAACCTATAAAATCAATGTTGACTATGTTTTAGATAGTGATTCAATTCAGATAACCATAATGAGTGATTCAATTAAGAAAACCCCCAATTCAGAAAACCCAATTCAATTCAATCCATGTTCCCAAAACCCAATTCAGTGATTCAATCTGAAACCCCCAAACCCCAATTCAGAAAACTCTCAAATCAAACATAATCAAACATAACAGAAAATGAACATAATCAAACATGAAAAAAGAGGTGGAAATTTACCTGCAGTTTCGATCCCACGTGAGGAATAAAGAGTATCAGAGATTGGACTTGAAAGGAACGAACCCACGTGAAGAAAGGGAACGAACCCATGACGAATAAAGACGGAGAATGGCCGATGAAGATTTTTCTTTCTCTTTTTTCAGACCCATGTGAACAGAATGACCGAAGATGGAACAAAAGACCAAAAATGCTCGTGTAGATGGAGAATGGCGAACGAAGGAGGAAGAACCACGACGAACTGAGAACGATCGGAAACAAAGACGAACAGAGAACGACCGGCAACGAAGACGAACGAAGACGTGTAGATGGAGGAAGACCGAAGACGAACGAAGGAGGAAGAGAACGAATGGGTTTAATTTCAATTTTCAGTTTTTAACTTTTTAACCTAAATGTTTTATATTTGAACCGAACCTATTCAATTCAATTCGGCAATCGGTTCAGTTTGGGTTTTTTCACCTCTACTTCTTGCATGGCACAGCTTTAAAAGATAGTTTAATTATAAAAATTTAATTAAACAAAATTTGATTATTCAGAAGAAAAAATCATGCACAATTAATCAAATGCATTTGTTATTTTGATTTGAAGATTTGTTCTTAATTTTAAACCTTAATTAATTTAAACCAAAATATTTTTAGATTCTAAACATGTTTTTTTAGATTTTTTAAAAATCCATGATTTTTATTCTCTTAATTTCAATAATAATAATAATAATAATAAATATAAATATAATAATAATAAGGAAAATTCTCAAAAATAGCAAATTTGAAATATTTACAACATATACCAAAATTTTCAGATTCTATCAATAATAGACATTGATAGACATAGATATGCTTCTACTAGTGACATTGATAGACAATAATAGAAGTCTATCAGTTTATATCATTGATATAATCCAAAACTTTGTTGTAGTTCGTAAATATTTTAATTTATTTTGCTACTTTTAAAAATGTCCCTAATAATAATAATAAACACAATTTACAGAAAATTAACCAAACCCAAAATTATTTACGGCTGGTGTAACAAAAAACAAAAGTCCATGAAGCCGATAAAATATTTTCATAATTTACGAATTTACCTTTGAATATTGTGGATGATTCATCATTTCTCTTTCTTTTTTTTTCCTTCTTTGTGATTTATTGTCTTCCAAATTGTTTTATCTCCTCTTTCAAACTTTCTTTCTTCTATTTATAAAAGATTTATTCTTCTGTTTAAATCTCCTATTTCTTATTCATCATTTTTGGCAAGATTCATTAAAGTTATTTCATGATTGTTTCAACATTATTCTTCATCTTTCTCATATTTGAGAATATCAATATCGTTTAAATATCATCTTAAATGATTAACACGATCATTTACCATCATCAACGCGATCGTTTACCATGGTCAACATGATCATTTAATTTGATGAATTTTTTCCATCATTTAAAACAAACTATACGATCTTATTGGCATGATCTAAACGACCGTTTACCACAGTCAACACGATTCTTTAATATGGTCAATATAATCGTTAGATTTGAAGTTTTTAACGATCATTTATATTGGACTACATGATCGTTTCTGATAATCAACACGACCATTTTTCATGATCAACACAATCGTTTGCCATTGTCAACATGATCGTTTAGAATGGTCAACACGATCTTTTAAATTTGAAGACTTTTTGTCTATCGTTAAAAAAATACATGATCGTGTATCATGACCTAAACAATCGTAAATCATTCATTTAGATTCTAGTACATAATTGTTTAAAAGAAGATTACTTGCACGTATGCATGTGGTGGATTAACCACATGTTGGTTGAGGTATTTTTGGTATTTTCCATTGTGAGGATAAGGGCTTTTTTCATTTTCAAAATGGTTCATAGAATGTAAATATTTTTTTAGTTTGTTAGATTTTTTAAAAACTCCCTAATAATAAACTAATATACATAATAATAATAATAATAATAATAAGGGAAAATGATAAAAAAAATAGAATATTTGACAAAATATTTACACTTCATAGAAAAGTCAAGTGTAATAAATTTTCTCTTTAATGGATTTGTTCTATATAGTGTAAATAGTTTGTCAATTTTTTCTATTTTTGAAAAAAAAAACCCTAATAATAAACATAATAAAATAATGATAATAAACATAACAATAATAATAATAATAATGAGTTTTTTTAAAAATATAACTGGTTTCTTTAATTCAGTGCTAGGACTTTAGAGTTTCGATTGTAATTAATACAATTACAATACATCACCGAGTCAAGTCATTACGCGTATTGCGCTTACCATAACTCTTTGTAGAGTGTGCTTCATTTGAGGCGATGGGTCATCGGGTATGATCATAGCACATGAGGAGCACACAATGTACCTCTTCATCGTGTGATTCTTAAGTCCTCATTGAGTACAAATTTTCCTACTGCTTGCCCAAGTACAAGCAAAACAATAGGTTTATCTGGATAATCGGGGATCGAACACAGTCAATTGTTTTAGATATTAGTTCTAGGTTCCACTCTTTATTTAGACAAGTTGGAAGAATTAAAGAATAACAAAGGTAAGAATTATCTAATTACATAACGAAAGTCTGTAAGGCAACGTGAAGAGAAAGATAAAACAACGCATTTAACTTGCATTAGGGAAATAAGGTAGGAATTTTCACGTGGTATCATTTGAATAAGGAGATAGCCTTGACGTGATATAACTTGCTAAGACACACTTGTGATTAAGGCATGCTTCTCTCGAACGCATATATGTCACACATGACTACTTTTCAGAGATCTATATGACCAAATATGGCTAGACGAGTTATATCTAAAAGAAATCACTTATACATCTTATAGTATTTTGTAATTAAGGATGTTTACTTCTCAGTAACCATTGCCCACACTTGCTCTCCTTTCGGGATCCAAATGTTAGAGACTTTCGTAGAGAGACAGAATTCCTCTCTACGGGCGTTAATTAGGTTCTAGTTACTTTATCTCTCGGGTAGTTAGCAACTTATGTTGACCAAGCACTGACAAGAGTACAATTAATACGATAAAATGTATAAGCACTCTTCTTATCAAGAGTTATTATCTACTCAAACAATTGATAACACATTAACTTAAAGAAGAAGAGAGATATATAATAGATGGAACGACTGTGTTTATGTATATTTATCAAAAAATAAGAGTATAGGTTTATAAAGAGTATGCACAGTATGAAGTATAAAATAAAAATAAAAATAACATAAATGGAAAGAAGAGAAAAACGATTGCTACTTGTTAGGAAATCAATGACAAATAATCTTTTTGTTCTTCACTGTTGCATCTTCTCTAGGTAGCTTTCTTAAGCTCCCTGTTTCTCTAGACAGGCTTTCTCTGCCCTATTCGGGCCTTCTTCTCTTGGTGGAGACAAAGTGCTTGTATAGGTTGCTTTTCGATGAAAAACTTCTATTCCTCTGAGTGTGTCATTGATGTCCTTGGGCCCTGTGAGGTCACATCATTCTAACTACTATTCTTATTTTCTTGTGAGCTTTCATCGCTTGATGTTTTGGTTCATTGCCTGGAGTTGTTAATCGTCAAGTGAGATCCATCGCATTACCTTTGCGTGAGATGTCATGTATGAGCTGCTCTTTTCTTCCTTTTTCACTTATTCTACATTTTACACATGATAACCGCGTAAAACAATAATGATATTTGTGTAAGTTGTATTTCTAAATACTTATGCATTTACAACATAAGTCACGCATTCTAATCATCTTCTTATGCGTTTTGACCTCATTATTCTAACAAAAAGGGCTATAATAACGATCATTATTATACGTTATCAACAACAAATCGGTAAAATATTTACACTGTTAGGACAATTTTGAAAATGAAAAAGTCTATAAGCCCACAAGTGGAAATATAAAAAATGTCTTAGTCAACATGTGATTAATCGACCACACAGACACTCAAGTAATATTCTTTTGAATGATCGTGTACTATAGTCATAATACACGATTATATAGTTCTTTCTTAATAAAAGGGAAAAATGCTTCAAATTTAAGGATCATGTTGATCATGCTAAACAATCGTGTTTATGGAAAACGATTGTGTTGATTATGGTAAGCTATCATGTAGTCCAATATAAATGATCGTTAAAAATTTCAAATGTAACGATCATGTTGACCATGCTAAACGATCGTGTTGACAATGATAAGTTATCGTTTAAATCATAACAACACAATCATGTAGTTCTTTTTAAACGATGGAACAAAACCCTTCCCATGTGACAAACTCTGAGCCTCATGCTCTTGTTGCATATTAGTTCCACCAATCTTCAGCGCTTTCGTGCAAACAAAAACGTCGCCAAGTTTACCGATTTCATGTGCTTTGGTTTTTTGTTATATGAGTCTTAAGTATTTTTAGTTTTGTTACATTTATGTAAATTATCCTAATAATAATAATAACATATATTATTAAAACGAGACACAATAGAAACACAAATATCGAGAAATATAATATTGTATAATATATAAATAAATATGAAAAGAATATGGAAATTAAATAAAATAAAGGAACAAGTACAACGTAACAAGTAGGATGTGGATTTACTTGGACACTAACTATGTATGTATTACGCCCTACTCCAAATCACTCTATGTGATGAAGTGGAGACATGATCGCCTAAACATTCTACACGAGATTTGATAACTTGTAGAAATACATGTTATTATAGCCTTTTTGATAGTATAATGAGACCCAAACGTGTAGTAAGTGTGTCAAAAAGCATAACTTATGTTGAAAATTCATAAATATTTGGAAATACACTCTACATAAGTCTTCATGTCTGTTTCACCATGTTTTTAATGTCTTAACGCAAGATTATGAATAAAAGAATAAGCTATTGAATTGTAGAGGAACTTACGCCAAAGCTACGCAAGAAGACCTTGTCTGGCGAGTACAACTTCTAGGCGAGATCGATATCAGCACACGAGAAAGGTTCACTAGAAGACAAGAGTGGTAGTTGGAGTTAATGTAACTTGACAATGGCTACGTTCTGTGCTGACATGTTCAAAAGGATGGAAGTTTTCCGTCGAAAGTTGTCTATAAAAAGACTCCATCTCTACCAAGTTGAAGGAGGCCAGCTTCGAGAGAAGTCAGATGTCTGAATGGATCAGTCGAATGCCTAAATGGGCCAAACCATGGAGAAGGGTGGAAAGGAGTAGCCTTTCCACCATTTGTAAACATCTTTCTTCTTCTTCTCTGGTCAGTCCGTAGGTGAAAGCTTAAGGTCTGAGTAGGGAAGAGTCCATTTTTCACTTCCCCTAACTTGTAATGTTCATTTATGTACTTTCCACTTTTGTATTTCTTTACAATGTATTTGGTCATATTGTACAGTGGTTTAAGGCCTACATTCTTCAATATATTGCATGTTTATACATTTTCAATCCATTATGTCTTTAATATTCATCGTTAATGTGTTATCCGTAGTTGAGGTTTGTGATAAGTTATTGATAAGCTTATAATACTTATTGCGTTAGTTTAACTATAGTCATCAATTGGCCAGTGTAAATCACCTACTACTCGAGAGAGCAAGCAACAAAGATATAGCTAACGTGGGAAAAGGGGGAGTTTGAAAACAAACTCCACCTTGGCGAGATAACTTCTATCATTTGCGTCCCGAAAGAATATGGATATTTGACACCGAGAGGTTGTTACCCTTAAAAGATAAATTCTATAAGTCTTGTAAGTAAAATCTTCAAGATATATCTCGCTTAATCAAACTTGATCGTTTACATCTCGAGACGCAAGAAAGTGTGGCGTTTAAGGCACTGAGAGGTGCTCGCATCAAGCTTATCATATAGCTTAATCACTAATAACGCAAAGACCTTCTTTCCCCCTTTCTTATGTACAAGTTAATTTGCATGTCCAACTCACTTCTACTTTAATCCCTCTTTATAAATTCTCTAGTGTAAATAGGTAGATATAGTTTAAACTCACACTACATTACTCTATACAAATAGAAAAGATATACCTTCTAAATGAAGAGTGGGCTCTAGAACTAAGCTTTGATATCAATTCCCTGTTTTCAATCCTGGATTACCTAGAAAACCTATTGTTTCACTTATACTTTGGGCAAGTAATAGGAAAACTTTACTTAAAAAGGCTTAACACTTACGTGAAGATGAGATACATGGTGAGCATTATTCACACAATGATCATGATCAATAACTTACACGTAGATTTAGATATACACATACAGAACATTACACACTCTAAGTTCGATAGAGCCAAATTCTACCAAGTAAGTTTTTGGTAAAAACAACCAAGATCCACCATGAAGCAATGCGTAGAATGCCTAGTAAGCGAAAATAAAGGCAACCACATAAAATTCTTATGCCTAATGTGGATTAGATGAAGTACAAAAATTCCATTGATATTTCAAATAATAAGGTACATTCAATACTTTGTACAATATTTTTGACAAAATCACTAAACACAACTTAAAACAACGCTTAGACTCTCCTCACCTAGCTACTATATACTATGAGAGTTGATAGTGACCACTACCAAAATGATGCATTCTCAAAAGGCACAGTAGGTTATCAAGGCTGCAAGTTCATCACTGGATGTCCTTCTCTACCTGAAGGGGGATAAAATAAAATATTTGAAAGGTTAGACAAAAGCATCTAATGAGTGGGTTCTTTGATCAACACCTTCAATAAACCAAGTTCGCTTTAATAGACATTTTGCCAAATCAAGCGGTATAAATAATATGTAGATCAACCATTATCTCTTTGAGTTTAGAACAGTCATTCAAGGCGTTAGACGTCTTTCAACATCTCAATTTTATCAAAAATTCATAAATCACAAGGAAATTCACTTCTTTCATTATTCATCAAATTGCATAGTATGTGTTTCAAATAACACAGTCTTTTTTGCATAATCATTTTGCATGTTCGATTACATCTTTGTTAGCTGCCGTGATGTGATTGGTCACCACCAACCATATTAAGGTGTGATTGGTCACCCAAAGAAAAAAATGGTCTACGTTCACGAGATTTAAGTTCGAAGTCAGTTGTGTGTAGGGAATGTGTTAGCACCTTACAGCACCCATAAAATGCTTACCCAATTTTATCTTTTAAACTAAATTATGGAAGGGGTTTACAAAACAAAGTTTTTTTATTTAGGCTTTTTTTAAATGTCCCATGGTTATCAATTCACATCGAAGAAAATAAAACCTAAGCATGAATTGATAATTATGGGTGGCATAGGAGCCATTAGAAAAAATAATAATTATTTGTTTTAAAAAATATATTTTTTATATTCCCCTCAAGAATATTAAAATACCAAACTTTGATATTTAATCTCCATCATAGGTGTCTAATGAGAAATTTCATGTATCTAAGAATTAATGAATTCATAGAAAACACTACTGAGTCTAATTTAAAATGTGAAATGTGTTTATAATTTCAAAAGCAATCTATTAATTAAATTTTAAATAGAGAAATTTCATGTATTATGGAATTTAAATTATAAAATCCATAAAAAAACAATACTTTTTCTGCAATTTAGGATTTTATATTTTAATTGAAAAATAAATAATAATAATGACAAAAGATTGTGAAATATGAAAAATAAAATAAATGCATAAAATAAATACAGAATAATTAGTTAATGCTAGGATGTAAAATAATTAGTTAATGCTAGGATGCAAAATAATTAGTTAATACCAGGATGCAAAATAATTAGTTAATACCAGCATGCGAAATAATGAATTACTAGGAGTGATTAAAGTAGGTCGGTATGCTAAATTAATGGAAGATACGAATAAATAACACAGTAGCCAAATGGATGCTAAATCATAAATAACACAGTAGCCAAATAATTATTGCAAGATGCAAATAAATAACATAGTAGCCAAATAATTGTTGAAATATGCAAATAAATAACAATAACTACAGCAAGATGCAGTATGCTGGTTAATTAATTAACACTTCAAATGAAGAATTAACAGAACGAATACTAAAATATTATACAGAAGCCATATGAGATACTCAAAATATTATACATAAACCAAATGGGATACTAAAAATATTATACAAAACCCAAATGAGATACTAAAAATATTATACAGAAGCCAAATGGGATACTAAAATATTATACAGAAGCCAAATGGGATACTAAAATATTATACAAAAGTCAAATGGGATACTAAAATATTATACAGAAATCAAATGGGATACTAAAAATATTATACAAAAACCAAATGAGATACTAAAATGTTATACAGAAGGAAAGCAGATGCCAAATAATTAAAATTAATAGGTAAAATAATTAACGAGATGCAAGAATGTACATAAAAAATGAAGAATTAACACAGAGGGCAAATGGGTGCCAAATAATTCAAATGTAAATAACAAATAAAGATTTAACACTGAGGGCAAATGGGCAATGAATCATCAATCATTCAATTGATTTAAATTAAAAAAAACTTACCTGGCAAAACAAGCTTGGCTTATTCTTTCTCGATCCTTTCAAAATCTTCCAAATCACCGCCAAATGAAAATACTTTTTCCTCTCAAAATCTCTGATCAATCTCTCAACAAAATGCCCCCTTAAAAAAATCTCATCCTTCTCTTTTTATAGGGAAAGGTTGATAGTTTCACTTTTTTTTTTTAATTATTAAGTGAACTGGAGAGAAAGTTGGAGAATGTGGGAGAGTGGGAGAAAGTGAGAGAGTAGGAGAAAGTGGGAGAGTGAGACTGAATTACTACCATTCCAAAAATTCTTCAAATTACTACCATTCCAAAAATTCTTCTCCTTCTTCGACAAGTTATTCCTCTTATCTTTCACCAAGAAATACTTCCTTTACAAAACCCTCATAAAACTACAAGGTTCTAAAAATCAAATGACCCAACTTCTAGCCTCATTATGTGATAAGTTCACAAAAGATGAAGGACAATGAGATAGGTTAGGGAGGACTAAGGGAGAAAATATGGGAATACAAGGAAATTTAAGGGAGGAAGCAAGAGAAATTGAGAAGATGTATAGGAACAAAAGAAAATGTAATAAGAAGAATACAAGAAGAAGGAATAATAGGCGAAACAACCAGATGAGGGAAGTGGATCTTGAACTTCCAATGAAGGACACCTCCCTTCTTGATGCTAATTTTAAAGGTTTAGCGAAAGGGACACGAAGAAAGGTCAACAAAGAAAATTTGGACCCTTAATGAAAGAGGCAGAAAAAAATAGAAAGTGGAGGAAGAAACTCCCAAGGAGCTTAAGAAAGTGGTTCAAAGAAGCTACCTGTCGAAGTAGAAAGTGTCCAATCGCAAGAAGAGTAGAAGACAAATACAATTAAAAAGCTCTTGCGAGCACCGGTAGAGGTAAAGGAGAATAGGAAGAAGGGACCTCATCACCATTCATATGACAAAGGATAAATCAAAATACCCCAACACCAACTAAGAACATGAAGGGGTTGAATAAAAGGATGTGATGAAGTTAAAGACATGAAGAGGAGGAAGCCGCCTTAGGATCTAAGAGAGGAAAATCCTTTAAGGCTGAGGAATTCAATGACATCTTATCGCATACCCACCGCCTTGACCACTACGCTACAATTTGGATCTTCCAAAGACAAATCACTCAAACTCCTCGCAAATCCAAAATGCCAACACTCCTCACCAAAAACTCTTTCAATCAAATCCTAATCGCCTACTCCCGACCTTAGTAAACAATGACACATTATGACCCGGTAGCAAAAGTGAGGATAACTCCATCAGAACTATCATCACAGATATCTCCTTTACTGTCGTAATCTTAAAAGGATATGCTAAGTTTCATCAATTGTGTGGTATTTTAACAATGTATTATGTAATTTTTATTTCTTTTTACTTATGTTCTTTACAGTACAAGT
>JBBPDI010000003.1:10822310-10837866 GCA_037974545.1 Cucumis variabilis
GAGCTTCCAAATATGAATCCATATTCATATTTAAATCACATTTAAACATGAAGCTCTATTTTAAGTTATAACTGATGGTTATATCAGATATATTTGTCAGTTTCTCTCTCTTTACCTAATTCGAATTATTCCATCATAATGTTCTAAGTTGATTTCTTGTGAGCTAGCAGGGGAACCTAATGGACCTATAGATCATGGGTTCCAACGATCCGAGATTAACTGGCTAAACTTTTTTAGACTGAGTTAATCAACCTTAGTTAACTAACGAGTCATTCCATTAAAGTCTCATAGTTGCACTTTCCTCACTATAGATATATTTGTGTTCATGTGATATAACAATGATAAGTAAGTTAATCCTTCACATGTTGTTCATAACCTCGGTTGGGTCAAAGTACCATTTTACCTCCGAGATTATATCTTTTCTCCTTAAGTCCCACTTATCCACTATTAAACAATTGGTGTAAGGTCCAACCTTTAAACCGAATACCTCTTGAACCAATGAGAAGGTAGGGCCCCTTGTTTAAGACTTGAATTCAATCCTTAAGGGAACAACCTATCTACTAACCCTAGAGTGGGTAGGAGCGAATTTCATCTTGCACCCTATGTCCCTAGCTATCCACCCGGTGTTACCCTTGAAATGGAAGGCTTATTGGCCCAACGCCATTAAGCTGCCCTCACCTATGCAGATCTAAGGATAATCTCGTCTGAACAGAAGTTCATCGTTAGCTCAGGATTAAGATTAAGTTACATGGATATCTATAAACGAAATAGCTAGGTTTACAAAGTTAACGGTGTTATAACTTAAAAGTGACTATTTCATGGTTCCAATCTTATGTAAACTCTTTACATAGGATGCCCCTACTTCCATGTCTCTACATGAACGATTTAGGATCACTTCGTTTGTACTAACTACAAAGTAGATCGCATCAATAGTATCTTCCAACATAAAGTTCAAGTCTACATAATAGCCTCGGAACATTAGTTTGTTGGCTTTCAAATTATAGTATCAATAAAACGATTTTATTTAACAGAATTTTGAATACAAACTACGAGTTTTAGGACATAAATTCTAACAATATATATACATAATTTTAACGAGATTGCTGCTAAAAAAATTGAATTTGTAATACCCGTATCTTTTATCCCATTTACTTGCTAAAAATTTGAGAAGAGGCTAAGAGTTTTGACCAAAGATCTCAGAACAGAAGTGTTCAGACTCGATCTTGTTCAGCTGAGAGAAGAGGTAAAGAAAAGACGAAAGTAAGAATCCGAGCCATATTTGAGCAATCTTGAGCGAATTGAAAAAAGAAAGCAAATCCTGGTGTTAAGGCAGGAGCATCTTGATGCTTGACAACCGAGTTAAAAAATAGAAAGGTTTTAGAGATGGGTCCCAGCCATCTCAAGGTCATGTTCAATCGGTACTGGATGCAACAAAGGAAATTATTAGGATTTTCAGAAATGTTTGACTAAGAAAAGTGCAAATCTTAGAGGATCTCAAATCGATCTTGGTCGAGATCATTAAAGAACGCGCAACAGATAAATTTCTGGAAAATTCTAACGCATGAGGGTTTAGCGTTTTTTTGTGTGCAATGAGTGTTTTAAAGACAATATACTCTCATTCCTCCTATTCCTTTCATTTCTCACCATTTTCACTTCAAGAGCAGGTGGAGAGAAGAAGTAGAGGGAAGTTGAGTTTCCTTGCAAGAGTGGAGTCAAGGCAAGAGGTTAGTTCAACGCCAAGTTTCAGTTGGGGCGTTTGACCAAGAGACATCTAAGAGGTCAAGGGTGTTGGTGGGTTTAAGCTAAGGAGAAAGAGTAGAGCTTGAGGCTAGATCCAAGCTCTAAATCAGTTGGAAGCTCATGTGGAGCTAGGATGAACTTGAAGAACTGGTCTTGAGCAAGCTAAGACCACCCAAAGAGTTCAAAAAAATAAAGGTTAGTAAGAAAGAGTTCTCTTGAGGAGAAAAAAGGAAAATGTAAGGAAGTTGAAGAAATTTCTCTTTGTTGGAATCCAAGAATTTACTTGATGTTTCTTGTTATTTTCAAGGCAGTAAGAAATAGGGAAAATCTATAATCCCAAAATCTAGCCAAAAGTAGTGAGTGACTAGAATGAATTTCTAAGCTTGATTTGATAATTTATGTTTTAAAGCATGCTTTGAGTTTAAGTTGTTGAATATACTAGATTTATAAATTATTTACAAAACATGAGTTTCAAGTTTAGAAATGAGTTATGGAAAAGTATGATTGAGTTAAATTTCTAAGCATTCAAATTGAGAAATGTTTCTTAAAACAAGAGAAGTATGAGAATGTGTTTGAATGCTGAGTTTTTGCAAGTATTGAGCAACAAGATTATTTAAAGCAAAGCTAAATTTGAAACTTGCTTAATGCAAGAGTTTTTCATAAACATGTTAACTTAAGTAAGTTAAAGTTTTAGCATGAGAATTTTAAATATGTTAAGTTTATACCAAAATGTCTTGATTTAATAGCAACCCTACAAGAGAGATTTTCATGTGCACAAAGGTTGTATGGTGAGGGTATCCAGTTCATGTGATATAAATTAAATAAGTCTAAATCTACTACTTTCTAGTTTTCTGTTATATTTAAATCTACTGCTTTCTAGCTTTCTGTTGTATTTTAAATCTTTTGTTTGTTAAGATTTGTTATTCATTAATAGGTTGTTAGTTACTATGTAACTAACTTTTTTCCCTATAAATAAAGTACATCCTCTTACATTGAGGGTAGAATATTCATATAAAATAAAAAGACTCTTTGGTTTCACACCAATTGGTATCAGAGCCCCAAAAGTTTCTAGCCCAAATGGTTATCTGACGTGCTAATCAGGCGGCGACAGAGCAACTTGCTCAAAACCAAGAGGCGGAGGAAAACCCCATCCTCTCTCCAAGAACTATCTCGAGAAGCTTGTTGTCCGTGGAAACTTCTGTGGAAAGAATAAAAAATACACTTCAAGAAGTCTTGCAAAGACTAGAGGCATTGGCACCTCCTCAAGATGTTCATCAAGAAGATCAAGAACTTGTTCGTGACTAGGGACAGTGTGGCATCCATGGTGCTGGAATTTGTAGGGCTTAAAGAAATCATCAAGAAAGAAGATATGATGTCAAAGAACGAAGGAGACCGTTTCAAGACTATTAAAATCCTTTTCCAAGAAACCAAGAAATGTATCAAGAACCTCAAGATTGGAGTTCCTCTGATGATGAGCTACGAGAAAGGCCATTTTTATAACCGGAACAGAAGATTTTGACCTCAGTTTTATGAAAGAAAGAGAGAACCAGCAGAATACAAGATGAAAATTGATCTTCCAAGCTACGATGGTAAACGTAATATTGAGATTTTTCTTGATTGGTTGAATAATATTGAATTTTTTTCAATTATATGAATACTCTCGAGGTAAAGAAAGTCTGTATAGTAGCATTAAAGCTAAAAGGCTGGAGCATCGACTTGGTGGGAACAACTCGAGGTTAATAGGTGAAAAAATGGAAAGAGACCTGTTGGCTCATGGAAGAAAATGGAAAATTAATGAAGAAACGTTTCCTTCCTCCCAATTATGAGTAAACTCTTTATAATCAATACCATAATTGCCGGTAAGGAGCAAGAACAGTCGTTGATTATATAGAGGAATTTCACCGGTTAGGCGCAAGAAACAATCTAATGGAGAACGAGTAGCACATTATTGCACAATTTGTAGGAGGATTGAGGTTTGACATCAAAGAAAAGGTAAAATTACAACATTTTTTAAATCTTGCTGATGCTATTACCTAGGCAGAATCCGTTGAAGAAATTATTGAGTTGAATTTGAAGAAAAATACAAGGAGGGGACCATGGAACACTAATTCCAAATTGGCTGCAACTTAATCCTCTATGACTCGTTATAACAAAGATCAAGAGAAGGATAAAACTAATGAGACAAATAGAAAGAAGCCAGCAAAAAATGCCTATCAAAGGCTGAATTTAAGCAAGTGTTTCCGCTGTGTTAAACTGGCCATCTCTCAAATGCTTGCCATAAAAGAAAGACAGTGGCTATTCTTAAAGAAGATGAAGATTATGTTAAATAACAAGAAGAGGATCTCTCTCAAGAAGAAGAAGAAGTATTAGAACCTGATGATGGAGAGAGGCTATCGTGTGTGCTGCAAAGAGTCTTAATTACTTTAAAAAGTGACACCTCTCACCAACAAAGGCATAGCCTTTTCAAGACCCGATGTACCATTCAAGGTAAAGTGTGCAGTGTGATCATTGATAGCGGCAACAGTGAAAATTGTCTCCAAGAAGCTTGTGGTTGTACTTAAGCTGAAAACGGAGCCTCATTCAACTCCTTACAAGATTGGGTAGATCAAGAAAGACGGTGATGCGCAAATAAATGAGGTTTGTTCAGTCCCTTTATTAATTGGAAGGACTTCTAAAGATCAGATTGTGTGTGATGTCTTGGATATGGATGTTTGCCATATTTTACTTGGAAGACCATGGCAAGACGATATTTAAGCTATTTATAAGGGGAGAGAGAACACCTATGAGTTCCAATGGATGAACGAGAAGATTGTGTTGATGCCCCTAAGCAAGAAGAACGAGGAATGAGTCAATCAAAAGAAGACTGAAAGTAATCTTTTCATCACTGTAAGTGGAAAGAAATTTCTAGAAACCAGAGAATCTAATATTTTGGGACTTGTTATTGCAGGCCTTCATACTACATAAATTTTCGGCTTGATTCCACCAAAGGTGCAAGACCTATGAGCCAATTTCAACCTATGATGAAAGAGGCCTCTAAATTGCCTCCTCTTTGAGACATCCAACATAGTATTGATTTGATACCCGACTCATCTCTTTCCAACCTTCTTCATTATAGAATGCGTCTTAAGAAGTATGAGTTTTTACACCAACACATTGAAGATTTGTTGAAAAAAGGGCATATTTAGCCGAGCATCAGCCCTTGTGTTGTACCAGCTCTTTTAACTTCAAAGAAGGATGACAGCTGAAGGATGTGTGTAGACAGCCGAGCCATCAACAAAATTACGGTCAAGTATCACTTTCCTATTCCAAGAATTAATGATCTCCTTGATCAACTTGGAGGAGCTCTTATTTTTTTAAAGGTAGACCTAAGAAGCAGATATCATCAAATTAGAATAAGGTCGGGAGATGAGTGGAAGATGGCCTTCAAGACTAATAAGGGGTTATTCGAATGGTTAGTGATGCCTTTTGGCTTATCAAATGCCCCAAGTACCTTAATGTAGTTGATGCACCAAGTGCTACATTTATTCTTAAAAAAATTCATAGCAGTCTACTTTGATGATATCTTAATCTATAGCAAGAATGAACAAGATCATATGCAACACCTGAAGCTAGTTTTTGAAGCCCTTCAAAAGAGTAAGTTAATTAATTTGAAGAAATGTATTTTTTGTACGGAAGAAATATCTTTCCTAGGCTTTATTATATTTGAAAATAAAGTGAAGATGGATGAAAGCGAGGTGAAAGTTGTAACTAAATAATCAATTCCTAAATTAGTAAAAGAGATTCAAGCTTTTATGGGATTCACATCTTTTTTATAGGAAGTTTATTAAGAACTTTAGCTTTATAACAACTCCTATGACCGATTGTTTGAAGAAGGAAGCCTTTTATTGGGGAGAAAAACAACAGCACAATTTTGACTCCCTCAAAAGAAAGCTTGCCAGTCAACCAGTCCTCAAATTACCGGAGTTTGACATCCCTTTTGAAGTGGCAATAGACGCTAGTGAAGTGGGAATTGGTGTTGTCCTTTCCCAAGGATGTCATTCGATAGAATTCCTTAGTGGAAACCACTTTAGACAATGGGACATGATTCTCCCACAAGCAGAATTTACTTTTAAAAATATGATTAATAGAACCACAGGCAAATTCCCCTTCGAGACCGTGTACACCAAGGTTGACATTTGACCTAACTAGTCTTCCTAAAGAAGTAGAAATCCAAGAGGAAAATGAACAATTGGCTGAAAGAATACAGAAACTTCACATAGAAGTCATTGACCATATCAGTAAGAGTCAATACTGTTGGAATTTATATCCTAAAACTCGTAGTTTGTAGGCATATTCTATTCAATAAAGTCGTTATTGATACTATAATCTTAAAGCCAATAAACTAATGTTTCGAGGCTATTATGTAGACTTGAACTTTATGTACAGACATAAAAGTAGATCAAGTTTGAGTCATAACCTAAATGGTCTATAGTATATGGATAAGGTTGGGCGCCTTATTCAGGAGATACTATTGATGCATACTTTGTAGTTAGTACAAACGAAGTGATCCTAAATCGTTCATGTAGAAACATGGAAGTAGGGGCATCCTATGTAAAGAGTTGACATAAGACTGGAACCATGAAATAGTCACTTTTAGGTTATAACACCGTTGACTTTAAAAACTGACTATTTTGTTTATAGATATCCATGTACCTTAATCTTAATCCTGAGCTAACTATGAACTTCTGTTCACATGGGATTATCCTTAGATCTGCATAGGTTAGGGCAACTCAATGGCGCTGGCCCAATAAGCCTTCCATTTCAAGGTAACACCGGATGGATAGCTAGGGACATAGGGTGCAAGACAAAATTCGCTCCTACCCACTCTAGGGTTAGTAGATAGGTTGTTCCCTTAAGGACTGAATCCAGGTCTTGAACAAAGGGCATCACCCTCTCATTGGCCTGAAAGGGATTCGGTTTAAGGGTTGGACCTTAAACTAATTGTTTAATAGTGGATCGGTGGGACTTAAGGAGAAAAGATATAACCTCGGGAGTAAAACGATACTTTGAACCAACCGAGATTATGAAAAACCTGTGAAGGATTGACTTACTTATTATGGTTATATCACATGGACACAAATATATCTAGTGTGAGGGGAGTGCAACTACGGAACTTTAGTAGAATGACCCATTAGTTAACGAATGTTGATTAACTCGATCTAAAAGAGTTTAGCCAGTTAATCTCGAATCGTTGGAGCCCATGATCTATTGGTCCATTAGGTTCCCCCGCTAACTCACAAGGAATCAACTTAGAACATTATGATGGAATAATTCGAATTGTTAGAATTAGGTAAAGAGAGAGAAACCGATAAATATATCTAATATAGTCATCAGTTATAACTTAAAATAGAGCTTCATGTTTAAATGTGATTTAAATATGAATATGGATTCATAATTGGAAGCTCGAAATTGACAAAAAGGTCAAAGATGTAAAAAGTCAAAATGTTGACTTTTGACTTTGAAAAATCAAACTTTGACCGACTTTATATTCAAATGTTATTTGAATTTTGAAAAAATGAATATGCATTCATACTCGGGAGGTTGAAATTAGTCAAGACGGATAAAATGGCAAAAAGTCAAAATGTTGACTTTTGACTTTTTAAATGTCAAATGACCATTTTACCCTTGGAAGAACATTGCATGTGAGACACATACTTAGTAATATGCCAAGTGTGGAGAGTGGAAGCTCACTACATGCAAATTTTGCATGTAGTTTGCTTATAAAAGGAATTGATTGGAAATGAAGAAAAAAGATGGATTTTAGTTTTTGTTTTGGTTAAAAAATGATTTTGTAATTTGGAAATGCAAAATCAAACCAAAAATTCCTTTTTCTCTCCACAAGTTCTTCCTCCTAAATCCATCCCCCTCTCTATTTTCTCCACCGTTCGAGTCCCACAACTCGGTTCTAAGTCCGAAGAATAGCAGGTTAACACTAGTGGTAGTCCCAATTTTAGTTTCGTGAGGAGATCGTGAAGAGCACGTGAGAAGATCATAATAATAGAAAAGCATCAAAGGTGAGTTTTTCTATTAACTCTATTTTGTTTCATTTAAAAGTTGTAATGCATGTTAATTACTAAAGTGTTTAGTTGTAATTAGAGTAAAATCCGATCCTTATTTCACTGCGCATGTCTACCGTTTCCATCAAATACTACAAAATTGGCTTTACTTGATACTTAAAAACTGTCAAAAATCTGTTTACTAGACACTTTTCAATGTGTCAAGTAATTCAATGTCAAGAATAAGGGAGGTTTACTTGACAGTTTTTAAGCATCAAGTAAAGCCAGTGTCAAGAATAAGAGAATTTTTGTTTGAAAGTTTTTACGCATCAAGTAAAATTATACTTGACAGTTCATAAATGTCAAGAATATGTTTATTCTTGACACATTTTACATGACAAGCCTTTTTTTTTTCTTTCAAATGAAAAATTGTACAATTTAAAATATTCATATAATTATACTAAACTTATTTTGAAGTTCATTCACACACTTATAAGTAGTGCCTTTACGATTACCCAAAGTTGCTAAACTACACATATTGATTAAACAATTGAATCAACCAAAACTTTCCATCAAAGAACAAATAACTTTAACAAATTGCATATATCACTGAACCATACATATAGTACTTAGTCATTACATACTTAATTACAATACCCCAAACTTCTACCACATGAAGACATTGTTCTACCTAGCTCTATGTCTAATATGAAAAATCTTAAAGTCTGTAAAATATAAATATAAGAAAAAGCTAACATTTCGTCTATGCTTTGAATTCTTTCGTAACATGTCCTTAATAAATATTTTTCTACATGTAGAAAAGAGCAAGAGTTTCAACATTAGACTGCACAAGAAATCAAGAATTAAGTTTCAATTTACGAAGTTAGTTCTTCAAGCATATTATCTTTTCATTAAGAAAATACGTATGCGAGGTATAACGTGTTGCTATAGTCATAAATGCAAAATAATCCAAACAAGAGGAATTGTAGCTACATTCATTCATTTTTCTTATTCCATATTATTAATAATTTTAAATTGAACAATGGGATCAAATATACAAGTAAGAAAATTCCAATAACACATAATATCAAATTATGGAATTTTTTTTTATCACGTGATGAAAAATGTAGTTTTCTAAAGTAATGCTAAGATTAAGAACTATGGATATCAAGCATGAAAAATTGCATATTCAATCAATCAAATAACATAAACTATATACACCACAATTAATGGATAAAGAGACACCGGTTACAATTTCAAAAGTCAATAGTTAGGAAACAAATTAAATTAAATTATAGCAACTCAAATGGAAAGAAACAGTGGATTCGTCTCTAGTCAAAACCCCAGAAGAATCAAGACAAGTAAATTGTGTATCTTATGTTTTTGTAGCTTGCCTACTCTTCCCAATTGCAGCACCATAGTATCTCTAGAAAAATAACAAAAAAGAAAACATGTTAGTTCATAGAGAGCAAATGACCAAGAATTTCATATTATTTGTAACTTAGTAAATGCTGGATGAATTACAATCAAAATGTTATCAGGCACCACAATCAGTCATCTTGAATTTCAAGTAATCACAACTCAAAACTACCAAATCATGTAACTAGTAACTAGTTATCATAAACCATAAACTACAATGCATATTTTTTTAGAGTGTCAAGTATTACAAGCTAAACTACAAAATACAAAATGAATGAAAAGGGATCCCCAAATAACTAATAACATAATAAAACAAAGAGAGGGAACTTAAAAATTAGAATTTCATGGCCAAATGTTTCTGTCTTTTACCCTCATAATTAAAACTTAGATTTCTCTTATTCATTTTCCCTCCTCTAAGTAACACGAACTTCAAACCAAACCAATTGAATCATGTTCATCATTATAAGTTCTAAAGCACTCACCCTCAACCCTTTCCAACTTTTAAAATTAACTAAAGAGAAATGTTATAGTAGAATTCATATTTGGAACTTTTCATTCAAAATTTGCACAAGTTTTGAATTGGTAGAGAGAAAAGAAAGAAAAGAAAGGATGAGTACAGGATAGGACACCAGAACAATAATCGTGAATTTTTAGTTTTTTAGAACAACACGTAAGTTAGTAGCTTGTTGAGTCAAAAGAAGAAACTTTCATAAATAGAACCTAATAAAATACTAAATAATAAATTGGAAAACTTTCCTTTCAGTACATGAATCAAATTTGCAGCATTTGCTCTGATCTTTTCACGTTACCTAGTTGTCTAGATGGATGGACAAGCTTAAACAGTTCATAGAGATGGTTTAGAAGGAAAATATATGATACAAAACTCAATGAGACTAAAATGATACAAAACTCAAGGAAAATATAGCTTTTATATCCATTCATTTGTTCAGATTGTCAAATTTTCCGTATAGCAAGCTATTATGGAGTCAATCATAATAAATGAGAAATCTAGAATGGAGTTACCAGATACAATCCTTCCATTGGAGCATGAATTGCACCTTTGAGTAATGCGACCAATAGGCAAAATGCATCATCTTCAGCCATTAACAGTGTTGATTAACAGTGCTATCCGAATCTTACCTTACTAAAGCAAAGTCTCATTTGAAGGTCCAAGTACAAATTTTTGAAGTGTTCTACGTATCACAAGTTAGCCTGAAAAAAGGGGGAAAAAAGTTATCAAGGGAAGAAAACATGACATTTAACTCCTTTTCTATTATAGATATTTCATATTCACAAATATGTTATAAATTCTATGGAAGAGACATAAAAAAAAGACTAGCTCTACTTTTGTCAGCGACATAATTACCTCAAAAAGTTAGAAAGCTAACAAACCACAAAGATCTCACTCCTGTCAATTTCAAGGTTCATAAATCAACTAACAAATAGACAAGGGATCGATGACCGTATCATTCAGACTTACTTTAGACCAATAGTAAAGCAAGGAAATACGATTCTCTAAGTAAAGAAAAAGGGAAATACAGGAGGAAGAAGCTGAATAAAATCATGGGTAAATTTATGTTTGACCAATCATGCTTTTCCCTTCATAATGCAGTATGGGATTTCCATCTTCCTGCAAAGAGCTGGGAGCCAAACAACCAATTCAATCGGGTCCACATCATGTCAATGACGACCAGTAGTTTAAGTCGTGAGTATATTTGATTCCCCAGACAGTAATAACTACTGAATAGGTAAAAGCTAAACATGAATGAATTAAAACAACACTTGCTCAATAAAGTAGGTCATGTGGTTGAGACCATATTTCACAACAATAGGCTTTTTCGCATCATGTGGCTTGCCATCAGCCTCTTCCTAAGCTCTTTTCAGAAGACGATCCCTTTTAAACCCATACAACAAACACTTTAAAACCAAGATCAACGGAAATGTAAAGACAAAAGTAAATTTAAAATCTAACAAAAATCAAAACAGGTGATGATCAGACATCTATAAGAATCAAAATTTCCCCAAAAAAAAAAAAAAAAAACAAAAACAAAAATCGTGAGCAAAAACACAACAAAAGAAACAATCAGACAAATAATGAAATTAGTGAACAACAACAGTCAGCTTTCAAATAAATACTCAGTCAAACAACATATAATTTTAAAAGTAACAAAACAAGACCATTCAAAAATTTTAAGCAACAAATTTTCAAGGATAACAAAAATTACCGAAGGCAAAGGCATTGGAACATAGTATATATATTGAAGGTGGTTTTAAAAATCCAAATTTCATAGAAGTAAACAACCAAATTCTAAAACCTAAAAGTTTATTTAAAGAATTCAAGACGGATGGTACAATAGGGTTTGCCATATGATTTTCATTCACGATAGCACATTTAGTGGCAATACCAAGATTTTTGTCAAGGGTCTTAGTGAACTGATTCAAAGCTGGTGGAACCTTCAACTCTGTTTAAGAATCCGCTTCTTTCTCTGAATTTGAACAACTTTTGGCCATTTAACAAACCTTGTCAAATCTCTCTTTGGTGGAATGGCTCCTTTCTTTGTTTGTTGTCAGGGTGAGGACACTCTTTGAAGAATCTAAAAACCCGAAATACAAAACAAAGATAAAATAAATCAAGCATGAAAATAGCTTAACTTAGTAGTAATGAGTTAGAGTGTGTGTGCATTATTGTTCTTACGCTTCCATTTCTTGGATCTGATGTTGAGTATGACGATTGTAACGCTTCTTTTTAGAATGAGGACTTGGTCGTCACCGAACAAGAGCTCAAAGACAGTGAAGAAGGTGTCGAAGCTTGGGCATGGTGGGAGACTCACGCGAAGAAGGTGAAGAAATGTAGAGCTTTCGGTGAAGTTTGGGAAGACGATAGAAATCGTGGATGGGAGAGATGAGAAAAAATTTAATGGGAAATTAGGGCTTTTCTAAAATTTGGAGGGATAAAAGGGAATTTTGGGGAAAAAAACGAGGGAACAATTTGGTTTTACAAATTGGAGAAAAATGAGAAATTTGAGGGAAAAAAAAAAAGAAAAAGAGTTTTATTAGAAAATGGAAAAAATTATATTACTTGACATTTAAAAAGGTCAAGTAATTAAAATTAATTTTGACATTTTTAATCTGTCAAATATTTAAAATAAAAAATAAAAAATCATGCATTTAGTATTGGTTATTCTTGACATTTTTTTTTCTTCTCGACAGTTTTAATAAAAACTGTCAAAAATATCAAAACTACAGGCGTCAAGTATTGTCAGTTTTGTAGTAGTGAGTACTGATTCTTATAAAGAAGAGAAGAATAAGACGAGAATGAAAGTGCATTTCCAAGTTTGAGATCTTGTAATAGCACATTTGAAGAAGAAGAGGTTCCCGATTAGAACCTATGGAAAGATGGAAGACAAATAGATTGGCCCATGTAAAATACTTGCTAAATATGAGCCAAATGGTTACAAAATTGATCTACCAACAAATTTAACATTAGTCCAATCTTCAATGTAGCAGAACTTAGAAGCACAGTGCACTAAATAAATTTCAGCTTTCAAAGCAAACTCGGGGCAAGTTTTCGGGGCAAGTTTGATGTTCGGAGGGTGGAATGATGTGAATCAAATAAGCCTAAATCTACTGGTTTCTAGTTTTATGTTATATTTAAATCTACTGCTTTCTAGTTTTCGGTTATATTTTAAATCTTTTATTTGTTAAGATTTGTTATTCATTAATAGGTTGTTAGTTACTATGTAACCAACTTTTTTCTCTATAAATAAAGTACATCCTCTCACATTGAGGGTAGAATATTCATACAAAATAAAAGGCTCTTTGGTTTCACACCATGATGCCTAGAATTTTCATCACATAAACTAGGTAAGAGATGAGTGTCACACCCCATTTTGGAGCACCTCCTCACTAGGCCCGAGATGTGGCATGAAGTCGACCGACATCGTTCTTCTTCTAACAATGTTTGTCAACCTTACTTAACCTGTAATTCTTATCTATGTCTTTTTCCTTAAACTTAGACATAAGATGCAAAAATAAAATTCTAACTTGAAAACAATAATTTAAATCTTTTACAAAACATCTTCAGGTTTACCTAACCTTTGGACAACCTGCTCAACAGTCTTATATGGACAAAATGAAATTTAGAGATCCAACTAAAGAAAAACCAAAACAAAACTTAACAATGTCAA
The DNA here is from genome assembly GCA_037974545.1 of Cucumis variabilis. Taxonomy (NCBI): domain Eukaryota; kingdom Viridiplantae; phylum Streptophyta; class Magnoliopsida; order Cucurbitales; family Cucurbitaceae; genus Cucumis; species Cucumis variabilis. The sequence continues at coordinate 10,835,692 of JBBPDI010000003.1, forward strand.
ACCCTTATACTAGTTATTACAAACAACAACTAAGTCATCTCTTAGCTTAATTACAAATTATCATACATGCACAAATGAGCCATACAAAAACCAAATCAAACTTCTAGAAGAGTAGGCGGAGCTTTAACAGGCGTGAAAACCACGATCTCTACCATTAAGGAAATTAAACATTGAAAGGATGAGTTGTAAAACATGTGAGTGAGCTTTTAAAACCAAACATGTTTATTGAAACAAGTATGTAACACATAACACAATCTTATAAAGTACTTTCTAGGCAAATATTTCTAGCAAAACAACTCATGACTTAGAATCAGCTGACTTGACCTTACTACGTTGTGGTAGGGCATGCCTAGTATCACCAATGTCTTCCTTTTTTTTTTTATCTTAACCTTACGATGTGGGGCATGCCCGACACTCATGACCACATCGTTGTCATGAAGTACACTTAACATTAACAACAACAACTTAATCTTCTTCGTGCATATAATATCATTATAATCTAAGTCATATATTTAGTATTCCTTTTAGAAATATCAAAACATTTAATCATGATTTGCTCTCAAGATTTTTTAGCTTACATTACAAGAATCAGGGCTTAAAAACGTAAAAAAAAACACTAAATGCGTCAGCCAAAGTAATCCCAACATCACATCCTATGTCGACAAGCACATCAGAGAAACTGCATCGGGATAACTTTTGCCGATGCACAAACAGGAGAGGTTGGTATATAGGTATCACCGACATCAGCTCATAGTGTTTGAATCTATGTATCCCCGACGTACAAAGATCAGTTCGAGGAAGGAGTTTTTCTGACGTGGCATTGGTAAAAGCTTTTCTCGACGTCTCTAATTGACGTCGGGGAAAACTTATATCCTGACATACACATTGTGTCAGGATATATTTTTTATTTTTAATTATTTTGTTATTTATTTAATTATTTTTTTTTGTTATCGTAAGGTATTATTTTTGGCTCCGCTTCGCATGACAATAAACAAAATTTGCATTAAATTATGAAAATTAAAAGATTTCAATTAAACAAAATAAGATACACGAAAGATGTATAACAAAAATTACAAATAATATGTTTAAAACATTACATTTTAAAAAAAAACCCTACTCTTATCTCTTATTACTAGTCGAGGATGCCAAATAAAGAATTTCAAACCTACAAATGACATAAAAATACAATTAGAATATCACAGATTCAAAATTAAACAAATTAAATGTTTATTAATTTGTAGCCTGGTTCCTCGAGCGTCTTATGATTTTTATTGTTGTCTGTGTCAAACCATCAACACTTGAATAGTCAAGCACGTCGTCCAAATGGATATTGAATGTGCACCACTTCATCCAAAACACCATAAAAATTATTGTTGGCACCGCCTCTACTACCTTCACCGACTACCATGAATCCATTCACTACAAGAAATATTAGTTATGATGACATCAAAAAATGCTATTGTTGATTTTTATAGCGTTTTCGAAACGCTGTCGTAGCCGATGTTATTGAAAGTCCACGACTTTCCATAGCGTTTTTACAACGCTGTGCAAAATGCTATAATATGTCTCTATTTGTAGCACATATATGATGCTATAAATGCTTTTTATAACGTTGAGAAAAACGCTACTGAAAATTGGATAGCATTTTTTATTGCGCTGGAAAAATTCTTATCAAAATGTTTCAATAGCATTTTCAATAACATTGGAAAAATGATATAAAAGACATTTTATAGTGTTTTTATTGCATTTAAAAAGCGTTATTAAAACATTTCAATAGCTATTTTAATAACATTGAAAAAACGCTATCAAAATGTTTCAATGGCTTTTTTAATGACATTGAAAAAATGTTATAAAAACTTTTTATAGCGTTTTCTATTGTGTTCGGAGAAAGCGTTGTCAAAACTATTTAATAGCTATTTTAATAACATTGAAGAAATGCTATAAACCATTTTTTATTTTATTAATATTATCGTAGCAAAAAGTCTTTGACTTTTCATAACGGTTTTTGTAGAGCTATTAATAACAATATAAAAAATTGATATATTATAGCTTTAATTCATTGTTATGAAAATGTTTCATAATATTGAAAAAGTATCATAAAAAATGTTATAACAATAAAAAGATGTTATAAAAGACTAGATATGTTATTGAAGGTCTCTTATCTTTATTAGAATT
>JBBPDI010000003.1:10837982-10848134 GCA_037974545.1 Cucumis variabilis
TATCAATCATGAAGGTTCTTCATTCTGGGCTTGGTGACAATAAATATGCTCCCTGCCCTCTTCTTGTGCAGTATGTCGATGCTGGTCGTTTGGGAAGAAAGCGAAGAATAGGCGTATACGATTATCGTAAACTACCACAACCAGAAAAATCCAAGTCTCGACTTTGAACTATTCGAAATCAGTAAAGGATCATCTTGGTTGGATGGTTTTCTAGATGGAAATTGACACAGACAGGCTAAACTTATATTTATTATATAGCTTTCAACACTCTACATGTAAATAAGCTATTTTCATGCATCTTGGACAATAAATTGTGGATTTTCTTTTTCTTTATACATCATCTACTAGTTACAAGTTGGTATGCCTATCACAAAGAAAGTTCATTTATAAAATTTGGGGTTCCTAAATTAAAATTTGGACACAAATGACAAACTTAAGAAATTTCACTTCTCCTTAGGCCACAATGATAGATTTATCAAATTCAATAGTGATTAAGCTCAATGTTGATTTATTTGGGCTTGAAATTATAAATTGGATGGGGGTTGAATAATTAAAGTTGTCTGGGTCCTAAAATCCAATTTAATTTAAGTCCAGGATGAATATACTGGATCCAACCGATGAACAGCCCTAACAATGTACTACTCATTCTAAAACAATTAACACATGAAGGTTTAAAAGAAAGGAAAATGGCACCAAATAGCACAATATAGAAAATAAAAATATAATCTATAGCAAGAGAACAATATTGAATTTTCAGAAAGTGTCAATTTTGTCCTCCAATTTCCTTCTTCTCATTCTCATGCTATCAGTGATTATTTCTAAATGCAGCATGCATAATATGGCAATGTGTTTTTCATAGGATTTATCATTTGATAATTTGAACTTTGAATTTCTATATGATATAAATGTTGATAGCATAACTCGAAATCAATAATTTATTTCAACAAAAGTTGCAACTATATCATTTTCATTTATATTATTAGTGATAAAAACTATAATACGGATAGTATGTTATTAGTGATTCAAATAAACTATTACCAATACCATGCTAATCTGATTTTTTTTTCTTTGTCCATTTATGCTATATAAAAAACCACCACAATATCATTTTATAGTAGCATTATCTTGATATCATGGATGTATATAGTAGTCTATTAGGGATATTGCTTATAAATGCTATCAATGATATTCTTTTGTTACTATCACTGGTAGATATTATTAGTGACCGCAATAGAAGAATATCATTGATAGTAGCTATAAAAAATATCAATTGATAACCTAATTAAACCTCATCAATTCAAAATTAATTTGTTTACCAGAAAAATATCACTTAGAAAAAATATTATTTTAATGATATCACTTATACTTGCTATATCAACGATATTTATCTACTGCAATCATTGATAGATAATGTTAGTGATATCATTTCATGTTGAGCAATATTTAAAAATTACTTACAATGGTTACCAGGAGTATCAATTGATAGCAACATTGCTAATAGAAGATATGATTAGTGATAACAACTGATACCACATTTCTGAAATTGAAAGCTATTACTAATAGCAGTTATCAACGATATCAACTAATTATAGCAACCAATATCATTGGTAAAAGCTATCATTGATAGTTGTTATCAATTATGTCAACTGATAACATATTTTTCCAATTAAAAGCTATCATTGATAGCATTTATTGGTGATAGCAAAGTATAAGACCTATCAATTGCTATCACTGTAGTAGATATTAGTGATAACAACCAATAACAACTATAATAAGTCATATTTCATAATTGTAGATATTACTGATAGCTTTCAATATGAAAAAATCGAGAAGAAATGTGTGAAATAACCATGTCTCAAGTTGAAAGCTATCAGTAATAACATATATCCTTGGTAGCAATTATACAAAAAAAAAAAAAGACTAAAATGGTGGTTTGACGTGAGTAGTTTATTCTTTTACTATCTTTTGTACTATATTTGCAATTATTTTATCCATGTGTTATATATACTATTATTTTAAGTTTTTTTTGTCATTTATGCAACTAACCATAAAAGAAAAGACACCTTAGAATTAACACATGTGCTTAGCTTGCTTATGAATCCCTACCGTTGTCTTACTTGAAAATTTTGATGGTTAAAAATAATCTTTTTAGCAATTTAGTCCATCTTTTTCACTGTATTTCTAAATTTGCAACTATTTAATTCTTGTCATTTTAACTTTGTAACAATTAAATTCATAAAATTTAGTAAGTATCAAACGATTTTCGTAGTTTAGTAATTTATAATTATTTAGGCATGGTTTGGAAACCATTTTATTTTTTGTTTTTTGTTTTTGAAAATTAAGTTTATTTTCTCTCCATTTTTTACAATAATTTGTATATTTGAATTCTTAGCCAAATTTCTAAACATATATAACTTTTTTTTAGTTTTTAAAATTTGACTTCAATCTTTAAACCATCGATAAAATGTTGGGAAATGTATTGGATGGTAAATTAGTTTAGCTATTTTGTAAAAATGTTTTTAAGGTTTGTGATTTTGCAAATATAGCAAAAATAATCAAATCGCTTTTATATGTGTGGACTGAGCTTTATTTTTTACCATCTTCGTAAATAATAAAGTGTGTTTGCTATAGACTTAATTATTATAACTTGTTTTGTCATTTTTGTAAGTGTCCCTAAAATGTATATAACAAAAGGAGAAAGTTGGAGCGAAAGTATTGTTTATAGGCTTAATTTAAAAAACAAAATGGTTACAAAATAGGGCTTTAGTTTTTATAATGAAAAATATTATTAAGGTATAATGATTTTTTTTTTCACACATGTAGATGGTAGAATATGGAGTAGGGGTGTGTTTGAAGTGATTTTGACTTTTTCTCTTGCCAAAATTACTTTTACTTTAAATGATGGTGTTTTGACATGAACTAAAATTGATTTTAGAAAATATAAAATTATTTCAATTTGATTTTGGAAGAATGAAGTGATAGGTGATTTTTGTTAGTTGATTCCCGGTCAATCAATTCCAAAGTAGTTATCTAATCCCTTTTTTTTTTTTTTTTTGTAAAATATCGTTAGTTAACCATTTGTGATTTCTATTTTTAAATTTAAATATTGGAACAAAAGATGACAAACAGTCAATAAAACAAACAATTATATATATATATTTGAATGTTTTTCATTATATATGTATAAACATTTATCAATTGCATATAATACTTTTAACAATACAATAAATAGAAATAGACTTTACCATCATTATTTAGTTAAACAATATTTCTCAAATCAAAAACATAATTAATAATTGAGTAACTCTAAATTACCTTGTGGAACTAAACATAATAATTGAAAATCAATACTAATATATATGCAAATCACTTTTAACAGTTTTGCACCAAACATGAATTTGATTGTTTAAAAATCAATTTTGCAAAATCAAATGTACCTAAATTTTTTTTTAAAATCAATGCTTGTAAAAAAAATGGTATTTGGCATGAACTATATAAAATTGATTTTTAGAATAATATAAAGTCATTTCAAATTGATTTTGAATAAATCAGTCAACGGTGATTTTTGTTAGGTGATTAAAGGAGAATCAATTCGGCCCTAAGGAGGCGTTTGGAGTAAGGAGTGAGTTATATATTATAGTCTTAGGTTATTATAATTTAGTCATAATAGTTTGTGTTTGGGGTATAGATTATTTTAGTTTGGATTATAATATTATATGTTTGTAGTGTATATTATTTTAATTAGTATGAAAAGGAAATAGTAAACATTGTAGTAAAGAATAAAAAATGATGAATGTCAAATAGTAAAAACTATAGCAAATAAGAGCTTTGGAACATCGTTTACCATAGCTAATTGAAGATTTTTGAATCATATTTAATGTACTAGAGGAGGTTATTATAGTCTTGCATAACCCTCATCCCAAATAATTATCTAATTCGATTTTTGTGTAAATTGTTGCTTGTTATTTGTGAAAGCTTTTCTTCTTTATTTTAAGCATTAGAACAAAAGATGACAAACATTATATGCCATTAAATTTTTAATAAAACAAACAGTGTTTTTGAATTTTCTTTCAATATCTATTATAAACATTTTCCTTACTCAAAATATTGACTATGCATATAAAAATTTAATACTAAACAAATAGAAATATAACTTTACCAAAATTATTTAGGTAAATAATTATTTATCAAATAGAAAATACAATTACTAATTGAATTTCTAAATTAATTTTTGGAACCAAACATTTAAACCAACTCTAAATATACGAAAATCAACTCTAAATATATGAAAATCACTTTTAAGATTTAATACCAAACATAAATTTGATTGCTTAAAAATCAATTTTATAAAATCAATTATACCCAATTTTTCTTTTAAAAATTAATATTCTAACTATCACTCCCAAAACACACCCCGAAAGTAATTTTGACAAGGTTAAAATCATATTCGTTTTTGTTGAAATCAATTTCCTCTAAAATAGTCATATTTTGTCGGTTTCTTCTTATTCTTTATACGTTGCCTAACGGTTCATAACATTTTTTTTAATGAGAAACACATGAAAAATTTCAATGATTGAACGAAACTTGGTGGACAGTTTGTGAAACTCCTTGCCATTGAGATCACCAACAAATGTTGATGTGTGCAGGGCCCGTAACTGTAGAAGGAGAAAACTGAAGAAACATATACCGATGGTGATTGATGATGAGATGGCCTCTTGATATCAGCCTTTAAGTGCCTTGAGGTACAAAAGCTCAAAAATACTTGTGTAAATTAAAGTATACTTTTAATATTGTCTCTATTTTACAGAGATGATGGTTAGTTCTAGCTTTTGAAATGGGTTCATTAAGCCTGGTAATATATAATTTGTTTGGTTTGGATGAATCTCAAACTTACCTACTACTATTATTATTATATTTTTATGGGTGTTCTTTCTATTTTATCATTGTTTTGATATGATGTTTGAAAACTCTTATGGTGAAAATGAAAACTCTTACGAGGTCAGTGACGAGATGGTTCATCGCACAATCCTTCTTTAGTTCACATCTTAATCATTATGAATATAGCTCAATAAATTAAAAGTTCATGTGATGTAAGTAGAAATTAAATTGGGTAAAAGTAGAGATTAATTCTTGTTTTCTCTTCTTTCAATGATAAAAGGTGCAAATAATTTCCCAATGTCCCTAGCATGTCTTCTATTCTTGAGAGTTAATTCTTGCATTTTTAGTTTTGAAGTAAAAAGTTGAATGAAATTTGTATTATCTAGTTTCTTTGCTCTTGCTATTAAGCTCTCTCTTTCTCTTTACGCTCTTGGACACTCCTTTTAATGCTTCATTTTGTCATCTAACATCTTTGGTTGAGATTTGTTTAGTTTTCAATTAGACTCCCTATTCCTTCGGAATTCTTTGGTGTATGACCCTTTACTTCCACTTTCTACAGTAAAAAAGTAAAAGACTTTATAAATTCTTTTTTATTGGAGTTAACGGTAAGAACTTCCTTTACTTGAACTCTCTCTTTGAGTTTGCAACTTTGTGATTAATTTTGTCTCTTTTGATTTGATTTTGTTGCATACATAGTACACTAAGACGACCATAACTGTTTGCATCACACTTTGCCCACAATAATACAAAATGCACACACTAAAACGACCTAACAGTTCACGTTCGTGTTTTGTAACTTCCTTGTTCTTTTTTGCTTTGCATATCGATTTGTTTAGTTGAAAATTTTGATGTTTGATAGCAATTGGTGCAGAGCCCATGAAGGAAAATAAGAAATTAGAGAATGGAACCAATTATTGTTCATATGTCGTTTGATGATATGTCTAACGGTTCAAGTTTGCAAATCTAATAACACAAAATCCCATAACCATATCCCCTCTCACCAGCTTTTCTATTCCTTTCATTTCCTTTCTTTTTTAAAAATATTTTGGAATTTTATTTCTACTATAATATTGCCTTTTTTTTTTCCTTTTATCATTTGATTGGAGTGTTCTTAGTAAATTTGAGATTATTTAGGAAAAATTGATTGTACGGGAATAATTTTTCTATATTACCTTAATTCAACTTTTTTTAAAAAAAGTTATTTTAAATCTTACTCTAATTGAATAATCATTATTTTTTTAAATCTTGCTTGCATTTTGTAATGAGTTGTTTTAAAATTTTGAGTTTCATCTTTTTTTTTTTCTTCTTTTGGTCTTTTGTTAGGCGATGATCTTTTAGGACGCATTTTTAATTTAAATTTATTATCTTTTAGCTTACTTGTATTTTGTATTAAGAATTCTTTTGAAATTTTGAGTCTTTTTAACTCTTTGATGTGCAATGTATTTTTAGGAGATATTTTAAACTTACATTGCTTTGCATTAGAGATTATTATGAAATTTTGAGTTTTTGCTTTTTCTTTTTTGTTGGTCTCGGTTGTGCGTCTCTCTTTTGTCATTTTTAATTTTGGTTTATTAATTTTTTAGCTCGCTTGCATTTTTTATTGAGAATTGTTATGAAAATTTAAGTTTCTTCTCTTTCTTTTTTGTGCTCATTTTTTCTTTTTTATCAAGGTCTTTTTTTAAGGAGACATTTTTTATTTAGATTTATTATTTGTTTTAGTTTTTTTTTTTGGCATTTTTAAAAATAACAAAATAAATTAAAATATTTACAAGGTATAACAAAATTTTGGATTCTATCACTGATAGTTTTCTATCACTATAACATATCAATGACTATCAGTGATTCTCTAGATTGTAAATATTTTGTAAAATCTACTATTTTTAAAAATTCTTCTTTATTTTTTGCCTTAATTGTTATGAAATTTTGAATTTTTTTCTTTTTTTTTAATCATGTACTATGCGATGACTTTTATGAGATACATTTGTAATTTTGAGTTTGCATTTGTATTATGGATAAATTGTTCTGAAATTTTGAGTTTTTTTTTTTCTTTTGTATTTTGCAATGTCTTTTTATAAGACATTTTTTGTTTAGATTTATTACTAACCTTGCATTTTGTATTATGGATCCTTTTAATGGTTTGTGTTTCTTCTTTTTCTTTTGTTGGTAATTTGTTTTGATGATATATTTTTAGGAGACACTTTTACTTTAGATTTATTATCGTTTTTTTTTCTTTTTACATTTTTGCATTATAGATTGTTCTTCAATTTTGAATTTCTTTTTGGTCATTTTTTTAGTTTAGATTTATTGTATTTCTTGATTTCATTTTGTATTATATATGGATGGTTATTAAATTTTGAGTTTCTTCTCTTTCTTTTGTTTTATGATGTCTTCTTATGAGATTTTTTTTTATTTAGATTTCTTATTTTTTTAACTTGCTTGCATTTTGTATTATGGATGTCCTACAATTTTGAGTTTTTCTTATTTTTCATTTTTGGTTATTTTTTGTTGTGTGGCCTTTTTATGAGACATCTTTAATTTAGATTTATTATATTTTAGCTTGCTTTGCATTTTGCATTATGAATTTTTTTTGGAGGATTTTTATAAATAGTAGATTTTATAAAATATTTACAATCTATAGCAAATTGTATCACTGATAGTCATTGATATACTATAGTGGTAGAAGACTATCAGTGATAGAATCCAAAATTTTACTATAGCTAGTAAATATTTTAATTTATTTTGCTATTTTTAAAAATGTTCCTTGTTTTTTTTGTATTTTGAGTTTCTTTATTTTTTTTCTTTTTGTTCTTTGTTATGTGATGTCTTTTTATGAGATATTTTTAATTTAGATTTATTATCCTTTAACTTCCTTACATTTTGTATTATCGATTAATTTGAAATTTAGAGCCTTCTGTTTTTCTATCTTTTAGTCTTTTGTTGTACCTTGTCTTTTTAGGACACAATTTTTCCTTCTTTTTCTTTTTCTTTTTTTGGATATTTGTTGTGCGATGTGTTTCTATAAGACATTTTTAATTTAGATTTATTCTTTTAACTTGCATTTTGTATTAGGAATTGTTTTGAAATTTGGAGTTTGTTATGATGTTTTTACTTTTAGTATTCTCTATTTTAGGATTTTTCTTTTCCGAGGCTTCTTTGGTTTAGTTATATTGTTAATGATGTGTTAGTTATTGATTGAACTCATTTTTTTAGAATTGTAGATAATTTTTTTAATATTATATTTGTTTTGAAATTTTCTTTGTTTAGCATAGATACTACTCTTTTAACCAGCTATCTATCGATTATATTTTGTTTTTTTCTTTTTTATTGTGAGCCTTTTTTTCATTTCTTTTAGTCATTTTTGTGCATTTTCATTCTATTTGTTGGTATTTAAATTTCATTCATTTTTTTGTATTTTTATATATGAAAATTTTTAATATAATTATGGAATTTTTTAAATATTTTGTTAAGGGCTCTACAACCTGGGAAGTCAATAAATGCTAAAGAATCTTTGTACAACATTTTCACATGTGTCTTAAATATATATTTATTTCAATTATATGTATAGACATAACTACAAATAAAAATAATCGTTTCTCTATTTAATTTCTAATTTGAAATAAATGAAGAGTTGATCGGCAATTGTGACCGGCAACGGTGATATTTGAATGGTTGCCCTTATAAAAAAAATCGATAAAAGAGGTGTGTCTTTGTTTCTTCTATTAGTAGGGTTTTTTTTCTCTCTCGATGTCAACATCATCAGGTTAGTTAATACTCATCTCCTCTGTTTAATTTACATCACTTCTATTGTCGTCTTTGCTTTATTTGTTGGTATCGTTTTTATATAGCATCCTTTCATATCTTTGTGTGATTTATTTTTATTCTTCAACTAATTACACTTTTTTTTTCCTTTCATTATATTTTTTAAAAATTGGAACTAAATGGTAAGAAAAAAATTCAGAAAATCACATGATCATGGCAGGAAACTTTAGTTTTGAATTGGTAATTGAATTTAATCAAACCATAAACCCCTTTTACATGTTTAATTAATCAACTTTTTCTTATGATTCGAATTACATGCACTTTTGGTATCTAATTTCGACTAATATTGGTCATCGTTCCGGATCTAATACACACAACCACATATTCAATCTCACCAGCTTTGCCTCTCTTAGGTTTTTCTATTCCTTTCTTTTCCTTTTCTTTCTTTTTTTAAAATATATTTTTGGAATTTTTCTTGTTTTATTTCTGGCTATTATTCCTTTTTTTTTTTTCCTTCTATCATTTATTTTAGAGTGTTCTTAGTAAATTTGGGGTGATTTAAGAAAATTTGGTGTCTTGAAACCAATTTTTTTATTACCTTAACTTTACCTTAATAGAAAACAAACACGTCTTCTAGTTTCATTTTAGTTTGGGTCTTTCTTTTTTATTCTCTTATTTTAAATTTTGCTTGCATTTTGTATTATGGATTGTTTTGAAATTTTGAGTTTTTTTTTCTTCTTTTGGTCCTTTGTTGTGTGATGTCTTTTTAAGCTTACAACAAAGATTTTGGACTCTTTACACCATATTACCAGTCAAATGAGCATAGTTTAATAAATTGACATGACGTCTCTATAGTGAGAATGAAAGGTTATTTCTCTTACATAACATGTAAGGTTTAAAAAATGGCATTGAATATCCTCTAGTTCAAATCTAACTTTTTTTTAATCTTTATTATTGTCATATTATTATTATTATTTGACAAAGTCTTGGTCCTTTTCCTCTATCTCACAATTTGTTTTATAGCATATTTACAAATTTTTTTAAAATAACAACTTTAGTGCTATGCTTTAGGGTCTTTGATCCATGTAGTTTAAAGTGCCAATCATTAGAATGTTTGTGTTAGATTTTTTTATCAAATGTGTTTGAACTTTCGAAAATTTAGTATTTTTTATTTTTTAATTCAAAATTGTTTCTATAATTCTTTTATTTATTTGATGATTCTATAATTTTAAGCATCTAAGATAAAATGGAACATTTAGTAGCAAAATAATGGAACTAAAGTGGGTCAAAACAGAGCTTAAATGCATCAACAGAGAAAGATAGGGCCAAAATGATAAGAAGTGTCATTTTCTTGTCCTGGTGCATTGCGATGTTCCAAAGACAAGGTGCATGTACAAGTTTGTTAGCACTGAAATGCAATACCCTCATGCTGTTACCCAAAACATGTTTTGTGGAGAGCGTTGTGGCACTCTACCCTAGCGTTGCAATGCTAGTTCAATAATTGATTATATAAAG
>JBBPDI010000003.1:10848234-10862174 GCA_037974545.1 Cucumis variabilis
TGAATGTTGAAATCTTTCTGCTGCTATACGATTGCTTTCATTATGTGATATGATCAATAAGAATATAGCTACTTTCTTTTAAACAGTGAGATACCTAGATACTTTCAAATTTGTCTTAGATTTTAAATCTTCACAAAACCTTACGAATGTAACTCTTTTCATTCTAAAACAATCAAAACATCTACTATCATTTCTACTTAACAACTCGATCACATAATTATGTCCTCTCAGTGCAGAGATTCTACGTGATTATTTAGAAGACTGTATCTTGAACAAGCTCATGTGTAATAAAGTGAAAAGGATGCATATAGCATCATCATTGTCGTTTGAATCAAAATCCTCAAAATGATCGACTTGAATCACATCCATTTCTATTCAGAAGTATTTTCCTAAATCAAAGACAAAAAACTTACAAATTCATTTCATCGCAAAAACAACGTAGCCATGTTAAAAAAAGTAATCCATGATCATGAGAATATTAAAAAAGTAAATGACACATGAGGTACAAACATACACAATCCATCCCTATAAACATCCCTATGAATTAGTTTTGAAATCATTAAATAAAACACAATAAAATAGTACAAATTTATTTTGTTTTAAAGTTATCTTAAGAACTATACTCCAAAACAACAATTATCCAATCATGCATGGAAGACAAAGAAGAAGAAAACAACGTTTGATGCCTACCGCATAACCTTTGGTTCTCAAGTTAGTATTTGGCAAATGGTCAAAGCATTTTTAACCTAAGAAAAAAACTATGAATAATCTAGTAAAAATCTATCATAGTTTTTAATAGTTAACACTATGAATAATCCAGTAAAAATCACCCATTTTTAACAATCAACCTCTCTGTTTCTTTCTAAACTAAATATGTATGCCTACTGCATATATTAGGAAAGCATAACATTTTTTTTTTAAAAAAAAGTAAAATATGCTAAGAAATATAGCAGTCTAAGGACTCTTCGCTCTCCTTCATCACTTAACATCCATTGCAATGAAACAAACCAAGCTCCAACAAAGATGAAAGCAAAAACATCATTATGATTAAGATTAAAGCAAAAGCATCATTAAGATGAAAGCAAAAGCTCCAACAAGGATGAAACCAAGCTCCAACAGAAACACTTATTTGGGTACAAAACATAAATTAACTTGACACTTCCAATAAAACTAATTACGTTAAGGTCTATTTTAATAAAATGATCAAATTAATCCAAAATAAAGAAACAAAAAACAGGGCCAATTTGATTAAAGTCAAAATAAAAAGAAAACCAAAAGAAATAAAAAGGTAAAGGAGTCTTATGTGTCATGCTCAAAATCCATCTCCACAAAAGCGAAGCCTATCATTTTTTTTCTCAAGATAAAGTGATTCTTCATTGTTCTATACACAAAAAGCTCACTCCTCCATAGTTATAAAACAAAATAGCTCCGTAATTGAAGGGTTTAAAAAAGCTCAATAAAAAGGAGAAAAAACTATCAAAACAAGAAAAAGAAAAAACCAAAATTAGTTCACAGCTTCAGTTTACAACCAATAAAATTTTCTTGAACAAGGGGGCCTTAAAACAACTGAATAACAACCAAGCCAAATTCCCAATATTCCAACAAAGGGAAAAAAGAAACTCAATAGATATTACGAAAACAGAGAATCAAATTCATGTCAGAACTTCCAGAAAGTGGTATCGTATCATAAGACCAAAAAGAAAGGTCAAAGAACATATCCATATCCCAAAACACCATAAATTCAACAAAAACAAAAACACGTAATCAATCAACCCATCTAAAAATCATCCACCATAAGAAAGTCTCACGTATCAATCGAAACATAGACTCTTTTTTATACACTTCCAGGGAAATTCAAATCTACACCCCATTAGATTTAGCATTGGCCTTGAAACCAATGAATTGTCCACAATTGTTAATCAATAGGAAACTACAGAAAAAAGCCCTAAACAGAATATTAAAGATTTACCCAGAAAATTTCACTATAATTTACCTAGAAATTTTCATTGTAATTCACTGAAATTTCATATTTACACAGAACAACAAGATAGAGAAAAAAAAAGAAGATCTAAAACGCATAAGAAGAAGAAGAGAAAAAAATGCATAAGATCTAAAAATGCATGAGAAAAGAACTCTAAATTTAAGGGAGGAAGAGAACAGCAGCAGACAGATTAATAAAAAAATTAGAACAAACACATACCTTTAAGAAAAGTGAGGAGAGCCGTCGGAGAGGAACACTTTGGCCGAAGAAAAGCAAAGAGGAACAAAGAGCTGCAAGAGAGAAACACCCTTGCCAGAAAACGATGGATAGAAACGAAGAGGAACAAAGAGGAACTGAGGAGAAAATTATGAGAAAAATGGTGAAGAAGAATGAAGTGAGGAAGAGAGAAGTCGAATAAATGAAAATGAAAATAGAAATGGAAGAAAAAATTGAGAACGGAACGGGAGAAACTAGTTTTATTGGTTCCCACTAGTTCTTAAGGGAAAAAAACGTTTCTAATAATTTTGGGAATGAGAAACAGGAAACTTTACCAAGCACATCTGTTTCTTACAAAACTAAAAACAGAAACGGAAAATAGGAAACAAGAACGTTACCATATATATATATATATATATATATATATTTTTATTTCATTTTCGAACATGGGTTTTTTTAGTCCAAGTGTATCTTGTTTTTACTACGAATTATTTTCCTTGGTTAACAACAGTTGTAGTTTTTCCAATATTTGCGAGCGAAGCGACTTAATCAGCTGTAGCTGTAGCAGTTTGAAAGGTAGAGAATGTAGCCCGCTAAACCCAGAGAATGAAAGAAGCTAATTGAAAGGCTCGACTGAAAGGAGAGGTGCAAAGAATATTGCGAGGAGTGCAAGGCGCCTTTCTCAGTCTCTCCTTTCCTCTGAACTTAGTTAGTTTGAAATGCTTCTTTTCGACTTTTGACCTCTAGGCTTTCTCTTTCGTACTTATTTGACCTTTAAGTAGGGATGGAGAATGGGGAATCTTTGAGAATTCACGATATTCTCGTTCATTTCATGAACAATCTAAGCTTTGCCCAGCAGAGTGCTTTCGTCGTTGGTGTTCTTTCCGATCTTTACACATTTCACCGCTCCACGGAAAATTCCCTCTGCCCCTATCGTACTCCAGCTTGGTAAATGGGCCCATAGTTATTGTACTTGGGAACTTGGTTGTCATTCGAGTCGTTAAGTCTTTTTTTCTCACCTTTTGGTAGGTTATGAGTCGGGAAAGCTCGAGCTTAAGAAATCTTTAGTTGTCCTTAAATCTTACGCACCTTTTGGATCCTACTTAGGTTGGATTGACACTATAGTTTTTTATGTCCAAATGTTTTAGGGTCAGATGGATTGTCCCGTGTGATTAGTTGAGGTGCATGTAAGCTGGCTCGGACACTTGTGGATATAAATAAAAAATAAAAAATAAAAAATAAAAAAAGAAACAAGGGCTGGAATTTCTAATTTAACTAGCCAAATATCTCAACTTGCTTCAACGATAAATAAACTTAAGTCTAAGGATAATCTTCCTTCACAACTTGATATTGCAAATGTAAGTGCCTTTACTTTTCGTACTGGTAAAGTTGTAGACATTCCTAGTTCTAACACTACTTGGCATAAGCCTAGCAACCCCTTTCTTATTAAAAAGGATAAGGTAAATTCACATTCAAATTCTTCTTCTTCAAAACCTTTCAACAATGTTGCTAATGCTCCTTTTCCATCCAACTTAAATCCACCAAGGAAGGACAAAGCCAAAGATGAAGAACTTTAAAATCTTCAAGAAGCTGGAGACAAACCTTTCTTTACTTAGTGCGGTGCAACTAATTCCAAAGTATGCCAAGCTCCTCGAGGAGCTTTGTACAAAAAATAGAAGATATTCCAACAAAGAAAATATCATTGTAAGTCAAAATGTTTCTGAATTAATCAAGAAAGATGATACGAATCAAGCAATCGAAATTTAATCAAATGAAGAAGTTGAAGAGATGCAATGGTTGGAAGTTGACGAGTTATTTTGGCAATCCAAAAGTCATAATATTCAATGTTTAAGGAATTATGTATTTATGTGTTTTCATTTATTATGGTAGTTGAAAGGGCATGAAATTAAATGTCATGACCTTTTATTTCATATTTTAATTAGTATAAATAGGGTTGTAATTTTCACATTTTAAAGAAGAAAAATTTGAATGAATGAAATCTGAAAATTCTAGAATGTAGAATTTTGTTCTTGTGTGTTCTTGTGATAGAATGCACGAATATTTGGGGCATTCAAGTAAGGATTGATTTGTCTTGCTTGTTGAGTGCTTTGAAGATCGAAGGTTTGTGGAAATTTCAAAACTTTGTCCAATCCTTAGATCTAGCTTATCTTAGGGGTTGAAATCAAATTGGTTTTGGGGCTATTGGGGTTGTGTTCTTTTGAGTCTTGTTATTTAACATGGTTCTTAGATCCAATGCCCAGGCGTTTCATATCAAAAGATATGCCAAAGAAAGCTTGGATCCAAGTGTGTTCATCCTTCCTTATTTGGTAGGGAATAGATAAATTAACTATGTCATGTTAGACTTAAGGGCCTCGATAAATGTTACGCCAATGCATGTATTTAGAGAACAAGGGCTAAATAATTTGAAAAAGACCAATGAAAGCATCCAATTAGCTGAAAGGTCTTATGTTAGCCCCTTAGGCATAGTTGAGGATGTCCTTATTAAGGTAAGAGAGCTTATTTTTTCCTGTTGATTTTTACATCCTAGATACCATAAGACATGCACACCTAGAACACCTAATATCTTGTTAGGTAGGCCATTCGTGAAAACTGCGAAGGCCATAATTGATGTCGATAAGGGTATCTTATCTGTAGAATTTGATGGAGATAGACTATCATTGAACATTAGTGAGTCTATGAAATATCCTATGTAGACATGTACACCTAGAACACCTAATATCTTGTTAGGTAGGTCATTCGTGAAAACTGCCAAAGCCATAATTGATGTCGATAAGGGTATCTTATCTGTAGACTTTGGTGGAGATAGGATATCATTTAACATTAATGAGTCTATGAAATATCCTATGGAGAACTTTTCTCTCAACTACCTAGATTCTTTCAAATCTATTTCCATGACATGTGATACGTTGTTTGGAAACCATTTTGAGAACCATGTTGTTAAATTTGAGTCTTTTGAGAATCTTTTTGTATGATGAATATGCTTCTTGTAATAATTTTTTTTGTGAATATGACCATGCATGCGTTAATAAAGGAAATATTTCTTTGGAAGTAAACCATGTTTTAGTTGAATCATTGTTTGAACTTGACTATGAGCTTGTTTTAGGAGAAGTTGAGAGCTTACTTTTAGATAGATCAATAGTCGAAATTACTTAATTGACAATAGGAACATTCAAGAAGAAGTCCTGGGCATAACTAATGGTAAAAATGTTGAAGAGACTCAAGTAGATAACAATGAGATCTTGATAAATTATACCATGACAGGAAAAATTATACCATAATAGGTAAAAGATGAAATAGAATTGATGTAGTTATGGACAACATTTTTGCGTATAATGTTGCACATAATATCATTCATGAAAATGAGGATTCTGAATCTAAATCTGTTGAAAAATATTGTAATAGAAAGGATTGGCCCAAGTGGAAAGAAGCCATCCAAGTAGAATTGAACTCATTTTCGAAACGTGAAGTTTTTGGACATGTAGTCCATACACCTAAAGGTGTAAAATCTGTAGGATTTAAATGGGTATTTGTGCGTAAAAGAAATGAAAATAATGAGGTCACTAGATATAGAGCAAGACTTGTTGCACAAGGATTTTCTCAAAGACTGGGCATTGATTATGAGAAAACATATTCTCCTATAGTGGATGCTATTACATTAAGATATTTAATTAGTCTGAATGTATGTGAAAAGCTTGCTATGCATCTTATGGATGTAGTTACAACATATCTGTATGAATCTTCGAAAAATGAAAACTATATGAAAATCCCTGAAGGATTTAAGATACCTAAATCATATAATTCAAACTCTAGAGAATTATATTCAATCAAATTAGAAAGATCATTATATGGTTGAAACAATCAGGAAGAATATGGTACAACCGCTTAAGTGAATATTTATTGAAAGAAGGTTATCAAAATAACTCAATTTGTCCATGTGTTTTTATTAAGAAATCACAGTCAGGATTTGCTATTATAGCTGTATATGTTGATGATTTAAATATAATTGGAACTCTTGAAAAGCTTTCAAAGTCAATAGAATATCTCAAAAAGGAATTAAGATGAAAGATCTTGGCAAAACAAAAAATTTTCTTGGTTTGCAAATCGAGCATTTAGCTGATAAAATTTTTATTCATCAATCGACATATACAGAAAAGATTTTATAAAGATTCTACATGGACAAAGCACACCCATTGAACATTTCAATGGTGGTTCGATTACTAGATGTGAAAAAGGATATCTTTCGACCTCGAGAAGATAATGAAAAATTACTTGATTCTGAAGTATCATACCTTAGTGCAATAGGTGCACTAATGTATCTTGCTAATAACACGAGATCAAATATAGCATTTTCAGTAAATTTATTTGCAAGATATAGTTCTTCTCCAACAAAAAGACATTGAAATGGAGTTAAGCAAATACTTCGTTATCTTTGAGGGACGATTGATATGGGTTTGTTTTATTCAAACAAATCAAACTTTGATCTAGTTGGTTATGCATATGCTGGATATTTATCTGATCCACACAAAGCAAGATCTCAAACATGTGGAGGAACTGCTATATTTTTGTGATCTGTAAAGCAAACCATTACGACCACTTCATTGAATCATGCAGAAATTCTTGCAATTCAGGAAGCTAGTAGAGAATGTGTATGGTTGAGGTCAATAACTCATCATATTCAAGAAACATGTGGTTTGTCTTTCAATAAAAATCTACCAACATTATTATTTGAGGACAATACTGCATGTATAGCACAAATTAAAGGAGAGTATATAAAAGGAGATAAACAAAGCATATCTCACCATAACTCTTTTATACACATGACCTTGAAGAAAATTGTGACATCAGTGTTCAACAAATTTCTTCAAAGGAAAATTTGGCAGGCTTATTTACAAAGGCATTACCCACATCAATATTTGAAAAGTTAGTGCATAACATTGGAATGCGACGACTCAAAGCACTTAAGTGATGTATTCATAAGGGAGAGTAGAAATATTGCCTTCAAGGAATAGAAATACTGCACTCTTTTTCTTTTGACTATGGTTTTTCCCATTGGATTTTCCTAGCAAGGTTTTTAATGAGACAGTTATTAATATATAAAAATGATGTACTATTTTTCCTTCACTTGGATTTTTTTCTCATCGGGTTTTTTCCTAGTAAGGTTTTAACGAGGCATTTATTTTATATAATATGGATATCTAAGGGGGAATATTGTAAATATAATTGTGTAGATATCCATAACCTACAATATGTTACCAATATTCCTTTAACTCTTCCTTTATTCCATATTGTAACTTCCATCTCATTGAATTCCATAGTGTAATCCATACCATGACATGTCCTATAAATAGAGGTATGTGGTGCCTTTGTAAGACACACCACAATTGAGTTCAATTGTTCTCTACTTCCTCTTTTCTTTGTGTTGTTTCATTTTCTTTGTTCTTTATTTTATAACAAAGAAGTCCTCTTTTAATTTTTTGGTTTTCAAAATATTTTTTTTCTTTTTTAAAAGTTAATTTACCCTTCCAAAAAAGGAATAATGTGAGAGAGTGGTAGTACAATAACATTATTATTTGAGTGCATAGACCAAAGACTTCATTTGAATTTTTTGTTTCGTAGTGTGAAGTAGTAGCCTACTGTATGATGTAAACTTTAGTTTCATGATTATACAATAAAACCCTAACATTGTATATAACAATAAATGTCAAGGTCTTTGAACTAGATGATTTTACAAATTAAACTTAGATAAAGAATCACATATTTTGATTCATGAATGGTCTTCTAAAGGATTGTGTTTCTCTCACTTGACCCTCCTAACATAATTAATTTTCTTGATGAAAAAATTGAATTACTTGAATGAGGCACTGAGAGGACCAATTGCTAAGGTTCTATTTATAGACACCACCCATCATGGTGTATAATTAGGGCATTATCTTTTTTCTGGGTCTTAAAAAGATAAAATGAAATATAATGCACATGGAACACATTAATAATAATATTATATTTAAAATAAATCTAATATTCTCCCACTTGGCCCATTGACATTATTTACCATATACGTTCATAGACATAATGCGCAAAATTAAACTTCATAACATATCATGTCAAGTCAAAGAAACTACTAAAGGATCATGGCGGTCATACATCATTGCATTAACATACTCCCTTCTATGTATCACTGAAATAGTTCTTCTGTTAACATGATTCATAATAAAGATGCTTAATAATGGTCCAACAATAAGTGTCTTTATTAAAGACGATGTCCTGTTTAACACAATCCATTTATGTATATACTTATCATAAGAACGGAACAATGAGATAGAATCAGAAACAATAAATAAATTACCTTAAAGTGTTAAATAACATAATCTTGATTTCAATAATGGTATCTACTAAAGCTCATACGTTTAACATGATCATTAAATGTCTTTAGTGGCAATCCTCTAGTTAATAGATTTGAAATCATAAGTTTAGTGCTAATCTGTTTAATTGACACTCTTTGTTTATGAACTTTTTCTTTAACAACAAAGTATTTTAATTCCATAAGTTTAGCACCTTTAGAATTCTTGTTGTTTGTTGAGAAGAAAACTACTACAAAATTATCACAATAAATTCTTAATGGCTTGGCAATACTGTCGATAATTCCAAGCCTTGAGATAAAGTCTTGCAGCCATAAAACATGAATTATAGCCTCGAAGCATGCTATAAATTCAACCTCCATAGTGGATGCAATAACAATACGTTGCTTCACATATTTTCACGAAATTGCTCCTTCAGTTAATAGGAACAAATAGCCAAAAGTGGATTTTCGTGTATCCACACAACCAATAAAATTTGAATCAGAATATCTAATCACCTTAAGATGATCAAATCTCTTGTAAGCATATAGAATAGGGATTATAATTAAACTTACTCCCACTAATCCTTAGGTATATACATCGATCAACAATGTTTTCTTTAAAACCAAAAGATGTGATGGTATCAATTGCACTTAAGATATCATTGTCTGAAAGCTTGTTTAGTCCATATATTGACCTCTTTAATTTACACACCATATGTTCCTTTCCTTCAAGGATAAAACTTTCTAGTTGATCCATGAACACTTCTTCATCTAAATTCTCATCTTTAGAAAGGCAGTTTTCACATTCATTTGATGAAGCTCTAAATCATAATGAGCCACTAAAGTCATAATAATTCTTAATGAGTCATCTTTTCAAGATAGGAGAAAAAAATTCTTTGTAGTCAATGTCATCCTTTTAAGTATAATCTTTGACAACAAGTCTACCCTTGTATCGTTCGATATTGCCATTTGAGTTAAGTTTGGTCTTAAAGACCCATTTACACCCAACTCTTTTACTTCCTTTAGACAATTCTACAAAGTACTTGACTTCATTATCATTCATAGATTTTAACTCTTCTTTTATGACATATAACCATTTGGCAGAATTATCTCCTTTAATGGCTTATGAAAACGAAACTGGATCATTATTAATACTTAAGTCAATTTCTTACTCATGCAAATGAAACCAAATAGTCATCAGAAATAGCTGATCTTCTTTGTCTTAGAGATCTCCTTAACTATATTTCTTGTGATCCCTCAGTTACAGTTCATTTGTTATAACATCATTATGTGGTGTTTGATCATTAATTTGTTCTTGTGGATTGTTAACAGAGTCAACAATTACAGAAACAACAACTTGAGAAGAAGTTATAGATGAAGGAATTTTCACCCTAACTTCTTGAATTTCCACTTTGCATGGTTACAAACTCTCACTAATTATTTCATTCTCAATGAACCTTACATTTTCAATTTCAACTATTCTTATACTGTAGTTAGGACAATAAAATTGTCTATACCTTTTGATTTTTCCGAATAACCAATGCAGAAACCTTAGTTATTCTTGAATCCAGTTTCCTTTCTTATGGATTATAAATTCTTACTTTCGCTTGACAACACCAAACATACAAATGCCTTAAACTAGGATTCCTTACTGTCCACAGTTTCAAAAGATATCTTTGGAACTGACTTACTAAGAACCATGTTTGATAAATATTAAGTGGTTCTTAATGCATACATCAACAATAACACAGGTAAAGACGAATTAATTAACATACTTCTAACTATATTTATTAATGTATGGTTATGCCTTTCTACAACACCATTTTGTTGTGGTGTTTTGGTATTGTATATTGAGCACATATACCATGACTTTCTAGGAATTTAGCAAATGGGTCAAAACAATGTGCTTTCTCATCATATTTTCTATAAATTTTATAAAATCCTTGGCATTTTCAATTTTGTAATTGTGGACTTGATATTGTTTGCTATAGTCATTCACATAAACATTCTCAATCTATTTGATCTTTTCCAAGCTTTATATAAAGATCTATTCTCATCACTGCTAGCAGAAGAAGTGCAACATGTTTCTCAGTTAAGAGTGTCAAATCATGATCCAAGATTCCAAGATGGAATCAGATTTATTCGCACCAATAAGAGAAATTGAGTCCATTAAACTTGATAATAGACGTAGCATGCAAATAAAGAGAAACAAAAGCAAATGATGCAATTACAAAATAATATGCTTATAAATTATTGCTTTGAGAAATAAACATAAAGATACAACACAGATTCAGATAACATTAAATAATCATTAGCTTATACATTGAAGTTCTTCTTTGGAAGGCACACCAATGTACAATATTTATACTTAACTAATGCTAGATTTAATTTTACATAATTGGTAATTTAAATGCTTAAATTAGATACATTAGTTATTTTTTGATATACTAATAATATCTAACCAAACACCTCAATTAATCATAATAAGATTCAAAATTATAAAATTATTAATTACTTTTGGACAAATTAAATGCTTTATAATAACGAAAATCAATACACTCATGACAAATCATTTATGTTTCATAATATCATCTCATTCATTAGCATCGAATGAACATGAGTAATTGAATCAACTTTAATTTGATTTCTAAAGATTTACCAATTTGACCACATTGGTGGCAAACAAACGGTTCATAACATAGGCATCATGATAAACAATTCTAATTAACCACAATAAGATTCAAAAAATTATAAAACTACTAATTACCTTTGGGTAATTTAAATGTTTTATCATAATGAAAATCAATATACTCGTCATAATATATTTATGTTTCACAATATCATATAATTCATTAGTATCACATAAATATGAGTAATTGAGTTAACTTTAATTCGAAAATCTATTGAACTTACTAACTTAACTACTTTGGTAATTAACAAATTATTCATAATATATATATCATATTAAAATAATCATAAATAATTATTTCTGTAATTTGCAAAACAATATCAATGGAATATATATCTATAAGTCTTACTAATTTGGCCACTTTGACGACTAACAAATTACTCATAACATAGATATATTGCAACAAAACAATTGCAAACATGATAATTGAACTAACATAACTTTAATTTGATATTTATAGAACGCTAACTAATTTGGTCACTTTGGTGATTAACAAATTATCTATACTATAGATATTAAATAATCACAGACAAATGCATGCTTTAAATAATTTATGATTTAAACATAACGCAAAGGATAATAAAACATAATTTTCAAACTTTATAGAATTTAAACATGCATAATTTATAATATTTTAAATTTAAGCAACTCAATCATGAGAAAAATTAGTAATTACATTAATGGAGTAAATAAGAATGTAATTAATCTCTAATAACTTTTATCCAAAAATAAAAATATATTAATTTTGAAAAACGTTAACCTGAATAGTGTGATTATCTTGTGATGATATCTTTATCTTTTTTTTTCTTTTTCATAATAAAAAGATAAAAGATTTTCCATGATAAGAAGATAAAAAACTTTCTTTTCCATAATAAAAAAATAAAATATGTATTTTTTATAATAATAAAATAAAAGATTTATCTTCTTCATAATGATAAAATAAAGACTTATCTTCTTCATAACAAGAAGATAAAGATTTTTCTTCAATTTCTAAAACTTATTTGTTTTCCGCAATTAAGTTTAATTTGATATCTATACTGCATACTAATTTGATCACTCTGGTGACTAACAAATTATTCCTAACATATAGATATCAAATAACATAATTTCCAAGTGATTTTAATCTTAAAATTTGCACAAAAAAAATTAATATTGCAAATAATTTTATCAAAACTCTCATTCAATCTAAACGACATAATTTAAATTACTAGAATAAATGGTTACTTTAAATCATATTTTATATCATTATCATTATATATCCATAAGACATAAAAATACAGTTGATACATAATTTATGTGATCACCATAAAAACAATTCCACGTGATTTACATCACAATTTACAGTGAGATATTGCAATAATTTCATAAAACATCATACAATCATACATTATTCTTCAAAATTTAATTGCATAATTTAAATTTAAAAAATAAATGGGTACTTTAAACATAATATACATAATACATAAAGTATAATTAATACATAGTCATCAATTTAAACATAAACTAATTATATGCATACTAAGTATAGTAACTTTATAAAAGAAATCATCAAAATCTAAATTTAATTAGATTTTAGGATGAATTAGATTTTCAGCAATATCATAATCTTCATTAAATTTTAATTCTTTTAATTATGAATTAAATAATGATTTAATTTACTGGCGACCTAAAGAAAATATTAAAATTAAAACTGAATAATGGAAGAACAGTACCATAATGGTTGCAATTAATCAGATTAATTGAAGAAACTAAACATAATGGGCCGATCATGAGTCTTATGTGGCCGGTGGTAAAATTTTGCGTACATAATTTATCGACAGTGATTTTGTGTATACATGCATAAAGTTACCGACAATGATTTTGTGTGTATGTATATATGTGTGTGTGATATTTAGACTTAATTCAAAATTAGCAATCAATAATTAAAGAATCTTTAATCAAATAATAATTCAAGAATCTTTAATTTAAAAGATAATTCAAGGTTTTTTAATTCAAAGATAATTCAAGAATCTTTAGTTCAAAAGATAATTGATAATTAAATAATCTTAATTCAAATTGATGAAAACATGCAGCGAAAACATTAAAAATCAATTATTAATCATCCATGTAAAATCACAAGTTTTCAATCAAGGCTCTTATACCACATGTCAACTTTAGTTTCATGATTATACAATAAAACTCTAACATTGTATATAACAATAAATGTCAAGATCTTTGAACTAGATGATTTTACAAATTAAACTTAGATAAAAAATCACATACCTTGATCCATGAATGGTCTTCTGAATGATTGTATTTCTCTCACTTGGCCCCCTTAACATAATTAATTTTCTTAATGAAAAGATTGAATTACTTGAATGAGGCAGTGAGAGAACTAATCCCTAAGGGTGCGTTTGGAGGAAGGGTTGAGTTATGGAAAGGTTAGTATAATGATAAAACTAGTGTTATGATAAAACTAGTGTTATGATAAGTTGTGTTTGGGGGAAGGGTTTATGAATGTAGTATTATGATAAGATGTGTTTGGAAGAATGGTTATGTGGGTAGCGTTATGATGGTGTTATGATAATATATGTTTGGGAAAAGGGTTTATGTGAATGGTGTTGTGAATGTTTTTTTTTTTTAATTCATATCCTAAATTCAATATTTTATTTTATTTTCAACATTTAGCTTAGAATTTGAAAGAATATCAATTTGGG
>JBBPDI010000003.1:10888812-10909556 GCA_037974545.1 Cucumis variabilis
AGAGAGTTAAATTATACCGATAGCTTTTGTATTTGTATCCATGTCATTTTTGTCTTAAAAGTTTTATGCTTTTAACATTCATGGTAGTGTTATTGATTGTTTAAGTGCTTATAAATATATTATAAAAAGACCAAACTAAACGCTTAAAATGTCATTCCAAATAAATATAAATATGATTGGAGTTAGTTGATTTGTTGAAAGGATGTATTGGATGAATTGGAGTTGGGTGTCTTTTCCAAAAAAAAAAAAAGAAAAAGTTCAAAACTTGAAAATCATTATATTATTATTATTATTATTAATTTAAATTCTAAAAATTTCATGAATGGTTATATTTTCTAAAAAAAAAATATCAAGTCTTCTTTTAGCATAGTTATTTATAGAACTATAATGAACTTATCCGTATACTTGTTGCTTTAGTCATGGAAATATTTACGGTTTGAACATTAAATTAGAGTGACCAAGATAGCATCATTAATTAGATCAATTATTGGTAGTTGGGATTCTTAAAATGCTCAACATCCATCAAACTGGAACTATTCTCGAACCCTCTAGTCTCAATTATGATCTAAACTTCAAATGGTTAGTAAAACCACTATGTTAATTGATATATCAATTGAGATATTCCGTTTCTTTTTTCTTTTTTCTTTTTTCTTTTTTGAAAATTAACCCAATAAATACCTCATCCATCTAAATCTCTTGCTTTTGATATCCATTATTTTATCTATAGTTTTAACAATAAATTAAAATTGAGACTTTAAAATCAAATAGTTTTTAAAAATTTATTTATGTTTTTAAAATTTAGTAAAAGATGCAACTCTTCTTCTACTTAAGATTGATACAAATTATAGTAAAAAAATAAAGAGAACTAGTCTTAATTTTTTGAGTAAAAAAATAAAGAGAACTAGTCTTAATTTTTTAATATCAAAACCGAAAAGTAAAAAGTTACCAAATAGGATCTAAATTATTAATATAATAAGTAACCTGTTACTGTATTGCAATATATGTAATTATTTTTTAAAATATATATTTGAAGAGAAAAGATTGATTATTAATAGTGATGATGAATCTTCAAAATTAGTTAACCAACCCTTTACATTTGACTAGTTATGAACACGTGCAACACACGTGAAAATGCTCAAGTTTAAATTTGATGTTTTAAAACCGTATTTAAAGATTAAAAAAAAAATCTAATGCAAATACATAATGATATATATAAATATTTTCTTTTTTCAATCATGTATGATATAATCTATTCAATTTATGGAATATAAATAACACAATTTTTTTTATTATACACACCTACTCATAAGTGAAACGATGCAACAAATCAATATGCAATCATCTCTATCAAAATAGTTATAACTCACTGATAGTAGTTGTCCCTGCTTAACTCAACAAACACGTACGTTCGCATAACCATGTCTCATCTTGAAGAGTTAAAGCGTCGTATCTCGTCGATCAATTGCACCAATTAGATTCACCAGACATCTATACTCAAAGAGTCATGTTCCGTCTATAAGAACAAAATAGAATTTTATTAAAAAAAAGTAAGGACAAAATAGGAAACAAAAGTTTGTCCTACATTGCTTTGTTTATATTACGAGTCAACAACACGTGCAATGCACGTAAGTAATAAGTATAATATCAAATTATGTTAATTCTAATTAATCATTTACCATTAAATATATATATATATAACATTAATACGAGGAATTGTAACTTTTACCATTTTAAAATGAGAAATTGCATTAGATAGCTAAATATATTTATATATTTGCAACCGTGAATTCAATTTTTTAATTTTGCATTTATAGCAAAATTCACCTTTTTTTTTTTTTATCTAAGTGGGTTTATAGGTTTTAGATTCACCAAATTATTGCATTTATAGAGTTTTAGATTTTCCTTAAAAAGCTACTGTACAAAAAAAAAATTGTACTTTCACTACAACAAATTGGACAAATTGCGACGCCACAAAAAAAGTCATCGAAATGTGCGTCGGTGTTGATCACCTTTCGCGGACGCACGACAACCCATATTGAAGATCGTAATTTTCCACGACGTTTAAGAACCACACGTCACGAAAAATGTAAAATTTAGTTTAAATTGTCAACTTTTCGCGACGTGTGGCAGGGCGACGTTACAAAAAGTTATAATTTTGATTTATTTTATAAATTTCCGCAACTTATATCTACTCCACGTTGCAAAAAGGCTAAGCTGAAATGACACGTTTCAACTTTTCGTGACGTGACCGTGCAACACTTCGCGAAAAGTTGAAAATTGAATTTATCATTTCAACTTTTTGCGACGTCCGTTACCTTCACGTCACAAAAAGTGAAAATAATAAATCAATATTTTCATGTTCCGTGACGTGGGGTAGTTAACGTCGTGGAAAGTTGACATAATCTGCGACGTGAGAGAGAATGATGTCGCAAAAAGTGAATAATAAATCAATATTTTAACTTTCCGCAACGTCAAATACTACACGTCGTGGAAAGTGAGATAATCTGTGACGTGATGGAGAACGACGTCACAGAAAGTCAAATTTGGAATGACACGTTTCAACATTCCACGAGGTGCGTGTGTCTAACGTCACAAAAATTTTAGAGTTTCTGCAACGTGTGTAGTATGCAGTTGTGGAAAGTCCTTTTCTCAGACGTTTTCGAATACGTTGGGGAAAGTGTAGCCTATTTTAACACAGTTCCGATTTTTGCCACCGTTGCTATCGTTGCCGCCGCCCCGTCTGTCGTGGCGTTCATCGCTGCCGTCAAAAGCCATTAGGTTAATTTTCTTTTTTTCTTTTGAATTTATATATGTGTAAAGTGTATGTATATGTATGTATGTTTAGGGTGTATGTATATGTATTTGTATTTATATATATGTTTAGGGTTTATGCATATGTATGTGTATGTATCTATATGTATTTTTAGTTTAATGTGTATGTATATGTATATATATGTATAGTTTAATGTGTATGTATATGTATTTTTAGTTTAATGTATATGTATAATTTAGGGTGTATGTATATATATATGTGTAAAGTTTATGTATATACATTTATATGTATATATATGTTTAGGGTGTATGTATGTATATATATGTTTAATGTATATGTATGTATAGTTTCGTGTATATGTGTGTGTATTTTTTTTTATTGTAATTAGAAAATTATAAAAAATTTAAATAATGTATGAATTTAGGAAAATGTATGAGTTTAAATTAAGTACTTTTATGGTACACCAATTTCAGGTTATGACACAAATGCGTAACAATTCAAACATTTTTCAAGATTTATTTTCACTCGCAATAGGACCATCACTTAGTTCACCCTTACAGTGGATGCATTGTCGGCGGCGTACGATTTTACACGTTGGAGCGTGATTTTTGACGCACAACACAAAATAGTGGAGTCATGGTAATCAGAGAAGGTAGTGGAGGCAGTGCCAACATCAATTTTTACGGTGTTTTAGATGAAGTGTTGTACGTTCAATATCATTTGGACAACGTGCTTGGCTATTTAAGTGTCAATGGTTTGACACAGACAAAAACAAAAATCATAGGACGCACGAGGAACTATGCTACAAATCAATAAACACGTCCCGTTTTTGGTTCGTTGAGGAACCGATGTTTCTTGCAACTTAGGCACATCAGGTGTTTTACCTTGAGGACCCTAGTACCAATTGAAATTTTTTCAAATGGTGCAAAATAAACGTGTATGGGACGTGCCAAAAGTGGAAGCTATAGAGAATGATCAACTTAATGTACTGAAAATCATCGTCAAACATCGTGTGGACGAACACGTCATTGAGGATGACAGTCTATGTAGGACTGAATTTGATCCTACAATAGTGGAAAGACCAAATGTTCGTTATGTAGCAAAAAATTTCATAAACGATGAAGATGATGAACAATCATCATATCAAAGTGGGTCAAGCGACGATGAATAATAATGTTTTTTTTACATATACACACATTTAGCCGTTTTTCTATACATTAATTATGTTGTGATACTCACGTTTGTTAACGTTTGTTGATTTTTATGTCTGTAGAAATGCAGTCTAATTTTTTGAGTAATACGCATAAGGAAGACTATTTCCTTAATCTAAACGTGTTGGATAACGCGGGTGGTTCGTCGTTAGTAGGCGACACTTTAAGTTCTTAATAACCAGTATTTTCAATACAATCTCCCTCAACCATCTTTAAGTTATGTTTATTGTATCTAATAAGAATCGTTTTCAGTAGATCCCTCTCATCCGGCTTCCACTCCCACTGCAAGGAGAGTACGACGAAATTCTTGAAACATAGATGTTGAGCGATACATACAGTAGAATGGGAGAATTTTCATTTTAATCTCCCTAGAGGGGACAGACCTGTCATGACATACGCCTCTCATTTCAGTTGCACGGTTGATGTATTGACATGAGACACGTTTCCTATTCAGGCCTTGAAGTGGGCAGATGTACCATCAGAGTGCATCGAGGTTGTCAAGGGCGGCCTAATGGTAAGTCTATAAATTCACAAACATTTATATGTTTCTATTCCCTATAAAAGCTATACTTACTTGAAACCTATTTCTTTTGTAGCAATTTTTCGTGTTTGATCTAAACGATCCAACACTAAATCGGTTTATTGAGCATCAAATGCTCACCGTGTGGAAGGAATTCAGGGTAAATAATCATCGGGTGGAAGATTGGAACTTTCTCTGTGATCACTACATCACTCGACAATTTCAGGTGATTTATATACTTTTACGTTGAAATCAATACATTTATTTATTTAATTTGTTTGAAAGTATAACGTTTTGATTATCGTCATTTTTTTTAATGTAGGAGCAATCAAATATGTGCAAGGCTGTTAGGACGCGACAACCTTACAACCACAAGAGTGACTCAAAGTCGTTTCTTTAAAAACAAACAAAGCTCAATGAACTACATGGTCATCTGGTGGACCGTGTCGAGTTATTTAGCGAATCGCACGCCAATAGTAGTGACGAGTGCATTTCACTAGCAGTAGAGGACGCTTTAATTATGTTTTTAAGTTTGACCATCTCTCAAAATTACAAGCTTCTATTGTGTAGAATCAAATGGTGGAACTTCAGTCTTAGCCCATCCCAGAGGGTTTTCAACCACTAACCGAGGACGAGATATGTGAGACAGTTTTCAGTAGACGAACGGACTAGTCAAAAGTTCTTGGTTGGGGCCCAAAACCCAAGTTTAGGACTACAACTTCATCTTCTTTCTCAAATATGTATGACTACCAGGCACACATAATGGAGGTTAGCGAACTAAAGACGAGTCTTGAAAATGCTAATCGAATGATCAAAGAACAACGTCTAAGGGAGGAGGAGCGAGATCAAAAAATGTAGGAGCAAGATCGACAAATGGAGGACCATGCATAACAAATGGAGGAGATGAAGAAGATACTCGAGGAGATGAGTTAGGCACAGAGAGGCCCGTGATCAATTGGGGTACACACTTTTCATGTGATATTCTAACTATACTTTTATGTCATTTGTAGTTTGACATCCGCACCTACAGTGCACTATAGCATTAGCTTTCGAGTTTTTTTTAATGTAATATTTTAAATTATATAATTGTTTTTTTTTGTATTGAACATATTTCATGTATCATTTTGTAATGAATGAAAATATTTTCATTTTACTGCAAATTTTACTATTTCGGGGCTTAGTTAAAATAAATAATAAAAAATAATAAAAAACATTAAAAAGATAATAAAAAATAAAAAAATGACAAAATAAATATAAAAAAAATCTTCCCCAACGCAAACGTTGTGGAAGGCTTTCGCAGCGTGAAGTTATAGAAGCCGTCTGTGACGTTGAGTTGGAAACCCTTATGCGACGTACTGACGCGTGCATCGGGAAAATTTTCCACGTCGTTGGCGTGAGTTGCGTCTTAGAAAGTATCCTCGATGGGCTTTCCTCTACGTGTCTTTAGTCGTCGTGAACAATGTCGTGGTAACCTTCTGCAACGTTGATGAGGGTCTTCGGCGACGTGTTGCTACGACTGGGAAAACCTTATTTCTTGTAGTGTTCACTTCTTTATTAAAAGGGTCTTTTAAAAAATATAACAAAGCGACAAAATATTTACAAGCTAAACAATTTTGAAAACGAAAAAAGCCCACAGATCCACAATGGAAAATACAAAAAATGCCCTGTGATTAATTGACATTTAGTGCATGTAAAATTTTTGAAAAATCATCGTTTAGGTTTGACTATTCTTTTCTACACAATCGTTTAAATTTGGGTAGCCAAATCTCAATAATTTTTTTTCAAGATTTTATGTTTTATATTTGGAAAATGAGCGTTTTGATTTTATACACGACCGTTTATATTTGGAACATGATCGTTTAGATTTGATCGTTTAAATTTGACTACCTAAATCTAAACAATTTTTTTTAAGATTCTTTGTACACGACCATTTAGATTTGACTATCCAATATCCTAATGATATTTTGATGATCTTTTATATTTGGAACAACCAAATGACAATTTAAAATTCTTTTAAACAATAGATCTTTTATATTTGGTACACGATCTTGAACCAAATAACAATTTGAAAAAATATAAAATAAAAACTGTAGAAGAAGAGAAAAAGACGGTGGAAAGAAAAAGAAAATCGCTGATGGAGAAGAGAAAAAAGACAATAAAAAAGAAGGGCAAACCTGAAATATTTTAAAAAATGACAAGTTTCATGAGATTTTTCATTTAGTTACATGGACCGTAAATATTTTGCCGGTTTGTTATATTTATGAGAATTAACCTTATTAAAATTGTATTTTTTTCTGTCTTTTTAAAAAATAATGACAAAACTTTTAGAGTCTTTTAAAAAATATAACAAAGCTACAAAATATTTACACCGTATAAAATAATTTTGAAAAAAGAAAAAGCTCACTGGCCTACAATAGAAAATACCAAAAATACCCTGCGATTAATTTGCATCCAGCGCGCGTAATATATTTAGAAAACGATCGTTTAGATTTGACTATTATTTTCTCTACAATTGTTTAGATTTCGGTAGCCAAATGTAAACAATTTTTTTTATAATTTTTTGAAACACGATTATTTATGTTTGGAAAATGATTGTATAGATTTCATTTAGATTTGATCATTTAAATTTGCGGAGGCAAATCTAAACGATTTTTTTTCATAATTTTTTAGAAAACAATCGTTTAGATTTGCTACACGATCGTTTAGATTTGATCGTTTAAATTTGGCTACCCATGGTCATTTATGTTTGGAAAACGATCATTTAGATTCTATTTAGATTTTGATCATTCAATTTCGGGTAACTAAATCTAAACAATTTTTTTCATAATTTTTGGCACACTATCGTTTATAAATAAAACGATCATTTATATTTGGAAAAACGAACATTTTGATTTGGTACACGATCGTTTATATTTGGAATATGATCGTTTACATTTGATCATTTAAATTTGATTACCTAAATCTAAACGACTTTTTAAAGATTCTTTGTACACAATCGTTTAGATTTGGCTATTTTTAGTACACGATTGCTTAGATTTGACTATCCAATATCCCAACATTTTTTTCACGATCTTTTATATTTGGAACAACTAAATAACAGTTTGAAAAAAATTCAAAAATAGATTTGTTATATTTGGTACAAGAACTTGAACCAAAAAACAGTTTGAAAAAAAATAAAAGAAAAATTGAAGTAGAAGAAGAGAAAAAGGTGATGGAAAGAAAAAAAATCGTTGAAAAGGAAGAGAAGAAAAACGGTGAAAAGTAAGGACAAATCTGAAATATTTTAAATAAATGGCCAATTTAATAGACTTTTTCGTTTTGTTACACGCGCCGTAAATATTTTGTCTATTTGTTATAGGGTTGACAAGAAGAATAGTAAAATAGAAGGTTTACTTTGGATAAATGGAAATTTTATTTTTAAATTGATAAAATAGCAAAATAGAAAAATATGAAAAAAAAAATCGCTAGAACAATGACTTAAATACCCATACCTAAGTGAAAAATTTAATCCTAAATACAATTCTTCAGAAAAACCATAAATACCCTAAAATTAAATCAAACCCCAACACACAATAAACACCTATCAAAATTCTAACTTCCTCCCAAAACCCTATCTTCCACTCCTTCAAACCCTTACCAATTACCAAAAACCTCAACAGCTCACGACAAGACATAGGCAGCAACAGTGTATAAATAAAGCCAAAAGATGGCGTGCAAAGATGAACTAAGTGTGGTTGGGAAAGGGGAACTAAGCACGCATGGTTAGATCTGGCTTGGATGGAGACAAAATGGCTCAGACTTGATCGTGTAAAATGTTGGGCTCGATCAGAGAATGAAACAGAGAAGCTACGACCGAACTGAGCTAGGGATGACTTGATGGTTAATGGGAAGCTTACGACCAAGAGGACGATGCAACTGTGGAACAATAAGATGCTACGTCGTTAAGCTTAGATCAAGAACGTAACGATTGGAGACGATGAGCTTCAGCTTCGATAGACGATAGAGAATGATGGACTGTGAGGATCGACTCTTTCTGAGTGGGTGGCGCACAAATGTCGGACGACAACGAGGAGGAGGATGAGGCTGCAGCGACGGTGCTTGATTCTCAGTTATGCATTATACTCTACAAGTATTATGTTTGAAGATTTAGTGTGAAAGGCTTTGCGTGATCGACTGTATGGTGACTAAATAAGATAATGCAATAAAATGTGCACTCCTATTCATGTGTTGCTAAATTGATGAAAATAAACATTATTACACAAGTTTTCCTCTCTATCATTCAAGTATAAGTGAAAAGAGGTTTCTTGGTAAGTCTAGAGTCGAACAGAGGGAATTTAAGTTCCTACCTATCTTATCCTGTACGAAGTCATGCGATATAATCTATACAATATAATTATGAATGGTATGTTATTTATCCTAACTATTTACACTACCGTGCTTGTCGGTGCAAGGTAAGCATGGCAAAATGGAAAGACGAGATACAAACTCAGTATAAGCATGGTGAGGAAGGAAGAGTTTAATAATCTAAATGCAACAATTCGTGTTTTAATACTTTAAGGCAATACAAATCATATATTAACTAAGACTTAGGGCGAGTAACCTCTCAGCGCTTGTGTCATACTTGCTCACCTCTCGGGATGCAAATACACAAAGTTAAGCTATGATTTGTGTCTGATCATTTTAAATGTTTTATTAGCAACTTATCCTTAATTAAGGCGAGCAACCTCTCAGCACATTGCCATACAGAAAATTCTCTCGATTTCGTATGTAAAGGATGAGATTGGCGATAAGAATCTATTACTACAATCTTCTTGCCACTCGCTTAGCTAAATGCGGTTCTCACTTGTCAAGTGATTACAATTTATACCATTGCTCTTCTCTCAAATGCACAATGTTAAGATATACGTGTTTAACTTAGCAAAACTTATAAGACGACCATTATGATTCTTTAAGTAACAAAACACATTTTATCAAATCAAACATATCAAACATTGGAAAAGACAAGAGATATGGAAGAATGAAAGAAGAAATGCATTGCAAATAAAAGATACTTGTCGATCTTGAACTCATGAACCTGTTAAACATACTAATCTTGTATGTAAAATACTTTATGTGAACGCAATACAATGGAACCTAGATAATCCATAGACATACATGAAATGCAGCCTTGAAATAACTCACTTAGCCCTCAAACCTGATGAAGACATCATAACTAAAAGGATATCCAATAAAAGCTTACACAATCACAACACCTAAAGCATACACAAACTTTATATTATCTAAATCTTGCAAACACCTATATACACAAACAAAACAGACTCTATACATGTACAACTCCACCCACATATTTGACTCACGATCTGAGATCTTTCAGCAGACTAACGCTATCTATCAGGCAACAGGAGCTCGATCTCTACCTGGAAAGTGGAAAAAAACATTTTAGAAGAGTAAGCTATAAAGCTCGGTGAGTGACTAAGTTTGAAACTGTATATCTGGAAATCAGAGCACATGAGAAACCTTACACACTCAAATTTGTTTATCAAAATTTTAAATATAAACATGTACTAATAACATCTTTCTCAAATACTCAACAAGGCTGTCATTGAAAAATAGCGAGGCATATCAAATATACTAAACACTTTAACTATCATGACAAAATCTACATTGTGTAGAGCAGGCCCAATACAACCAACATTTACTAGCTCTACGATGTGGGGCCCGCCTAGCACTACCATCATCTTTACCGTAGTAGGGCTCGCCCAGCACTCACGATAGCATCGTTGTTATGGAGTACTCAACGTTAACAATCAAATCTAACCTGTCTGCACATGGTACCATATAGCCTCGTGCTCAATATCTCAGTCATGTAGTTAACAGAAATCTGAGAAAGTCATATGGAAATATTAAAACAAGCTTGCTATCTTTATCTTTGGTAAAACGCAAGCTTACTTAGATGGTTTGTGGAAAACTAAAAATCTAAAAAATGAATACTTACTTAAAACAATACTATTTCAACTACTTTTTAGAAAGTAGATTATAATGTGCTCATATATAAATTTCATCATAAAACCTAAGCTTGGAACTATGGCTTGAAACCATTCATAGAAATCACAATTTTCTTCAGCATTTTCCAGATTCAACAACCTTACTTCAAATAATCATAACTTTCTCAA
Source organism: Cucumis variabilis (assembly GCA_037974545.1). NCBI lineage: Eukaryota > Viridiplantae > Streptophyta > Magnoliopsida > Cucurbitales > Cucurbitaceae > Cucumis > Cucumis variabilis. Next base: position 10,899,490 of record JBBPDI010000003.1, read on the forward strand.
TAAATCCCCAAAAATTAATGTTCTTTCTATAAAACTCTTCATTTTGAACTACTCTACAACTTACATGAAGGAAATAAAACCAAATTCCCAATCGATTGCTACAAAAAAACAACCATAACAGAGGTAGTCTAAAATCAGGTCTTTTGTTAACCTCTATTTTGTGTCTGCAATTAAGCTTACTTCCAGTCATTTTGTGTCACACTCCAAACCGTACTGTGACGAAAATGTCGAAGTAGTAGGAATAGGATGTGAGTTTGTTACAAATTTAAAATTTTTTTACCGCAAAATATTATTCTCAACTTCTTTTATCTAGCATAAACCTTTCTTTATGCTTAACATATTCATAACATAACACTTTCACATAAACACACATTAGTTAACATTCATTCCTTTTGCCAAGGATCCCAAAACGTTCTCTGCGCTTGGTCTCATTACCTTACGTTTTTTACTGCTGTATCAACAACTCCAAGAACATATAGATTTGTCCTTGTTGCTCAAGCCACTAAGCTTTATACACTTCTTTCAACGCATAAGACAACTTCTTATCACCATGTGGTTCGTACATCCCATGGTGGCCTTGATTCTTTATGTGAGCATAAAAGTTAGCAACATCTCAAGGAATCAACTAATGATTTGAAAACCGTTTCATAGCATGGAGATCGTAATAATCAAATCAAGCTTTAACACTTTCTTATTTAAAACACTTTCACAGCTTCTTTTTTAAACACTTTCTCATTTGAAATCATCTTTCAAAATAGTAAAGCAAAACCACAAAACACTTTAAGAAGAAAACCACTCATCACTTTTAACAAAAATTCTCCTCCTTCTTCTCTTCTCGTGGAAAGGGAAGAGACATTTTCTTAATCTTATACGTTAACCTCTGTTAAATCAAATTTGACAATTTCTTAGCCAGATCTTACTTCTCACCTAACCCCATACTACAAATAACTTTAACCACAACACTTTTTGTGAATACCCTTATTGCATAGTTTTATTTTTACAAGAAACCTTCCTTGTGAACTAACCAACTTTTACTCGCTTAGAACACTTATCGCGAATTTAAACTTCAAGGCTTCACCACGGGCTTCTTCATCGTGAAACTCTTAGTTCTTATCGTGAAGACTATTCAAATGCCTAGTCGTTTTAGTAAAAAATTTACACGAACTTTCTTCTAGAGCGTTTAGACTTATAAATTTTACTGCAAATCCTTCTTTTCTCAAAACTTTCTGGCGAATTAACTTCTTAATCATAAATCTTATTTCAACCATAAAAGATTTTATCACTTAATCTTTTCCATAGTAGTTTTTGCCCAAATTTTACTTCATATACTCGAATTAAAAATGGGTTTCAAATTTTGGGCTTATGATTTCTTAATGAAAGTTGTTGAAAATTGAATAAGTTTTACAACATACCTAATAGAGCTTATAACTCTGTACAATCTGGAAAACTCAAAACAATAAAGGCTTCATGATTTCGCACACCCAATTGAGACCTAAATGCCTTTTTGAAAAACACTAATCTAAAATCATTTGCTCATGCTTCCTTCATAGAAATTTTATAAATTGAATAAACTTTTAAACAAAACAAACCTCACCTTTTATTTCCTCTTGAGTAGTTCAAACCAACACAACATTAGAGAATGTCTGTGTGAATTTAAATTGTCATGAAAAATGACTTGGTCTTGCAATTTCCTATCTTCTTCAACCTCCAAAGTGTAAAATATTTTCTTCCAATCTTCTCAAATCCTCGATCAACCCAGCTTTGAAGTTATTGTACAAAAAAAATGATGAGAAATAGGAGAGGAATTTCAGCGATGGAGAAGATGAGAGAAAAAAAAACCATCGGATGCCCCATTTACCTTCTCTTTCCTTTTTCTTTTTCTTTTAAAACCTATTTTAAATTAACTTTCTTCTCTTTTTTTTTTCCTTTTTCTTTTACCCTTTTTTTAAAGAAAAAATCCAAAATACTTAACATAACTTGAACCAAAAGCATTGTCATTTTTTCTCAACAACTTAAATTCGACCTCCTATATAATATGACAATAGCAAAGAATTCAAGGAAAATATTAGGTTTATAGCCGATGCCTTGTTCTATCGTCGATCATTGAGCCACCTCCATTCGTCTCGTATCAGCCGTCAAGCCCAACCGTTGTCAGTTGTTTGTTGCACGCCAACCTCATTAGAGGCTTTTAAGCTCCAACTGTCGGATTCGTTGAGCCACACACCAAACAACCATAACTAAGCTTTTAGGAACCATGTTGGTTGTAGCTCTGCATCGTGATGACCATCACTAGCCTCGCCGAATCTGGAAGTTGAGGCCAGTTTTGGACTTTCTGTAAGTTTTTTGGATTTTTCTTGAAGATCTATACTACTCATTAGTCTTTGGCTTCAAATGACTAGTTTCTATCATGTTTTGGTGTTATATTGAAGAGTAGTGGTGTTGCTTAGTTGCTCTCCTGTGGGTTCAATAAGGTTTTTTTGTCAAGATTTAGGTGATTAGTAAAGGTGAGAATTTTTAAGTTGTGAAATCGAGTTTTGGGTAAAAATTTGCTTATGTTAATTATATTTTTTGAAGAGTTTTGACTATCCATTAAGTTTCGAATTTTATTTTGCAATACCCATTACATTTTGTTGTTAGATTTTGAGTCTTTGGAGATTTTAGCCGTTGTTCAGCAGTTGGGAAGCTAAAAATTGGGCATTGGCATAACTTGGGTAAGATTCTAAACTTGTTTGAGTGGGCTTGAGTACTCTTTAAGTTTCAATGCTATTATTGAACAACCTATAGTTTTTGGATGTTAGGATTTGATAGTTGAAGGCTATTAGAGGATTATTCATTGAAGTTAAGATTACTTTACTAAGTACTTGGTAAGTTTTGGAATAATTTCATTGAGTTTTCTTAAGTGCTTGAATGTGCTTAAGTTTAAGCATTTAGATAGAATTACCCATGTTACTCGGATCCTTTAGTTGAATGTTAGAGGTCAAAAAGAGGCTTTCCATTAACTTTGGAGTTGTTTAGGTGTTACTTTTATAAGGTTCGAAGTACAAAGTGGTTTAGGTGATCTTAGAGAGTGCTTGAAATTGTTTGACTCATGTTTATATAATGGATCTAAATCCCAAAAGTCATTGATAGTTGAGGTAAAAGTGTATGGAATTAAAGTGTTTTTAAAAGTGTTTTATCATGCCACGATTTAGGTTAGTTGAGGTAAAAGCGTATGTAAAAGTGTAGGGATTGATACAAGTTAATAATGGAAATGAGAATTGAAGTTCTTGGAATGTAAATAGCTTGAATACTAATAACGAAGTATTTTGAAATTTATTGTGACGTCTTGCTATTTGAAGATAATTGAGAGGTGTTACTCTTTGTATCAGGTCAAACCGAAGTGGGGAAAGCGTATAATCCTAGGAGATTGAGTTTTTGACACCGAGTGGTTTATTTTAAAGTATTTCATTATAAATCTATATATGTTATTATAGTACGCCATGATTGTGAAAATTTCTAGTATGATTGTTTTCTGAACTATATGTTAGAAATGTTTCTAAAATATGATTTTTGGTTTCAATGAATCTTTATATGGATGGAGGATTGTGTTTTGGCTTTGGGCTTAGTTTAACCCAGGATGCGTGGCTCATGTGCACATAGGAGCGGATATAAAGATGATACTGTGGTAGGTGTTAAGTATGTGTGAGCTCTATTTGGCCGCATGTTTCCTTGTAGATACGAATCAAGTGTGAGCTATTCCGAGCTGTGTATTTAGTATGCTATCATGGTTGGATTGGATGAAGGTTGCTATCATGGCGGGTACTAAATATGCATGAGCTAGGTTTGGCTGCATGATTTCTTGATCATGTGCGAGCTATTCTTGGCCATATATTTAGGCGCCTTGCCATGGTTGAATTGAGTACAAGTATTTGTTAGTTTTCGCTTAAACTAAAAATAAATAACGGTCATAGTTATATTTTTGCCTACTCTGACCCCACTGTCGAAGAAGTCATTCTTAACAATTATGCACTAAACATTATCCTTCTAGCCAAACCTATTGTATGAGAGGCCGCACATTTCTGCTATTGTCTAGAATGTTCGCTTAAACATATTTATATGATAGTCAATAACAGTAGTAGCTTGGACATTGCAGTCCCGCAACATCGTCGCCATCATCCGAATCAGCTGTACTAGGTAACCTAGTCCGAACGTGCCATTGTTTAACTTCCATTCACCAACAGATACCAACTCTACAAAGCACACCACGAGGGTGACCTCCTTCTTCTTCGTCCACACATGCTTTGGTGCACGTGAAGAACTTGTCATACTAACAATTGAAAGGACAATAAAGAAATTTGTATGTGAAATATGTACAATGACAAAAGTAAACACATAGAATAGCAATTTTCATCGTGTATGGGGTCACTGGATAGTTTTCCATTAATTTCATGTATGGTGTCAAGGGAAAGTTTTCCATTAATTTCGTGTATGCACACATACATTCAATATATAAGAAGACAAATGAGGTACTAAATTAATAAAAATAAAGCACTACTAATTCTACACAATGGGATCTATTGATTACGCAGCTGCCATTGATTGAACATCTCTGCGGTTAGATCATCCCTCTACTGAATCCATTCATTGGAGTTCTTAATGTAGTGAATATTGTCACTTGTGGTCATCGCATAGGTCAAGTCTCCCTTGTCAATGTCCTCCAAAATATCGATATTCGTCATCTTCCGATTTATGAGACTGCGTAGTAGACAACCTGCCAGAATTGTGCGAACCTGGAAGCACCTTTGTGTCAAGGAATATTTCATGTTGAAGTACTCTTTGGCAGTTGTTGGTGCATTTCCAGCTGCACACCACTCTTGCAAGTGGTACCTTTATCCTCTGTAAGGAGACATAATCCCTCTGCGTTTAGGTACCTCGTGTCGTATAGATAGTAAAACACTGTTACAATATTGACTAGTTTAAATGTTTGATTTAGGAAATTTTTAATATCGAAGGAGTAAAATTTTTAGTTACCCTTCAGAACCTGCAGTCTGTGGGGTTGTGAAGTAGCATCTCGAAGAATGCACGAATCAGTTGCGGACCCTTTCTAACAGGCAAGACGAATACCAAATCACCTTTTGTGTGATAAATTCTAAGGACATTTTTGGCAACTTTGCCCTTACGTGTTCTATACCTAGGGCGATCGGTTTGTGGCATGTTCACCTCCATGTAAAACCCGTCTAATGCCCCTAGGTAATTTTGTAGAGTTAAACAAATTACAGATACGTAGTAGGACTTCGTGATACGTGACATATAGACTACATCAAATAAGCGAACGTGGGAGCACCTCCATCATGGAACGGTGCATGTATTAGTTACTAGTTATGGTTTCTTTAGCAACTCATCGTGCAGTTATATCACAGTCAACAGCACGAGGTTGAAATGATGGGAAACAGTTTCACCGGATTGCATGAACTCCCTTTGGATGACTTGATTCTTCACGTCGTGCGCTAGTACATGCAGAAATATTGCCACCATCTTCTCGACATCGATGATTTCTGTCGACGTTAGACTAGCATTAGTCCTTAGTAAGTGGCATAGAATGACAAAAAATCTTTTGTCCATTCTAGTACTTTGATGACATGTTAGGTCGAACGCGTGGATCATACAAAAGTACATGGGCTACCTAATTCTATGCCTATTGTCGTATAGTGTATGCGACAGCCTCTTATTGTCATTCGGTAGTGCCTTCAACGTCAATAGTAACCGACGTTGGAAAATTGTGAATACGATTAGTATTGTAGCAATATTTTCTGAAGCCATTTTAAGGTAACCACTATCAACCCGATGAAGTATGTATCTAATTAGAATGCTATTAGACCTACTCTGCATGTGATAAAATAGAATAAGTAATGCTTAAAAAAAAACGTTGACGCTTTCTTGCTCGTCTACATCCCAGTGCGAAGTGGGAATATAGGACTGTATGCGTTATACAGATATCGCTGTCGTAGGTAAGTTTTATTGAAGTTACATAGGCTACTTGCATTGAACATTATTTCCTTAAATTGAAAAACAGAACACCCTACCTGTTATGAAATAGCCATCAATTATGTCGTTTTGTTTAGGTAACTTTTTTTCTAAGAAAACATATGACCTTAAAAGTGGTAATTGCATATGTGACCAACATTTATCATATATAATGTTTGGGAAAATAAACTATTTTTAGTAAGATTCTTTCAAATGCGTAAACCCTAACCCAATGTGCATCGAGCCACCTAATTTTAAAAGTATGTGGAAAATATTTTCTATAAAACACGTTCACAATTTAAAAAAAAAATTGGGTTAGTAATTTTGATGGTTAAATTCATGATCGTGTGTTTTGTAAATCCACAGTGCGTTGGACTTTAAAAAAGTTTTGGGTTCATAATTTTCATGAAATGAATGTGCAAATTATCTTTTCATTCTAGCGAATAGTGAAATGAAATGTATTTAACAAATAAAGTTGGCGGACTTTAAAGATGCAAGTCGAAAAGTAGAGAAACGAAGTTCACAGTGCATAAAAGAACAAAATATTATAGAATATAGCTGGGGAAAAAATTATTGCAAGTCCAAACAAATGTTATTATAAAAGCAATAGTTTGTAGCAAAAGTTCAATTCCAAGTACACTGTACTAACCATACAAAAAGAGAGGAAAAAGTTTACTACAAAACGGCAAAATCATAATACCTCTTACAATGGAAGTATAAAGTCAGGTGTCTTGCAAAAAAAGGAAGGGGGTGGAAGGGTAAAGACAAATGTTCGTAAATGGCTGAAGGAATAAGGAAAGAAGTTAGTACGTACCATGTACTTTGGAGAATATACCCGATGTTCACATAGAAAACAACACTCGTTAACATTATGTAAAAAAATGTCAATGTTTTTAGAAGAAAAATTTTTATGCCTTAGAGGAAAAAAATTTGTTCAATAAGTTGAACAAAATTTCATGTAGTGGAAACATCAACTAAAAGTATGCAACAAAAGAAAGTGCATAACACTATGAGGATGAAAATGCATACAAAAAATTATAGGACATGAAGGTAATTATGCTAGAGAAGAATCTCTTCTAGTGAAAAAAAATGACATTGAAACATGTAATGCTAGGCAAGTGAGCACAGTAGTGGCGTAGACAATCATTGGAATCAGATTTCACATTATATATTTCAATAGAAAATGACAGTGATAGTGCAAATAAGAACAAGGTAAAGCATTGCATAAATAAAGGAGGTGATGCATTCTCGGACTACCTTAAAAAGAAAAGGAAAGATTGTATTAACAGACATACACATTTGTTAACATGGTTCATGACAACAAAAGTAAGAGGAGAGGATGAAGCATGAAAATACGAAAACAAAAGTGACCAATCAAAAAAGATGGAAGAGAGGAAGAAGGACGAACACTGAGATAAAATACACACAATAAAACATAAGAGGAAGCATGTATATATAGAGGGGGAGAAGTAAAATATACTATGCCTTTATTGATCCTAAACCAAAAATACAGAAGAATTGCTGCAAATGACAGGATAAAATGCAAAAAAATGAGAAGATAATCATAAGTTATGAAGAGACAAATGCATCAGCAAAGGCAGACACAGGCTGAAAGGATTGAACAAAGAGACATTGCACAGATATGGAAATAAAGAAAATATAGCAATGGATGAGAAGTTACGATAATAGATAGCAAACAAATAATGTAAAAAATAAAACAGGACACACCAACGAATAATAATGTACCAACATTATTGGAAGTTGAAGTGCAAATATACACAATAAACAGAGGGCAAAAGAAGGAAGATGAAATGCAAAAAAAAAAATGGAAAAATAGAGTGCCCAACAAGAATAAAAGACGTATACACATGTAGAATAGAATGATTGAGAAAAAAATTTTAAGTAACAAACCGAGATCATGTATGATTGCCAATCAAATCATGGAAAAAATAAGAAAACAACAGAGGGCCCAAACATGATAGAGTGAAACCGAGATCATGTACAATATAATAAAATTCAAGAAAAAAACTAGATTCAATTTGATATTAGACCTCATCATCTGTTGTGTAAAAATTGAATTCGAACTAAGAGCCTTCATCCCTACCTTTCTAAAAAATAACTAATGCCCACAAGCATTATGTAGCAACTGTCCATTCTCAGTCGAGGAGAAGTATGATTGACAAGGGAAAGTCTGAGTAGCAAAAGTGAAGTTTGAGCGACAAAATCTAAGTTTGAGTGATAAAGGGAAGTTGAAGAGGCAAGAATGAAGGACCTGCATGTTCATTGAGATGACTCATCGAACATGCAAGCCACGGTTTCAGAGACAAGGTGCAATCCCAGTCGTTCAACAAAACTGAAAGAGGAAAGCAAAACGTTTTAGAGGCAACACGGTGGAACGAAGCCTTCAGTGAAACATTGAAGGAAAGTTTCAAAGAGTGAAAGAGAAGGTGGAAGCGATTGTGTCTTCGAATGCGAAGATAACACAGAGGTTGGAAGCCTTAAACAATTTTTTTTCGACAAGAAAACGAATGACAGAGTGACATTTATGAGGAAGACCATAATTGATTAAAGAGATGAAGGGAATATTTTGCATACGAATTATAGCAAGAGTAATTTTTTGTTCTGGCAAGAAAACGAACAACAAAGTTGGATTTATTAGGAAGACCACAATCGATTAAAGAGATGACAGGAAGATTTTACGCATAAATTACAACAAGAGTTTAGGAAAGGATGAAGAGGGGTTGAGGAAAGGTTGAAGATGGGTTAAGGAAAGGTTGAACATGCGTTGAGGGGGAGAAGACAAATGATTTTGTGAAGTGTTGAGGAAGGAAGAATGAGGGGTTTATGGGTAAATTGGAAATTATGAAAACCTAAAAACTAGGATTTCAATAAATTGGGCCCCAAACATAGGTTAGGGTTATAATAACCCAATTCCACAATGATAACTTGGGGCCCAAACAACCCCTTAAGGATTTAAACACATTAGAAATCCTTTTATTTTTTAAAACGTTTTTAGGAAGAACCACTCTCAATCAGCTGGCTTCTTTGCCTAACTCCTTAGTCAAGAACTTGCAAGCAAGTAGCTTGCACTTTCTTGCTGAATTAAAGCTCGTGATGGTTCTCTAAAAACCTTGAAATTTTTTCAATTCATTCTTAAGTAAGCTTAGGTAAAAGCAGATTCAAAATTATCGGACTTCACCTATTTATAAGTCTCTCTGATGAAATCTCCCATGCAGGAATGATTAATTCTCTACCTGCAACAAGAATGATCCAATGTTAGAACGGCACGTGTCACTGCCACTTCCTTATCCTGAATTTTGATTGGGTGGTAAAGTGAAATCAATCGCCAACTTTCTTACACAAGGATGACGTTACTACTTCCTGATGAAGGAAGCTCATATCACATAGCAATTCATCATGTAGCCTTTCTCGTCACGTAGCTTAAAACTCAAACACAAACACAAGTTATTTTACAATCTCTTCTACCGCATAATTGTCTCATCGCATAAGCCAATCTTGTCCCATGAATCTTATCGTGTAAGGAAAAATGTGATTAGGGCCTCACAAAAGATAAAATTAAAGGCAATATAGCAAGTGGAAATGAAAATAAAAACACCAATAGATTCATCTATTTAAAAATCTAGAGATTATATTCATAAGAAAACCATATGAGAGAGAATATGTTATTGTATTATTATTAGGTTTTCTTGCATCTTCAGAAAAATATGTTACATCTTTATTTTTATAAAAATAGATATAAAAAGAAAAAGTCTAACCCATGTGATACACCTGATGTATATTCATGTGAAATATCCGATACACCTAATATACCTTGATACACCAATGATAAATACAACACTCAATACATTTGCTAATATACATTAGATACACAACTAATATCCACTTCGATACATTTGATTCAACTGTGATACACACTTGATATCCTTCTAGTAGACACTTGGTACACGTGATATATACTTGATGGACTTGATATATACTTGATACACACTTGATATACCAAATGGATTTATGCTAGCTTTGAATTTTTCTTTAAGGATTGTGAA